>CM042414.1:24962277-25202277 GCA_023634145.1 Thymallus thymallus
CAGAAAGGGTCCCTGTGCTGTGGAAAACATCCTGCCTCGTCCCAGTGCCCAAGAAGGCACACCCCACTGTCCTGAATGACTTCAGACCTGTAGCGCTAACATCCCACATCATGAAGACCCTGGAAAGGTTAGTCCTCGCTCACCTCAGACCCCTGGTGTGTTCATCAATGGACCCCCTGCAGTTTGCATACCAGCGCAACATCGGGGTGGATGATGCAATCATCTACCTTCTGCAGAGGGCCTACTCTCACCTGGACAACGCAGGTTGCACTGTGAGGGTCATGTTTTTTGACTTCTCCAGTGCCTTCAATACCATTCAGCCCCTGCTACTGGGTGAGAAGATGAGGAGGATGAAAGTGGAAGCACCCTTAGTCTCCTGGGTCACGGACTACCTGACCGGTAGGCCACAATTTGTGCGACTACAGAGCTGTGTGTCAGAACGGGCAGTTAGCAACACAGGGGCCCCCCAGGGTACGGTCCTGTCCCCCTTCCTGTTCACCCTCTACACCTCAGACTTCAGATATAACTCTGAAACATGCCACCTACAGAAGTTCTCGGATGACTCTGCTATTGTAGGGTGCATCAGGGGTGGGCAGGAGGAGGAGTACAGGAGCACAATCAGTGACTTTGTGTTGTGGTGTGAGCAGAACCACCTTCAGCTCAACATCAGCAAAACTAAGGAGATGGTGGTGGACTTCAGGAGAACCAAGGCACAACTGACTGCAGTCCCTATAAAGGGGATGGAGGTGGAAATGGTTGAGTCATACAAGTTATTGGGTGTCCATATGGACAACAGACTGGAATGGGCTGGTAACACCGGGGCCCTGTACAAAAAGGGCCAGAGCCGACTCTACTTTCTGAGGAGGCTCAGGTCCTTCAACGTGTGCAGTAAACTACTGCATACCTTCTACCAGTCTGTGGTGGCCAGTGCCATCTTTTTTGCAGTGGTGTGCTGGGGAGCAAACATCAAAGCCGGTGATGCTTCTCGGGTAAATAAGCTGATCAGGAAGGCTAGCTCTGTCCTGGGGATGAGCCTTGACACTCTAGAGGAGGTGGCGGAGAGACGGATCCTGGCCAAACTGCTGGCCATCATGGACAACGTCACCCACCCTCTGCACGCTATGGTTATGACGCAGAGGAGCTCTTTCAGTCACAGACTGATCCCACCACGGTGTGCCAGAGAGCGCTACAGGAGGTCCTTCCTGCCGGCGGCTATGAGACTATATAATGCCTCACCGGGGTGCCGTGCCGTCGGCAACATAGATCTGGAACTGTTGGGGTGCTAGGACCTAGTTTAACAATTATGCATCCATCCGTGAGTAACTCTGTTCCGTCAGCACTCATCCACTCAGGACCTACTTATTCATACAGGTCTGTATATACATACCCATGTACAGTTGTTATATTATATCACATGCAATATTGTAAGTAATTATTGGACCTAGGCATTCACTCAGGAATGCATATTAGTATCCTGCCAGTTGCACCTTTTCTCATTGCTTTTAGTATATCAAATGTGCAATAAGTGCAGTTGTCTGTAATGAAACCCTGCGCACTAAGGACTGTATTTTAAGGGAATTACTATTATTACCCCAATGATATCATACACACATTTAGCTATTAAAGTATCTCTTCCTGTCATTTACCTGTACAGTTTGTGTAAACATGCAAGTATTCACTTATCTGTAAATATAACTGTATACCTAACTGTACAGCTAATTTAACCATGCAAAATTTTCACTTACCTGTTCATTTACCCAGTCTGTCTATTAAGTAAACTATTATTACCCTCGCTCATATCATACGCATTAGCTACTGAAGTATTTCTCTGCCATCAACCTGTATAGTATAGTTAACCATCCAACATCCACCAATGTATAGTGTACATATTCAGCCAACCACTCATACTATGCAATGTCCTTTTATAGCTTTTTTTTTGCACTCCAGATATCCTGTATTTCTATACTTTTTCATACTGCCGCTCTATGTATCATGTATCGTGTATCTGTCTTTTGTGTACTTTCGTTGTGGCATTTTGCACCTGCCCTGTGTTTTTGTTGTAGCTGCTTGATAATGAAATTCCCCCCCCGGGGGATCAATAAAGTACCTATCTATCTATCTATCTATCTATCTATCTATCTAAGAGATGGCATGGTATGCTCTGCAGCCACGGATACTCTGCAGCCAAGAATACAAAAGGAGAGAAGGGAAGGCAGTAATAAGAAGAATAGATTGTTATATTTCTCAATTTCTCGCTCCCTCTATCTCCATATCTCACTTTCTAGAGCTCGGACGATAAACCGAAAGTTATCGACACCGAACAAACAAAACATTTATCGTGGACATCGTGTTGATATGGTTCATTACGATAAATAACCTATAACCCTACCATAGAAATGTGAAGTTTGAAATTAAATAAGTTTGCTAATATGGGTGATTGTTATTGGGACAATTGATAGCTACAGTATTAAAATTAGTAGTAGTAGTTTTAATGGTAATATTATAAAAAAGAACTGTGGTGCACATTCATGTTATAAATCTATCATTAAATGTATCGTTATGGTGATGATACAGTCAAGTTATCGTGATATGGATTTTGGTTTCTCTTTATCTTGGCTGGGTGTCCTGTTGATGAGCATTGGATCAGGGCCCTGGATGGTGGATCAGTACAGGGTCAATATGTGGTATGTGTGGAAGGAAATAGGATCAGGGCCCTAGATGATGGATCAGTACAGGGTCAATATGTGGTCTGTGTGGGAGGAAATAGGATCAGGGCCCTAGATGGTGGATCAGTACAGGGTCAATATGTGGTCTGTGTGGGAGGAAATAGGATCAGGGCCCTAGATGGTGGATCAGTACAGGGTCAATATGTGGTATGTGTGGGAGGAAATAGGATCAGGGCCCTGGATGGTGGATCAGTACAGGGTCAAGTGTTTGACTGACAAGAATGAGAATTAATCTTTTAATAGTTTGTGAGACTGTCTGCACTATTGTGCAGTGTAAGGTCTATGGCTGGATCATCTCTCTCAAAGCAGTAGGAGACTGTTGGTTAGACGGATGAGCAGTCTGAACTTTAGGGTTTCAGTATTAGTCTGAACCTGTGTGTAACTCCATTTAGCATGTTCTTTATGAATGCTTGCATTGTAGTGTAAACCCATCTACAAATGAATCAGTTTTTGACAGCTGTGTCTTAAAGACTTGATGTTCTCTGTATAATCACACTTTAGAACATAAGGAGATGGAATTATTTAGGGAACACACATACAGTGGTGGGAAAAGTACCCAATTGTTATACATAAAAGTAAAGATACCTTAATAGAAAATGACTCAAGTAAAAGTGAACGTCACCCAGTAAAATACTACTTGAGTAAAAGTCTAAAAGTATTTGGTTTTAAATATACTTAAGTATCAAAAGTAAATGTAATTGCTAAAATATACTTAAGTATCAAAAGTAAAAGTAAAAGTATAAATCACTTCACATTCCAGTTTTTTTTTAAGGATAGCCAGGGGCATGCTCCAACACTCAGACATAATTTAAAAATGAAACATTTGTGTTTAGTGAGTACAGGGGATGACCAGCGATTTTCTCTTGAGAAGTGTGTGAATTGGACCATTTTCCTGTCCTGCTAAGCATTCTAAATGTAACAAGTACTTTTGGGTGTCAGACAAAATGTATGGAGTAAAAATTAAAGAATCTCAAATATAAAATATAAAATTTGTTTAACACTTTTTTGGTCACTACATGATTACATATGTGTTACGTCATAGTTTTGATGTCTTCACTTTTATTCTACAATGTAAACATTTTTGCAAATAAAGAAAAAAATATTCCAAACTTTTGGCCCCCAGTGTAAGTACTTTACACCACTGCACACATATTATTATAGACATACTACATACATGCTGTACAGGCTCTTCTTAGTCCAACAGACTGAATGTTTGTGTCTACCTATATACACACAATTTACATTCCCTCCCATGTAGCTAACTGTAACTGTATTTGTACTGTATGAGTCATTTCAGAGACCCAGTCCAGTACATAAAGTCCCTCTGCTTCCCAAACTCCGTTTTTTGTTAAAGACTAAGTTTGCATCCCAAATGGCACCCTATTCCCTATATAGTGCACTACTTTTGACCAGGGCCCATAGGGCTTTGGTAAAAAGTAGTGCAATTAGAAGGGAATAGGGTGCCATTTGGGACGCAGACTAAGAAACTCCTCAGGGTGGAAATAAATGTTGTGAAGCTTAGGCCCCAATAAATGTCCCTCTGTAAAACGCTTGATGAAACATAAACTTGATTTCTTACAATTGTTATATAAACCCCTTTAGGTGAAAATAATTGTAGTGATGGTTTGGTATTTATGGGATTCATAATGATATGCAATAGGCATTGGGATAATATCAGTAATTTGTATGCCAGTAATAATTGTACGCAAAAGGCCAACATCTCCCATTCATTTATGTGTATGTCTTGGCTTGTTTCAGGGGCTTCAGCACAGCTGATGATGATGAGGAGGTGGCTCGCGAGCGGAGGAGAAAGGCTCGTGAGGAACGAATGAAAAAGGCGGAGATGGAGGAGTCTAGCAGCAGCACCCTGACAACAGAGGTCAACAACACTCACAGGTAGAGAACACAAAACACCCAGAGTGTGAACAAATCCTCGAAAACAAAAATGTCTTCTACAAATTTAAGTAGAACCACCTCATTCACTCCATTTCAAAAGGTTTTCTCTCTACTGAACAATACCCTGATCTATAGAAAGATCCCATCCGGTAACAATCATAAAAGTTCCAGTGTTAACCCATAGCTTGTCTATAACTAAGTAATTGTTTTCCCCTCCACTCCACAGTGTGACAGAGACAGAGTCCTCCTCCACCGGTGCAGAGGTGAGCTCCTCAGCAGGTGGTGAGGATGACGTTGTACTCCTGGACCGCCTGGCCAAGCGGGAGGAACGCAGACAGAAGAGGTTGAAAGAGGCACTGGATAGACAGAAGGAGTTCGACCCTACCATCACCGATGGCAATGAGAACAGCCAGGAGGAGACCTCCTCTAGCGGGCGCCACCGAGGCACAGAGGAGGAGAAGGAGGAGAAACCAGCCCAGGAGGAAGGAACCACCAACTCTTGGAGTAGAGAGGAGGAGAAGGAGGTGAAAGAAGAGGAGGTGACGCCAAAGGAGGAAGAGCCTGAACCCGTCACAGAGCCTGAGAAAGTTGAGGAGGTGGAGGAAGAGAAGAAAGAGGTAGAGTATGACTTCCTAGTTTGACATTAAAGGGCTTTAATGTTGGATGGAAGGTATTGTATTTACAGAAAGTCGTATTGACACAAAATGTACTTTATCTCATAGGAAGAGGTTGAAGAAATGCAAATAGTACCAGAAAGATTTATTGAATTTGTTGTACCCGCTGCACCACTACAAGAGTGCGGGTTTGAAATATCCATTATGCCCAAGATGGTGGTAGAGGAGAAAGCGGTTGAAGAGATATCTAAGAAAGAAGAGGAAGAAAAACAGAAAAAGGAGATGGAAGAAAAAGATGCTGCAGAAAAACTCAAGAAAGAGGCTGAGGAAAAGGCTGAAAAAGAAAGGGAAAAAGCTGAAGAGAAAGCTGCAAAACTCAAGAAAGAAGAGGAAGAAAAAGTAAAACTTAAAAAAGAAGAAGATAAAGCTGCAAAATTGAAGAAAGAAGAAGAAGAAACTGCAAAACTCAAGAAAGAGGCTGAAGAAAAAGAAAATGCTGCAAAACTCAAGAAAGAAGAAGAGAAAGCTGCAAAGCTCAAGAAAGATGAAGAAGAAAAAGCTGCAAAACTCAAGAAAGATGAAGAGAAAGTTGCAAAACTCAAGAAAGATGAAGAAGAAAAAGCTGCAAACCTCAAGAAAGAAACTGAAGAGAAAGCTAAAAAATCTAAACAAGCAGAGGAAAAAAAGAAAGCTGAGGTATCAGAGTGACTTTTAGGGTGATTGCCTCCATTCAAATTCTGGATAACTCCAATGTTCCTCATTAGTTTCTTACAGCACTTATGTCTACTGTATCATAATACAGTATGCTCAATAATGCATTTCTAATCAAGATATTTTTAATTACACATGTAGAGGATATATTTGGGTTATCCAGGTTTTGCTGCGTTTTACATCTTCACTGTTTGGGCAGATGATTGAATCTTCCATATCCACATTCTCCCATGCTTTAAGGTGTGGTCACAGATCACAGAGTGGTCACGATGTGTTGCTTTGCATCATTGATAACTTCGGTATTTGTGTCCTAGTCTGGTCCCAGATCTGTTTGTTCTGTCCTGCCAAATCCTATGGTCATTGTCATGCCAAAATGAGCCATAGAAGTTGGCACAAACAGATCAGGAACCAGGCTAGTTATGTCACAGTGTTGTCACAATGTGTATGTGTGTGTGTGTGGTCAACATCAACGTACCTCTGCATTGCTCTCACCTTGCAGGCTGAAGTGGAACAGCCTTGTATGGCAATGGCATCCAATTTGCCTGGCTTCTACAGTTTGCATTTGTAGATAGATGCCACAGTTATCTGACTTCTCTTGTTATATTTCCCTTTGTTCCTGCCCACCAAGGAGGAAAAGTCAAAGAAGAGGGTAAGAGTGGAGTCAAATAGACCATCACATATATATTATTTCTATCTAAATCATACATTGTAAAAATGTCCATATTATGTTGGACACAATTTGTTTATATTCTATAACTTTGTTTTTGGTTCGTCATTGTTGGACTTGCAGGAGGCTGAGAAGGTGGAGGTGGAGAAACCGAAGTTAAGATCAGTGAAGAAAGACGAGGTGAGTCTATCATTTTCTATCCATCCGACAAACAGTTGCCTTGTTATACTACCACTGTTTGTTGCATTCATCAATTATTCTATCTATCTCTGCTTTTTATTGGTGTATAACTCAACCATTGGTCTGTTGCCCATCCACTGGTCTATCACTCATCAATTGGTTTCCATTGGTGAATCTATAGAAATAGATTTAGAATGTTGGATGGGGTATTGTAATCTCATTCCAATTATATGGGTCTATCACTAATCCATTGTCCTATCTCTCTGTGCTCTCTATTGAACAGAAGGAGTCCACCCCCTCCAAGCAGCAGAACGGAGGTGTGGCACGCTCAACCGAGGCCGAGGACCAGGAGCGCCTGGAGGCGGAGCGTAAGCTGGAGGAGCTGAAGCGGCGCCGTGACGAGGCGGACAGCGAGGAGTTCGAGAAGATGAAGCAGAAACAGCAGGAGTCTGAGGCTGAGCTGGAGGAGCTGAAGAAGAAGAGGGAGGGGAGGAAGAAGATCATTGAGGAGGAAGAGAAGCAGAGGAAGGCAGAGCTGGCAGAGAAGAAGGCAAAGGAGCAGGTGGGTGGGGACGTACAGATAGACAGACAGGCGGGTGGGAACTAAGGATGCATATACAGACTGACAGACAGGTGGGAACTGGGGACGGACAAACAGACAGACGTGGAATGGCGCTGCAGTGGATAGCAGCTGTTTTACGGGCTTCTGACCAATACTGCTATTTTGTGTGGGAGGGTTTACGCTGATCTTAACTTCTTTTGTATGTAATGCAACTATCACTAACCTCGATTTGGATGTCAATTTCTACTTCAACTAGTCTCCAGCTGGACTTTCTGTTTACTGGATCAGGCCCTAATGTCACGAATGTGTGTGGGGAGAGACCAAGACGCAGCGCAGGGATAGTAGTTCGACATTTCTTTTATTTAATTTTTACTATGTATAATAATAATAAAGAACGAACTACCACAAAGAACAAACACGATAAACAAAACGACACGTTCTCAAACACAAACACGAATGAACGGACGTAAACGAAAACACACTTACTTCACCGTGACTGCGACATACCTCGATAACGACCCACACCCGAGTGAAGGACAGACTCAACATATATGGGATCCCTAATTAGAGACAATGCGTTGCAGCTGCCTCTAATTAGGGATCCAACCCAAACCCCACACAGAAACAGAAAAGAACGACACTGTCATACTCTGACCATAGCTACATAGAGAAGCGAATAGGCTTCTCTATAGCCAGAGCCTAACTCCTAATCCCCGAGACTCGAAAGAGGAAGCGACGGTGCAAAAGAGGCAGACGAGCTGGCATCCTGACGAGACTACGTTGGCGACCAAATAAACTGCCTCTACCCTCCATTCTGTTTGGGAACGTAAAGTCACTAGAGAACAAACTGGACGAACTCCATTCCAGACTATTCTATCAACGGGACGTGGAGAACTGTAATAGTCTATGATTCTCTGAGACGTGGCTGAGCAAGGACAAGCCCGGTCAGCAGCCTCAAGTAAGATGAGGGGGGGAGGGGTGTGTCTCTTTGTTAACAACAGCTGGTGTGCAATCAGACCGTACCGTTTACTTTCTTAGCTATTTACCACCACAAACCGATGCTAGTACTAAGACCGCACTCAACCAGCTGTAAGTCATTTTTACCAGCGTGTCACCTGTGCAAGTAGAGATGACAAAATCCTAGATCCCCTTTATTCAACATACAGACAAGTATTAGAGGTTCTCCCTCGCCCTCCCTTTTGCAAATCTGGCTATAACTCTCTCCTCATAATTCCAGTTTACAAGCAAAAACTCAAATAGGAAGTACTAGTGACGTGCTCAATACAAAAGTGTTCCGATGAAGCGGATGCTAAGCTACAAGGACTGCTTTACTAGCACAGACTGGAATATGTGTTCCGGGATTCATCCGATAACATTGAGGAGTTTACCCATCAGTCACCATACGTACATATCCCAACCAGAAGTCATGGATTACAGGCAACATCTGCACGGAGCTAAAGGCTAGAGCTGCTGCTTTCAAAGAGCGGGACACTAACCCAGACGCTTATAAGAAATCCTGCTATGACTATGAGGTAGTGACGGTAGGCAACAACACATCCGCCACGCTGACCCTCAACATGGGGGCCCATTAGGGGTGCGTGCTTAGTCCCCTCCTGTACTCCCTGTTCATCCACGACTGTGTGGTCACGCATGACTCCAACACCATCATTAAGTTTGCTGACTACACAACGGTGAGACAGCCTATAGGGAGGTGATTTGGCAGTGCGGTGCCAGGACAACAACCTCTCCCTCAACATCAGCAAGCCAAAAGAGCTGATTGTGGACTACAGGAAACAGAGGGCAGAGCATGCTCCTTGTGAAGATGCTGGAGGAAACAGGTACAAAAGTATCTATATCCACAGTAAAACGAGTCCTATATCGGCATAACCTGAAAGGCCGCTCAGCAAGGAAGAAGCCACTGCTCCAGAACCACCATAAAAAAGACAGACTACGGTTTGCAACTGCACATGGGAACAAAGATCGTACTTTTTGGAGAAATGTCCTCTGGTCTGATGAAACAAAAATATAACTGTTTGGCCATAATAACCATCGTTATGTTTGGAGGAAAAAGGGGGATGCAAGCCGAAGAACACCATCCCAGCATCATGTTGTGGGGGTGCTTTGATGCAGGAGGGAATGGTGCACTTCTTAAAATAGATGGCATCATGAGGAAGGAAATTTGTGGATATATTGAAGCAACATCTCAAGACATCAGTCAGGAAGTTAAAGCTTGGTCGCAAATGGGTCTTCCAAATGGACAATGACCCCAAGCATACTTCCAAAGTTGTGGCTTAAGGACAACAAAGTCAAGGTATGGGAGTGGCCATCACAAAGCCCTGACCTCAATCCTATAGAAAATGTGTGGGCAGAACTGAAAAAGCGTGTATGGGCAAGGAGGCCTACAAACCTACACCAGTTCTGTCAGGAGGAATGGGCCAAAATTCAAAATTCAACTTATTGTGGGAAGCTTGTGGAAGGCTACCCGAAACGTTTGACCCAAGTTAAACAATGTAAAGGCAATGCTACCAAATACTAATTGAGTGTATGTAAACTTCTGACCCACTGGGAATGTGATGAAAAAGGAAAAAAAAAAGCTGAAATAAATCATTCTCTCTACTATTATTCTGACATTTCACATTCTTAAAATAAAGTGGTGATCCTAACTGACCTAAAACAGGGAATTTTTACTAGGATTAAATGTCAGGAATTGTGAAAAACTGAGTTTAAATGTATTTGGCTAAGGTATATGTAAACTTCCGACTTCAACTGTATATATACATACAGTGGGGAGAACAAGTATTTGATACACTGCCGATTTTGCAGGTTTTCCCACTTACAAAGCATGTAGAGGTCTGTAATTTTTATCATAGGTACACTTCAACTGTGAGAGACGGAATCTAAAACAAAAATCCAGAAAATCACATTGTATGATTTTTAAATAATTAATTTGCATTTTATTGCATGACATAAGTATTTGATCACCTACCAACCAGTAAGAAGTCCGGCTCTCACAGACCTGTTAGTTTTTCTTTAAGAAGCCCTCCTGTTCTCCACTCATTACCTGTATGAACTGCAACTGTTTGAACTCGTTATCTGTATAAAAGACACCTGTCCACACACTCAATCAAACAGACTCCAACCTCTCCACAATGGCCAAGGCCAGAGAGCTGTGTAAGGACATCAGGGATAAAATTGTAGACCTGCACAAGGCTGGGATGGGCTACAGGACAATAGGCAAGCAGCTTGGTGAGAAGGCAACAACTGTTGGCGCAATTATTAGAAAATGGAAGAAGTTCAAGATGACGGTCAATCTCCCTCGGTCTGGGGCACCATGCAAGATCTCACCTCGTGGGGCATCAATGATCATGAGGAAGGTGAGGGATCAGCCCAGAACTACACGGCAGGACCTGGTCAATGACCTGAAGAGAGCTGGGACCACAGTCTCAAAGAAAACCATTAGTAACACACTACGCCGTCATGGATTAAAATCCTGCAGCGCACGCAAGGTCCCCCTGCTCAAGCCAGCGCATGTCCAGGCCCGTCTGAAGTTTGCCAATGACCATCTGGATGATCCAGAGGAGGAATGGGAGAAGGTCATGTGGTCTGATGAGACAAAAATAGAGCTTTTTGGTCTAAACTCCACTCGCCGTGTTTGGAGGAAGAAGAAGGATGAGTACAACCCCAAGAACACCATCCCAACCGTGAAGCATGGAGGTGGAAACATCATTCTTTGGGGATGCTTTTCTGCAAAGGGGACAGGACGACTGCACCGTATTGAGGGGAGGATGGATGGGGCCATGTATCGCGAGATCTTGGCCAACAACCTCCTTCCCTCAGTAAGAGCATTGAAGATGGGTCGTGGCTGGGTCTTCCAGCATGACAACGACCCGAAACACACAGCCAGGGCAACTATGGAGTGGCTCCGTAAGAAGCATCTCAAGGTCCTGGAGTGGCCTAGCCAGTCTCCAGACCTGAACCCAATAGAACATCTTTGGAGGGAGCTGAAAGTCTGTATTGCCCAGCGACAGCCGCGAAACCTGAAGGATCTGTATGGAGGAGTGGGCCAAAATCCCTGCTGCAGTGTGTGCAAACCTGGTCAAGAACTACAGGAAACGTATGATCTCTGTAATTGCAAACAAAGGTTTCTGTACCAAATATTAAGTTCTGCTTTTCTGATGTATCAAATACTTATGTCATGCAATAAAATGCAAATTAATTACTTAAAAATCATACAACGTGATTTTCTGGATTTTTGATTTAGATTCCGTCACTCACAGTTGAAGAGTACCTATGATAAAAATTACAGACTTCTACATGCTTTGTAAGTGGGAAAACCTGCAAAATCGGCAGTGTATCAAATACTTGTTCTCCCCACTGTATATACCTCAACTACCTCGTACCCCTGCACTGGTATCCTGTGTAAAAGGTATAGTAAATAATTGTGTATTTATTCCTTGTGTTGTTATATATTAAATTTTTTTCTATTTTTGTCTTCGCATTGTTGGGAAGGTTCAATAAGTAAGAATTTCACTGTTAGTCTACACCTGTTGTTTACCGACCGACCGACCGACCGACCGACAGACAGACAGACAGACAGACAGACAGACAGACAGACAGACAGACAGACAGACAGACAGACAGACAGGTGGGGACTGGGGATGGATGGACGGACGGACGGACGGACGGACAGACAGGTGGGGACTGGGGACGGACCGACAGACAGACAGACAGACAGACAGACAGACAGACAGACAAACAGGTGGGGACTGGGGACGGACCGACAGACAGACAGACAAACAGGTGGGGACTGGGGACGGACCGACAGACAGACAGACAAACAGGTGGGGGCTGGGGATGGACGGACGGACGGACGGACGGACAGACAGACAGACAGGTGGGGACTGGGGACGGACCGACAGACAGACAGACAGACAGACAGACAGACAGACAGACAGACAGACAGGTGGGGACTGGGGACGGACAGATAGAGATCCAATTGAAATAGAAGCTAAATGCTCTATGAGCAGCTACATGTTTCACCCCATTTTCAGACAGTTTTCTTCCATTGCAACAGGAGGAGAGGAAGAGGTTGAAGGAAGAGATAGAACAAAGAAGAAAAGAGGCTGCAGAGAAGAAGAAACAGATGATAGAGGAATCAGGCGATGGAGACAAGAAACCGTTCACATTGGGTGTCACGCCCAAGGGCAAGGTGAGGTCTTATAGGCTACAGCTACAGCTCACCCTGAGATGATATCGTTACAGTAACTTAGAGAGATCTATTGGCAATATACAAAAACTATTGTCTATAGACATTGTGTCCATATTGATGTGCAATGTGTTCCCACAAAGCAATACAATGCCTTGAGTAAAGATCCATATAATTATTCTCATACAACACATGACAACTGTTATGTGTTTCCGAGTTTGAAACATACTGCTATCTCTTTAATTGTTAAGTCTGTTTCTAAACAGCTTTTCATAAAAACATAAAATCTCTATGACAAGTACAAAGCAGTGATGGTGCTGCTGGTATCACAGCTGTGCTCAAATATGGGTGTTTAGAGGAGGTCTAGGACTGGGAGGAATGTATTGTGACAAGTATTTTAGGAGCTTCCACAGCCAGCAGTATGGGGAGTGTGTGTGTGTGAATGCTTTTGTGTGTTTGTGTACGTGTGTGTCTGCCTGAGTATATGGCGTGCGTACATGTGTGGGTGCATGTCTACGTCCGTGAGTGCGTTTGCGTGCGCACAATCGTTATGGACTTATCATAAACAGCAGTCCTGGGTTCCCAGCCCGGGGCTCAGGGGCTGACCGGAACCTGCTTTTACTGTCTCTGTGACAGACTGTCTGTCACTTTGTTCAGATCACACAGAACTAACTGCCCAGGAATGGTAAGAATGTTAGTCAAAGAGACAGAGAGAAAGAGCGAGAGAGAGAGAGAGAGAAAGAGAGAAAATGAGAGAGCAGCAGACATTTGCATCAGCTGTGTGTTGCATGTCAATAATGTGTTTACAAGTGTAATCAAGTTAGTCTGTGTTTTTAGATTGGGGAGAGGGCAGAATTCTTGAACCAGAGAGCCCAGAAAGGGTGAGCATTTCTTGCCTTTTACTTCTACTATGGTATTCATGTAAACCTTCAGTCTAGAATGTACTGCATTGTACTCACGGTTTGTGTGTTCTTGCTCCTACAGCTGTAAGACGTCACATGCTCCTATTGTCTCAAAGATAGGCAACAGACTAGAACAATACACTGCTGCAGTTCAGGTGAGGCACAGACACATCCTAAATGCTACACACATACTGTATAGATAGTGTTCCAGGGCATCTTAAGGCCTACTCATCATGTCATAAGATGAACACACCACTAAAAATCTAATAAAAAGCTAGGAGGCAGAAATTAGGTGATTGTATCTTGTTGAGGACCTTTTTTCCATTTGTAGTCGTCATTGTAAATGAGAATTGGTTCCCAACTGACTTTTCTGGTTAAATAAAGGTTAAATAACAAAATAAATGGAACAGAAACACAATCACTTGCCTCCTAGTTTCTATAAGCATGTCTGCTAAATTACCAAAATGTAAAAATGTATGAAATGTCTCCTTTCCCTCTCCACAGACCAACCGGGATGTGAGGTCTCCCAAGTCTCCAGTCTCAGACCTGCCAGAGACAGCAAGTATCCGCAACATCAAGAGCATGTGGGAGAAAGGGAATGTTGGCGGGGCCACTGAGAGCCCCAAGCCTACGAATAAGGTAAGGGAGGAGAGGGAGTCAGGAGAAGGACGGGGAGAGACAGATGAAGGAGAGAAAGAGTGTGGGAGAGAGAGAGGGGAGGGAGGGGGAGGATTAAGAGAGGGAAAGGGAGAGAGGGAGAAGAAGGGCGGTATGTAGCCTAGCGGTTAAGAGAGTTGGGCCAGTAACTGAAAGGTCGCTCGTTTGAATCCCTGATGTGCTCTTGAGCACATAACCCTAATTGCTCCTGTAATCGCTGACTGTATGTCATGAATGACAGCCTACTTCTCCATCTTCTTCCCAGGATGCTGCTGATATTAAAGTGGGTGTGGCTGGACTGACTAAAGGCTGGGGCAAGAGCCCAGCAGACACTGGCAAGGCAGCCGCAACTGAGAAGGCTGACGTAAGGACAGACACACACGATTGAGCTCTTTAACTTGAAAATATGGCTAGCTGTAGTCTAGTGACCCCAAATAGCAGACACGTCTATACGACCATCCATTTGTCTTTACTCATACACTGGAGTAAACATGCTAAAATAGGATTTGTATACACATCATGTCAGACCTGGAGACACACTTTTCACAAACGGTCTGGGAGCACTGCGAACACGTCGCCTGCTGGTCAGCTTCAGATTTAGATTCAGTGTTTAATAGCCACATGTACAGGGTTGCAGGTGTGATTGCAGGGTACAGCGAAAAGCATTGGCTCCTAGCTCCAACATGCAGGACAAAGGGAAACAAAATAATAAAAATGGTAATAAAAAACAATAGAAATAGCACTGTATACACAATAACAACTGTAGCAGTGATGAATAAATAAATGTCCATTGGGGTGGAGGAAGGGTAAAGACTGTTGGGGGGGGGGTTTGGGGGGATGGGGGGGTAGTCCAATCAAAACTGTTTATTTGTTTAATTTATAATTTAGATAAAACTAGAGCGTTAAACTAGATACTTTCTGTGAATAACCAATGTGTAGGATACAGGTATCCTAAATTGGATGTATATCTAAAATAAATGCCATATCCAATGTGATGGTCAGGCCATCTGTCCTGTTCTTTATAGCGTGCTTGCAGGCTAATCTTACCAGTTCCATTAGAGACAGACAGAACATGTGAGACGTACTGTTGATTGGCAAGCCACTTTGTCGAATCTGAATTTTATGAGGGGATATCTTTAGTCCCATTCCTTCTGGCCACAAGTACTTGTAAGAGCCAAGTTGCTTTTACAGGAATGCTACAAGGTTTCCCTCTCATGGAGAGAAGTTGTAAAGCACTCTTCTGTATGTTATATGAAAATGTTTAAGTTTGATTTGTATTTAGCTTTTGAGGTAGGCTATTTCTTTTGAGAGAATGTCTATCTATCAATTACTGTTGCTTAACAACATATTTATTTTCCTCTCTTCTTCTTTACTAGCTCTGCAGTTTTCTTCCTCGTGGTCTTCCTCTGGAACTTTCCTTCCTTCTGTACTTTTCTGTTCTGTCTTCTGCTTGATTTTAACTGTGGGAAAGGTACTGTACGATCCAAACAGTTTGTGATGTTAGCAATATGCATCTGATATCTTTAAAAAGTACTTTCTTGAATGCGCCATTGATGGAAACATATACATTTTAGTTCATCAATAAATTATTAGTAATTTAGTTATGATCCTTCACCAACCATTGATGCACTTCTTAGCATCCAGCGTAGTTCCATCCATGCTTTTGTTCAGATTAAATGCAGTATAGCCTCACTATGGCTTCTTCCCATATCACTTTCTTCTCTGTGTTCTCTTGCAGGACCTGAAACCTGTTGATGTGGGCAACAAGCGCAGCCTATGGGAAACAAAGGGCTCCTCCCCTGCTAAGGTGAGCTAGTAGATCAGACGATGGCCCTGTCCCGAAACAACCCCTAGCCCCTACCCCCAGACACATGGAGAACTGAGAGGATTTGATGGGTGTAAACAGTATGGTGATAGCTCCACCTTGCCCTCTTATAGGCTAGGTGGATTTTTGCCATATTGCGAATGCCTGTCCTAGCTCTCAGATCTCCACGAATGTTGGGTTTACGGTCTAGGGGTAAATGTGGGATTGGGTAACAGTACTAGAGTATCTGCTAGTTTTTTTAACTCCAAGCATTCAAACACGTCTTTTTTATTGTGACACAGCATCAGTGAGATTCAAATCTATAATCTTATTTTCGCCATCCATGAAATTAGTCCACTGCGACAGCAGGATGAAGCTAGCATGCCATGTTTTTTTGCGCATACAACATTTTTCATTTTAGTCTATTCAAACAGACCCTATTTCAGAGGAAACAAGCACTCATTAAGATCAGGTGTGGCCAATTATTGGGCGCGGCCAACACACCTGAACATACTTAACAAGATAGAGGATAGAGAGAGTTTTGTTGATGCTGAGAACGGAATGTATGTTTTTAAATAACATTCTTAAAAAGTTCTAAGAACATTACTAAAGTTTTCTTGTGTTTTTTATGGAAAGTCTTCTTCATGTTCTTGGAACAATCGGAGAACATGATTTTGAATAGAACCATGAGGAAAACTGTAGGAAACGTTATGCTAAAGTACTGAAATTCCCACAGAACATTGTTTCTTAAAGTTTTTGGAACTTTTTGAGAACATTCCCAATGTCAAACCAGTTGGAGAACATTCCTAGAACATTACCAAAATCGAAATTAAATGTAACAATGTTTGCCTTTTAGGAAACGTTCTGTTAAAGTTCTTTGGTAAAGCCAAGCAACTATCCTGCACCATTTCAAGGAAGTTGTGGGAAGGTTGTATGCAAAACAATCATAGGACAATCACGCTCTCACCAGGCTCTAAGAAACATACGGTTCTCAGAACGTTATGTGCTAGCTGGGTTTCCTGTAAAGGTGCAGCTGACCCATTCTGTGTCATGGTGTTGGTGACGTAGAATACATAGGTGAATAATCACAGCAGGTTAAGATAACTCAGTAGCCTGGTGTTTTTCCATCTCCTATGGTCATTGTTTGGTTTGACAAACAGATCTGGGATCAGGCTAAAGACTAAGTGCCTGGTGGTGTAACGTGCAAAACCTTATTTTTTGCCAATACCATTACCTAGAATCACAGAATCCTGTGTTATTGTACATCCTAAGAAGCATTTACTCTTTGACATGCATTATCTGAATTAGACCCACAGATTAATACCTATGGAGGAGCGACTTCTATGAAGGAATGTCTGCAACAAAATGTGTAAAACGTCAAGGGGTCTGAATACTTTCCGAATGCACTGTACATGTAGTCATAGATCATAAGCACTCGGACAGAATGTATCCGCCCCCCTACCTCATTATTCTCGTCTAACACAGAAATGTTAAATTCTGGTTTGCTTATACATAGTTGTTTCACTCTCACTTCCTGAGTACACTCCTTGTTTGAGTCAGTTTAGCATATTAAAATGCATGACCCTGAACTATATCAAATTTGAAAAAGTAATAATGATTGCCCCTTGGTGATACATGATACCTGAAATACAGTCATTTCACCGGTAAAGATTAGATGGTTTAGTAACTCTTTCCACTTTTTGTTCCCTCATTTTTTTTTCTGTTAACAGGTGACAGTTGGAGGCAAGAGCAAGTCTGTCACAAATGGTAAGTGAGTTTTCTCACCATGATGTGAATGTGTGCGTGTATGCTTTTCTGAACCTGTTGTGAGTGACATCGTCACAGAACAAAAGAAGGTGAGGCTAAGGAAAGTTCTTCTGAAGGACACCCACACACCCACACCCACACATACCTTGAATCGATTTACAACCCCCTAAGGAGCCAAGTGTCCATAACTCCTATGTCTGTCCTCCACTCTGTGCCTGAGTTCGCTGGCCACCGTTAATCAAATCCTTTGGACGGACATATTGGGCATGTTCCATTGCCTCATTGCATTATTGTTCTATATTTAAAGGGCCTGTTCCCACTGACCTTGTTTCCCTGTGCAAGGAACGTTTCATGCTCCTGAGATGGTCTGGGTCCCAAATGGTATACTATTCCCTATATAGTGCACTACTTTTAACCAGAGCCCGATAGGCCCTAGTCAAAAGTAGTGCACTACATAGGTAATAGGGTGCCATTTGGGATGCCTCCACTGTCCTGTGTAGTTCACCCCATGCCACCTAGACCTGACGAATACTGTGTAGACCGCCGGCATGATGCCACGCATGCCACAGTGCAGCTGCTTGTATTGTCACATTACTGTTGCATTTTGCCCATAAGGCTGTGGAGGATTACCACTCATTTAAGCAGCAAAGTATCCTCACTCACCAGGCTTATACACTCAACATTAGTGTTTTAAAGGCTTAAACTCTTACTAGTTAAATTGTAGTTGCTTACTGTATAATCACAGTGGCTGTTGAGTGAGACTAGCAACAGTAGATACTGACAGGTCATAGAGATACGATTCCTATGGGTATCAGGTAGTTATGTTGATTATACAGTAGGTGTTTCTGCCCCAGTATCTTTATCACTACAGTGCTACTTTTTATAGTTCCCTATGCAGTATATACTGTATCATTAGTAGCACCCTCAGCTCAGTCTATCCCAAACTATGGATATCCCTCTCAGGACCTCAAACACACACGGTCTGAGTTAGACCCTGGGGGAAAGGAAAAGCTGTCGTACTCTCTTGTGTGTCACCCTATATAGCGCCCCCGCCCTTGCAACCTTCCCAGTTCTTCAGCTGAAATAGCCCCCTGGGAATGAATTGAAGGGCAAATGACATTGTTAGAGCTATCAATCACTCAAACTAGTGTCACTGCAGGGACCTCAGAATATGTGTCAACAGAGGTAGCTCTTACTGGGTCTGATATACACAGCTGCACACACACACACACACACACACACACACACACACACACACAGACACACACACACACACACACACACACACACACACACACACACACACACACACACACACACACACACACACACACACACACACACACACACACACACATTAACACACACGCATGCATGCGCACACACACACACACACATTAACACACACGCATGCATGCGCACGCACACACACACACACACACACACACACACACACACATTAACACACACGCATGCATGCGCACACACACACACACACACACTTACATGATGAACAGCTCTAACATTAGATTACTCGTTAATCAATCAGTGTCTCTATTAACACCTAATAAAGTTTGATAAGCTATGCCATATTCTGAAGGAGTGGATACATATTTTTTCTCTGGGAGTTAGAATTGAATAAGTATGACTCACTTAGTAGTAGAATTATACCTTACTGATTTATTTTATTTTAAAGTGATTCTTACATTTTTAAGAGATTGGCTGTACTGGTTGTTCTCTGTTTCCTTGCACCGTTTTTCCACTTTTTGAGACTTTCTGTTTGTAACTTTTTGCAACTTGTGACTTTACCTCAGGACTAATGACCTTTTCCCCCTATCTCTCTCAGCAGGTGTGGGACGCTAATGATCCAAAGTAAAAACCCTGAGGAAGAAGCCCAAACTGATGACTCTACTATGTGTATTCATAACCAAAAATATCTCCATAACAGCCTTGCAGGGGTTGGAACACAAATTATTTTCTGTTCCAACCCCTGCAAGTGTAGGGTGCAAAATGCGACTGAAATTTTGTGGGAGCGAGAGATGGTGGAGGAGGAGGCTTGGCTTGAAGTGCTGGGCATCTTGTTATGACATGCATTATCTGAATTAGACCCACAGATTTATACCTATGGAGGAGCGGATGAAGGAATGTGTGTGTGCAGAGCGGCACCAGCATTAAAATGAAAACACGTCTTACTTTTTGTTATTAATAAATCCAATGTGAAACGTGATAACTATAGTATCCTTAACTAGCAATGAAAAAGTTTATCCATTCTTCTCTGGTAAAAAAAGTCTCTCCCTAATTTCCGAATCACGCTTGTAACATCAGTAGGCTACAGTAGCCTGTGCTTCGGAGGGGCAGGTAGCCTACACATGCACAAACACTGGCAAAGATTTTCAGCTGGCATGCAGACACTGGAATACGTTTCTGAGTGGCAGATTGTAGGCTTTGCATAGGTGCTTTATTGCGTTTTTTGTGGGAATAGGAAAAAATCCCCAGATCGTAAAATAACCGTATTAACCGGTTCCCATGCTTTTAAAATAACGGTTCTATTCCAGAACACTATACTGTAGATCTTTAATTCCCGGTTCTGATTCTGTTAATCGAAAAATGTCATTATTTTCCAGTTTTCAGTTCTGTTCCCTGAACCAGTTCCAACCCTTCCAGCCTTTGCACAATCCCTTGTACGTCCTCATAGAATTTATGCTGTGAAAATAAATATTGATCAACCACGTTTTTTTAGGAAATCATTTATGTTAGTGTAATTGAAAATATTGTATCCCCACCCTTTTGGGCTCGACTTAATTTCTTTGATAAACAAAAGAAATTCAAAGAATAGAATAAGAAACCTTAAAAAATATTAAAAGTTATCCAAAACGTAATGCGTCTTCTGAAGAGATACAGTAAGAATTTAATAAGCTATCTGTCCAAATAGCCACGCTGAACTGAATTTTGTTGTATTTTTATTTGTTCCATTTTGCAAGAAAAGCTTTAAGGTTGACGTTAGCTGGCAGTCTGATCATATACATTTACATGTACTACCTATATGTCAGGATAGATAGATGGCACATTCATCGCTTCGATATCTTTGCTCACAGTGTAATGGTGATGTGATGGTGTCATTGTAGTGCATATTGACATTATTCGTTTTTAGTTATGAAATAGCATTAAACACTATCACAGCTTTTTTTGAGATGTGTTCACATTTTGTATTCCATTTGTGGAAATGTCAAAATGACTATTATTGCATCACAGCTGTTTTTCCTCCCAAATATACTTTTCGTTGACTGATACTTTCCTGTTGTTTTGATCCCGCTTAGCTGGATCTGGGCTGATGAGCCTCTACATACTAGACTAATTTTATGTTTACGGATGTCCATATTCGGACTGCCACATAGTCATAAGGAGGCTGTCCTAATACGGGCACCGTATACATGTATATTGAATGGCTCTGCTCTCCAGGTGACATAAACCATTAACTACAACTTACTTCTCAATAAGCACTGGTTGCTAAACTAACCCCCTCAAAATCATTGGAGAAATAATTCCCAGGACTGTAGCAAGATTATCACTCCTTGGTTGGGTTTAAAGGTCTCAATGTATAATAAGGCTATTGGAATTAAGGACTATCCAGGAAAGGTGTGACCGTGTGACTAAAGTGAACAATCATCCAAAGAGACAGGAGTCATATCATATTGTTCCATTAAGATTTTCACAACGAAACCAAAGGGACTTGGCTTTAGACCAAGGAGGAGGCATAGATGCAGTAAAGAGGTCAATGGAACATAAACCGTGGGGAATAGAAGGACGCCGGATTGGCACACATGAAACAAATCTGATCTAACATGATTTGTGTATTGTAGCAGGCCCACGATGTTGTTTCTAAAGTCCAATTTGTATATATTTGGCTGTTTTCGCTGCATAACATTTAGAAGTAGTCCATTTCCAGGTTTAGAAGAAATGACTGCTAAATGTTATCTCCTGTTCGTAGCATAGCTAGCATAGAGAAATCGGTGGTTGATTCAGTTGATTGATGATGATGACATGAACATGTATTGGGGTTGACATCTATACAAGCATTATACTCCAACATAATGTGAAATACACATATAAATAATAGCCTAAATGTAGGCAAACTTTGCTGGGGGCAATAAAGAGATTTGGAAGCTTTCCCCCATGCGTTTCCATGGTATTTCCATTGTTTTGGTTGAGTTCTATTGACCTCGTTACCGCACCTATCATTTTAAAACCAAACATGTCAAATGTTCTGGGGATTCTTAAGAATGTCCTTTTTCTTTCGTTTACACATTTTCATATCATTCATTGTATTTTATTTTTAAAGGATTCTTTGCATCATTTTGAAACACAATGGGAAATATTCCCACAGAGTAACATTAGCTGAGATTTTCACCGCATTGCAAGTTGAGGGGAAAGTAAAGACCCATCTGTCTATATACAGTTTACTTTACTGATTTATACCAAAATACAATACTGTACTAGGCTTCTAATTAAAATACAGTACTTTACTCACTGATGTTTCATTCTGAGTATGAGGTGGTATCGATCTCTGTGAGTGGTCCTTTTTGTTTGAAACTTGAGGTAAAGGAGAGTATTGTAAGTAAAGTAAGTCCTAATGTTTATTGTAATGGACTGCCTTGTTCAAAGGTTTTGTTTCAAGGTTTTCATTGTCCCTGCTACAGCAATAAAATAAATATAAAAAGCTTAGAATGTGTCATAGATTTGTTTGTGATGTTGTGCTTTTCTTCAACAGCTTGTGAATGTTTTAATGAATGAATGGCGTTCTCAAAAGGCGAATGGTGGACAAAAGCTATAAGAGATCTTCAACGTTTTTCATGGAAAGGAATGTGGTCAATGGAACCCTGTGTGTCTGTACGTGCATGTATGCGTGTTCCTGCCTTCAGATATGTTGGGGTTCCATTGTCTAAGGTTCTAACAATATCTGAACAACCATAGGGCAATGCAGTCACATGAGTAGGAAGGGCCACACTACGTAGCCTTGATGGCTAAACAAACCTGTTTGGATTCTGAACCCCAAGGAATTGCAGCCTCTGTATCTGTCTCTCCCTCTCTGCCTTGGGCTCAGGTAAGGGCTATCACTTCGTACTGACATATCTTTACATCCAGACATACCTTTACCCTGCCTTGGAATTCATCATTCCAAAGCAGAATAAATCAATGTGACACAGCTAGAGTAGGTATCAATTTGGAGGGTTCTTAGCTTGATCATTAACTTGACCATTTGGTCTCTCTAGGAATGAGCGGAGGTAGTGGGGGAGAGGAGAGCCCTCGTACATTTCAGTAACACTTTATTTGAAGGGTACCTACATAAGGAGTTCATAACAAATGTATGATTACATGCTTATGTACTGCTTGTGAATGATTTATGAATGGGTTATGAATGTTATATGTGTATAAAGTCCTTATGTAGGTACCCTTATGCAGGTACCTCTCAAATAAAGCATTACCAACATTTCTAAAGCCACTGACGGGGCTCTGGCAGGCAGTTAGACATCACCATAGGAGTGGCATGACATGAGGTTCAATTTCATGAGTTGTGAAAGGTATGGGACTCAGTACAAGGTTTATTTACTTTTCTACTGGTCAGAAGAGATCCTGACCTGTAGACCTCTTGTATCTATAGAAGGGAGTATGGATGAGCGCAACGTTGTGTGGATTAAGGCCTCATTAAATACAATTGTTATATAGATAGTGAGAGGAGCTAAGTAATTGATCGGACAGACAATGTCCTCTGAGCAAATACTTCAGATGTCGAGAGGAAGATTGAGTGATGTGTGAGAAAGATTGAGTGCTGTGATAGTGGGAGGTGATGACAGTAGACTAGACTATAATAGCTTGTTATTCCACGTGTTTGAATCCTGTATGGATTACTCTCAGGGATGGAATTTAAGGATTTTAAGCACTGGCCAGCTGGGCTAGTAGACCAACATCTGTGCCACGCAGTATTTAAAAATACAAATGTCACTAGCCGGCAGCCTAGTTTGGCACATTTTCTACTAGCCAGGTCTGAAAAGTACATCCCTGGTTACTCTTATAGCCAGCCATATTACATACTCAAGGTTTATTTTGTATTTTAGTGTTCAAACAAAACAAAATGTCAGACACAGAAGAAGTGGAGGAAGTGCAGTGAGTATCAAATGTTTTGATTTTTATTATTAAAACATTTTTTTAAAAATCTTCTGCTGTATCAAACTAATGAAATGTTTATTTTTTTTTCATGGCACTTCTTTTGTGAAGGGAGGAAGAAGGTAAGATTTTTTTGGGCTTTGAAAGTCTGTCAATAAATTGAGGTTTTCCTAGTAAGACTAGTACGAAAATGTTTTTTGAAAGACTGACTGCTGGTGTATACACTGAGTGTACAAAACATTAAGGATACCTGATTTTTCCATGACATAGACTGACCAGGCAAATCCAGGTGAAAGCTATGATCCATTATTGATCTCTCAATTGTTAAATCCACTAGAATCAGTGTAGATGAAGGGGAGGAGAAGTAAATTAAGGATTTTTACACCTTGAGACAATTGAGACATGGATTGTGTATGTGTGCCACTCAAAGGGTGAACGGGCAAGAGAACAGATTAAAGTACCTTTGAACGGAGCATGGTAGTAGGTCCCAGGCGCAACGGTTTGTGTAAAGAACTGCAGCGCTGCTGGGTTTTTCACGCTCAACAGTTTCCCGTGTGTCAAGAATGGTCCAAAGGACATCCAGCCAACTTGACACAACTGTGGGAAGCATTGGAGTCAACATGGTCCAGCATCTCTGTGGAACGCTTTCAACACCTTTGTAGAGTCATGCCCAACTCAATATTAGGAAGGTGTTCATAATGTTTTCTATACTCAGTGTATGTTGCCCTTATCATGACTTAAACTGCATTGCTTTGGGTCATACCACGTACTGTTTAATTTTCCAGGGAAAATGCGCTAACACTGCCCAATGCTGCCCAAATGCTCTTTCTAAACGTTAATATGCCTTGATTGCGATACGTTCTTGGACACATTGGGAACTTAACCTTCATATCCGCAATAAATTATTTTCAAAATACAAAAGATACACTTACTGTACCCAGTTTAGCGAAGTTGCAAGCTGCTGTGTTTTGAGTAACACCTGCTTCCAGGCGGAAATCTGGAATAGAATGGTCCAATGGAAATGCAAGCGCAAGGTGAGAGGGTGTGTTGTAGCCTACTTCGGCTGGAGGGTGTGCGAAAATACATCCATGTGCAACTTTGCTAAACTGAGTACAGGAAGTGTATCTTTAGTATTTGAAAGATTCTTTCTTGCGGATATGAAAGCTGAATGTTTAAACAGAGCGTCAGGATGTTAGTTCACATGGAGCCAGCTTTGGTCCATACTTTCAATTGAGAACCCTAGGGCTGGGTATGCCCCCCTTGGCTTCTTGAGAGCTAGTGTATATGCAAATGCAACTCTATAATAATTTTATTACATAATTGTATTACATAATTATACTTTTATGACTCCATCCAGTAAAATGAAAGGACTATTCTATCTCTGACAACATGACATTTTTCTTATTATGCTAATAACCTTTTGTATGATATCATCACATTTTTGTTTATTACAGATGGATCCAAGCCCAAACCAAAGTAAGTTTTTAAATTGACCACAAAAGATTACATTTGACATATTTATGACTTACTTGATTGAAGCCTTAAGACCTTGGCTCCTATAAGGAGCATAGGCTGTTGAAGAATGTCCTCCATCTCACTCCATCTTACTTTCCCCTGGCAGATGACAGATTATGTGTGATCGAAATTTACTGAAATGTGCAAATTGATATTATATTTTTAATCTCCATAGGTTCATGCAAAACCTCTCTGCGCCAAAGATGGCTGATGGTGACAAAGTGGATTTTGATGTGAGTTGAACCATCCAATACACACACACACACACACCATGGTAAGAAAAGTCACCGTTTGTGACAGATTTGCTCTTGCCTCCAGCTGTCATCTGGTATGTTAAGTAAATGAGAGGTACCAGAAGTCAATAAAAAGACAGAAGCCAATAAGAATAAAGTATATCTAGTAAAATGGTCTATTATATAATGTCTTACAAAAGCAATTCTTATTACGAAATCTGATTGTTCTTTCTGGTGGTCAGGACATCCACAGGAAGCGTCAGGAGAAGGACCTGTCTGAGCTCCAGTCTCTGATTGAGTCTCACTTCCTCCAGAGAAAGAAGGAGGAAGAGGAGCTCGTCTCCCTCGTCAACAGGATTGTGAGTCGGCCATAGAATGTGACTGTGCTTTCCATAGAAATGTAATTAAATAATACTAGCATTTATATTTCTATAGTGCATTCACTGTTCCAAAAACAACATTGCAAATAACAAACAAACGAACACCTAACTACTGTGTGTGTGTGTGTGTGTGTGTGTGTGTGTGTGTGTGTGTGTGTGTGTGTGTGTGTGTGTGTGTGTGTGTGTGTGTGTGTGTGTGTGTGTGTGTGTGTGCGTGTGTGTGTGTAGGAGAAACGCCGTGCGGAGAGGGCAGAGCAGCAGAGGGTTCGTGCGGAGAGAGAGAGGGAAAGGCAGGCCAGGGTTGCTGTAAGTTCCTTCTCTCTTCTTTCGAATGTTTTAGCGGGGAAACATATTGTGGATGTAGTTTCTTTGAAAGATATCTTGATCTGTCTTTATTCCCAATGCTCTCTGTCTTTATTCCCTAATGCTCTCTTTCTTTATTCCCAATGCTCTCTGTCTTTATTCCCTAATGTTATCTGTCTTTATTCCCTAATGCTCTCTTTCTTTATTCCCAATGCTCTCTGTCTTTATTCCCTAATGCTCTCTGTCTTTATTCCCAATGCTCTCTGTCTTTATTCCCTAATGCTCTCTGTCTTTATTCCCTAATGCTCTCTGTCTTTATTCCCTAATGCTCTCTGTCTTTATTCCCTAATGCTCTCTGTCTTTATTCCCAATGCTCTCTGTCTTTATTCCCTAATGCTCTCTGCCTTTATTCCCTAATGCTCTTTGTCTTTATTCCCTAATGCTCTCTGTCTTTATTCCCTAATGCTCTCTGTCTTTATTCCCTAATGCTCTCTGTCTTTATTCCCTAATGCTCTCTGTCTTTATTCCCTAATGTTATCTGTCTTTATTCCCAATGCTCTCTGTCTTTATTCCCTAATGCTCTCTGTCTTTATTCCCTAATGCTCTCTGTCTTTATTCCCTAATGCTCTCTGTCTTTATTCCCTAATGCTCTGCAGGAGGAGAAAGAGAGGAAGGAGGCTGAAGAGCAACGTAGGAAGCATGATGAGGATGCTAAGAAAAAGAAAGCTCTCACTAACATGACCCACCAGTATGGAGGCATCCAGCAGAAGGTCAGTTTGATATTGTTCAAAAACATCTCAGAAATACAATGTATCCTCTACAATAAAGATATGGATAATGGTGTAACAGAGGCATCCAAAAAATTCTCAAAATTGCCTTAATTTCTTTGAGAGTAATCATATTTCTGATCTTTCAATGCCCGCCCAGAGTGAAAACCGTAAAGGAGCCAAAAAACAGACAGAGAGGGAGAAGAAGAAGAAGATTCTTGCTGACCGCAGGAAACCTCTCAGCATCGACCATCTGAATGAGGACAAACTCAAGTATGATGCCGTTGTTAATATTTATAATTTGCCTGCCCTCAGAAAAGCTGACAGTCGTATTATACTGTATACAGTGTGTCTGATGTTTTTTCAATTTAGGACTGAACATGACTATCTGAATGGTTCGAGTGATGTAGATTCTTCAGTGAGACAACAATGGTTCTTTAGAGCAAGAAAGCAAGTGTTCTGATTGGCTGTTGCCCTACAGGGAGAAGGCCAATGAGATGTGGCAGTGGATGATGGAGCTGGAGGCTGAGAAGTTTGACCTCTGTGAGAAACTCAAGAAACAGAAGTACAATGTAAGTCACCTTTACCTAACACACACACACACACACACACACACACACACGCTAGAAACTAAAGAAAGAGAAGTATGATGTAACCCAGCAAACCGGAAACATTCCCACAACAGTATCTAAGATTCACATTAAGTTCTAGTTAGGGTTGTATTTTTTGTATCTGTTTTAAATGAAATGTCCTTTGAATATTATCCTAACATTCACTAAAATGTTGTGCACAACATCTGTAACAACCACCACAGAACATTTGCCCAAATTTCTCATTAGTTTTCCAGGTAATGTAATAACACAATGTACCAGTAACGTTTTCCCAGTAAACCAAAATTGGTTCTGTGAAAGTTCCCAGAACATTCGTTATGTTGTGGCAAATGTTCTCATAATACAAAAACTGTCCAGTCATGCTGATGATTATACAATGTTTTTATGAAACATTCACCTAATGTTACAGGAACGTTCCCAGAACACATGTGGTCTGTTCTTTAAAGAAATGTGTTAGGAACTTTTAATGAACAAAAAAAATGTGTTCTGGGAACAGTGTGGGGATATCACAAAAGATGTGTTCCCAAAACAGAAAACCTGTCCAGTTGTGTGGATGATTATACAATGTTTCTTTTTAGGGTACAAAAAAGATTAACCTGATGTTACAGGAACATTTTCAGAACACATTTTTGCTTGTTCTTTAAAAGTTCCTAACACATGTCTTTAGGTTGTAGTAACATTGTGAGGATTTGACAATTTATAGATTCCCAAAACACTAAAACTGTCCAGTTGTGCTGACATTCAGATAATGTTTGTATTAGGGTGTACTAAGCATTCATTTGATGTTGCAAGAATGTTGACAGAACAGCCTTTGTGTTCTTTAAAGGTTCCCCAGAACATTTAATTAGGTTCTGGGATACACTGATACATTACAAGAGATAGGTTTCCAAAAGATAGAGCTAGATAGATAGATACTTTATTGATCCCCGATGGGAAATTTCTTCGTCAAGCAGAAATGATCGAAGTAGAAATTTGGACAGTACATTTTTACACAGGTCCTGGGCAGTGGGTACATCAGAGGTGACCTACAGTACTACTGAACAGGTGACCAACAGGTGAATTATTCTATAGGATCATCAGGTTCCAGGGTTCCTCTCCTCTCCACCTCTCAGATGTACTCCACTTGTACAGGTTTAAACAGTAACTAAAAGTTGTGTTTAAATGCTTGTAGCCAGACTTACGGTATGTGTCCTTACAGATTAACCAGCTTCTCGCTCGGGTCCAGGACCACCAGAGGTAAGTAACACTGAGGTTCAGGATTTTGGACTTTGAGGGACATAATAATTCATGTTTATTAGGTCAAAAAATGAAAAAATGGAATACAAGCGGGAAAAAAACTTTGACAGACATTTCGTGCCCAATGAACAAGACCTAGAATTGTGGTTTTCATCTTAATTAGGCATTCACTAGTTCCCATTCCATTAACAACTACATTTCTCATACTTCCTTTCAAAACC
The DNA here is from genome assembly GCA_023634145.1 of Thymallus thymallus. Classification (NCBI taxonomy): domain Eukaryota; kingdom Metazoa; phylum Chordata; class Actinopteri; order Salmoniformes; family Salmonidae; genus Thymallus; species Thymallus thymallus. The sequence goes on from CM042414.1 coordinate 24,991,398, forward strand.
TCAACCAGGGATGGTCATGGTCATAATGAGGAACATCAGTCCTTTAACAGTGGAACTATCATTTATTTGTACAGGTCATTCATTATCCATCAAACTCCAATTATACAATAATGCAGAAAACCTGGCTGAAACAGAAGCAAAAATAATGAAATTTTTAGAGGAACAGAATCAGAACTGAGAACGAAAGTAATTTATACTGTTCTGGAACATAATCGTTATTTTAAAAGCATGGGAACCGGTTAATACTGTTCAGAGAAAAACGCAACAAAACACCTACCTCACTCTGTCGCTCAGAAACTTATTCCAGTATCTGCCTGCCAACTGGGAATCTTTGTCCACCGTTAAGCCAGCTCTTGGAAGCCGCTCCTCCATAGGTATAATTCTGTAGGCCTAATTCATATTGCATGTCAAAGCAAGATGCCCAGCGCTTCAAGCCAAGCCTCCTCCTCCAATCCTCTCTAGCTCTCTACCCACCCGCAAAATTTCAGTCGCATCTCATGCCCTACACTACACAACTACACTAAACAACTACAGCTGTCAACGCCTGATAATTTCACCACTCATATACATTTTTTACACCGCATCTGTGTATGTGTGTGTCTGCACTGTATGTAGCATCTCTGCACTATGTATGATAGCTCCTATTCGTTTTAAAAGGAGAAAACCTGACAACATGGTGTGGTCTGAAATTGCAGAATGAAACCATTCCCCTTTATTATAAAAAAAACAAAAAACAAGTCTAAATAAATGAAACCCTGTATTTAACCTGATTGACTGCACAAGTGGACTGAACTTGACACCTGCCTGAAACCATTAAACATATTCACACTTCATTTGTAAGTGGACCTCAGACGCGGCCCCAAACTGTGCACTCAAACACTCCCCCTCACAGATTCAAAAGGAATGGACTGGCCATGATTGCACCAATCCAACGATTTTACATGAATGATGGAGTGTGAACAAGTGCACACATCTGAGTGAAGAGTACAGTGGATAATTAGAATGAACAAAACTACCTGGCTACCTGCTGAGTCTGGCTAGCTCGAGATCAAGCTTTTTAACCCTTTCCTGACCCATTTCAGCACCAAAGGTCGCGGCAAGAAGATGGGCCGGGTGAGGTAAAGGAGCCATCGCTACAGTCGGGCAAACCACCACAACGCCAGGGATCGACCCATGATGATGTGTATGTTCATTCATGTTGTTCTGCCTGGCTATGAATTACAAGTCAATAAATTTGTAATTCAAAACTGGCACCCCTTTTTGAATATACTGCAGTTTAAGAGTTGTCACACAATTTAGCTCTGTACTGACATTTAGTTCTAAAAGACATTCTCCGGTACTTCGGCGACTAAGAAAGTATTTTTCTAAACCTCCTGCTTTGGGCTGGATTTGTCAATGTGCAGTTCATACATGCATAATCTATGAGCAGAATTACTGTTTTACCTCAATTAGCCACGGAATCCCTAGTTTTAAAGCGACTGTTTTCTTAAAGCTGTGCCATGTCATTTTCCCAGACGTGGGCCAGCCCCGTAGTACCTATCTATCTATCTAGCAATTCGAGTTATAGCCAATGAGCTTCAGCCCCTCACATGAGTGACAGCTAGCAGGAGGCCTGCCCAGCGTTATCCAATGAGGTTGTAGGGTGGGCCCAACGGCTCAGTGGACACAGCAGAGAGAGAGCAATGTTATGGTGACGTAGTACTAGAGCTGGGACGATAAACCAAAAAATTATCGACTCTGACCGTACCGATCACTTATCGCAGGCCTTTTGCTGATATTGTTTATTAAGTAGCCTATACTAGATAAATGTGAAGTTTGAAATGACATTTTGCTAATATGTGTGATTGTTAATGGGACAATTGATGGCTACACTAAACTATAAGTAGTTTAAAGGATAAAAAAATATATTGTGCACAATGTTATAAACTTATTCTATTCAGGCAATTTATCACAATATGGATTTTTGTCCATACAGCCAATCTCATTTTTTGAGGGGGACCACTTTGGGCTCATCAGTGCTACTTTCAGAACTACTGGCTAAAAAGTATACAAAAGTACCAAAGAATATCTTTAACAAGAAATGTAGTGTGTCTCTACTAGTTGGTGTTTTATCAAACACACAGTGTACAGAACATTAGGAACACCTGCTCTTTTCATGACAAACACAGACCAGATGAAAGCTATGATCCCTTATTGATGTCACTTGTTAAATACACTTCAATTAGTGTAGATGAAGGGGAGGAAACAGGTTAAAGAAGGATTTTCAAGCCTTGAGATATGGATTGTGTATGTGTGCCATTCAGAGGGTGAATAGACAAAAGATTTAAGTGCCTATGAACCGGGTATGGAAGGTGCCAGGTGCACCGGTTTGAGTGTGTCAAGAACTGCAATGCTGCTGGGTTTTTCACACGCAGCAGTTTCCAGTGTGTATCAACAATGGTCCACCACCCTAAAGACATCCAGCCATCTTGACACAACTGTGGTAAGCATCGGAGTCAACATGGGCCAGCATCCCTGCGGAACGCTTTCAACACCTTGTAGAGTCCATACCCCCGACGAATTGAGGCTGTTCTGAGTTTTGTATTGATATTGTGGGTGTTTCTTAAATTCACGTACTACTATAACAAATCCTCATTTACCAGTGAGAAACACTGACAAAAAAATAGACATGCTCAAATTTGTTGGTACCCTTACAGCTCATTGAAATAATGCATCATTCCTCCTGAAAAGTGATGAAATTAAAAGCTATTTTATCATCATGTATACTTGCATGCCTTTGGTATGTCATAGAATAAAACAAAGAAGCTGTGAAAAGAGATTAATTATTGCTTATTCTTCAAAGATATTCTAAAATGGCCTGGACACATTTGAAAAGATCTCCAAGCAGCTTGATGTTCCTGTGACAGCAGTTGCAAATATTAAGAAGTTTAAGGTCAATGGAACTGTAGCCAACCTCCCTGGGTGCTAGTGATAGTTACCATGCAATTACATTTTCAACAGTAGCACAGACAGAAAGACACTAGATAGGTAACCATTACCAAACAGACAGCTTTTAAAACACAGCATCCAGCAAGCCAGAGACTACAGTAAACATGTATACGGTTTGCCATTTCTAGCTTTATTTTAATTTAGGGACAAACATTCTTCATTAGGTATGTCTCACACCTTACATGGTATATACTGTACTTACATATGAAAGATATCATTTGGACAGGAGCGCTACTGTGTGAGTGTGTGGTGCAGGCAAAGACATATGTACTGCCCTTCGTGAAGTTCAAGTCTGTATAATGCATCATAAAACTATACTCCCGATTCTCCACTCTTCTCCAGAAGTGTGCACTTCTACACTCCCTGACATGGAATTAATCATGAGGGAAGCTTCCTCCTGCCAATCCTTCGGATGCTTTAAATCCAAGACAGGGAGCGTCCAAGTACACATTTCAGGAGAAGGATGGAGAATTGAGACGCTATAAACACAAATTGACACCAGTGCATTTTCAAGTTGGCCGTCTCTGCAGTCCAGGTAGGTTTGAGAGAACAGGGCTTAGGGGGAAGGGTTTAGGGCATAGTGTCCATGTGGGAGGGAGAGCGTATGAGGTAGAGGCCCTCACCACAGGTGTGTTTCTCTGATCTCAGCAATCACCTGACTGGCTTTCTGCAAGGCCTGTGGACACATGGTGGAAAGGGGGTCAAAACTTTCATATAGATAAAAATAGTATGCGCGCGCACACACACACTACCTTTAGCATGTCTGCAGCCTCATTGCGTCTCTGGGCCATGTCTTCAGATTCAGTGAGCAGGTCATCTAACAGACCTGCCTTATACAGCTGACCCACCAGCTCACTCTGCAGGCTGTCTTTCACATGGTTCACTAAGAAGTGCATCACTGCCTTGGGCACGCTACAGGGAGAAGCGCAAAGGGAGAGAAAAGTATAGAAAGGGTGGATGAGTGGAAAAAGGGCGTGAGATTGAGGAAAAAATGAAGACTTAATTGCAGGCGAAGAGGAGACAACATTTTTTTAAGCAATCGAGATGGAGCCAAGTAGAAAGGAGAATGAAACTATTTTAACATCTTACAGAAACCACAGGAGAGGGAATCTAACAACAGCAAGTAAAGCGGAGCAGCACCATACCTGTCCTGGATGTTTTTCCTGACGATGAGGAAGTAGGACTTGATGAGCCTCTCAATGACCTCACAGTCCCTCTGCTCTCGGGACGACAGCTTCCTGGAAACGGGAACAGGCTGGGGGATACACAGAGTCAAACCGACCAATCACTGACATGCTACATCTCAAAAGGTCATTAACAATAGCTAGTCCCATTCCAACCCCTTCTTGGCCTTAACCCTTCAATGTTTGCAGAGCTGAAGGCGCTGGATAGGCATAAGAAGTATAGTGGGAAGTTTCCACAATATTAATTGCTTACACTTCACAGTTCTGCTCATCTCTTGTGGACAGATCTACGTCAACATAACTGGTGCTTTAGAATCTGTCGGGAAGGAATGGAACGCATAATGAGCAGGCAGTAGTTCCAGTGTTTTTTGTCACTGGTTACTTGGAGAAATCACGATTTCGCAGGTTTTGGCGTCCTTCGATTTTCGGACAGGGAGGAGACATCCGGCCCATAACATTGAAACGAGAGAGGGTGGAGCTCCTCGTTTCCGGTTCCGTTCTAGCATCTCTTAATCCCTTCTCTTACCACATGTTGGACCCAGAATTTAATTGAGCAGCTGACCAATTACGTGAGACTTTAGTTCAGGGTTAACCAAGATTACAGTTCTGAAAACATCAAAGGTTTAGTGATAGAATTGGGACCATCTTAGTATCTGACTAGCAGAGATTACCCACCACATCCAGCAGGTTGACAGTGTGGCCCCTCTGAGGGCTTGCAGGGTTGGAGGTCTGGAGCATGGATTTATCTCCACCCATCCCCTCATCTCCCTTCTTCAGCATGCCCCTCCAGTTCCCTGTCCCTCCATCCTGGTCCCCCGGGGGACCCCCACCTGCAGCCTGGAGACAGGGACATAGACACAGACAGAATGTTTAGAGATCATGTCTAGTGGTTTATTCATTTTTATTGATTCATCCTTTATTTATACAGTTGTCTCCTTGAGATTAAAAATCTATTTTGCAAGAGAGAACTGTTCAAGACAGCAACGATCAATACGCTCATTAAATTTATTCCCAAAGACGGAGCATGCTTCTGTCAGGGCTATTACATCACCTAGGCTTGTATGATGTAACATCTACAGACTACATCGTCATGTCTGTAGATACATATACTGACTTTTTGGATTAAAACGGCATTCTGACAGTGGCAGGGTCATATTGTACAAAGACATCACTCCAGGACCCTTCCTCCATACAGAAGCACCCATGCCGGGAAGAGGTGTTAGATGGGAAATTTAATGACAGAGTCAAAGTTCATCCTCAGGGGGTGGAGTTAGTTGGGATGGGGGCTCATCAATTTATTAAAATACATATCTGTGGGACATTGAAGGGGAACAGATAAGCAAAGTTCAGAATTGCACCCGACACAAAGTAGGATTGTCTACAGGATTGCAGAGGGGAGTATGAGGGTGGGGTTGGGTCCATTGTAATTCAGTGAATTCAGGAAATTAACTGACATTTTCAGGAACTAATAAAAACAGGAATTTCAGTTAACCTCCTGAATTGAAATGGAATTGACCCCAATCCTGATTGAGGTAGGATGCAGGCAAGGCCATGCAGGCATTGGGTGGTGAGTGGCACACAGGGACACACCTTGGGTCCCTCTCCCTCGTTGGGAGGAAGCTCAGTGGGGGAGAGAGACTGACCACCTGGACCCTTAAAGGACTAGAGAGAGAAAGAGAGAGCAGAGAGGAGGAAGAGTGGACAGAGTTCGAAATAGGACCTAAAAAGCCAGCAACGGAAGAAAACCCTTACTGAATGAGCTGCAACAGTCTGGTGTGGAAAAAAACAGCATATGGATTATATCTCTGCCTTAAAAAGGTATAAATCTTCACTTGGAGCAGTAAAGAAACCGTCTTGGTAGCAATTAAATAAATCATAAAACACAATGAAAGAGGGAGAGTCTTGAGTGTGTTTGGTTACCTTTTCTCTGGGAACTGAGGAGGGAAGCTCTCTCATTCTGTTGCGTCTCTGTTCCTAGGAGACAACCATTACTACTAATTAATTAAAACACTTCATGTACTATATAAGAAAGTGAGAAAACACAGAATAAAGCAATTTCGAATGCTGTGAACGTTTCTTACCTCTATGTTGTTGTTCATGAGGCCACAGGCATCAGCAAAGTCAGGGTGCTTGGTGTTAATATAGGCTAACTCTATGGCCACCAGGTTGTGTACCTGAGGAGGATTGGAATTAGTACACTAAAGATAAGCAAACATACTACAAGTGGAGCAGATAGCGTTTCAATTATTCATAAGTGTAAGCAAAAACTTTCTCACCATCTCATTGGTGACCGGCAACCGTTTCCTGAGGAGGGATGTGACCACTTCTACTATGGCATCATGGAGCTTTGGAAACCTCAACAGCTCCTGGAGAGAGATCCAACACTCATCTGGCCACAGTCACATCAGAGTCAAAGCAAGTGTTGTTGATGTATGAACAGCCTACCTGTGCGCTGCAGTTGCGGTGTGTGTGTTTCTCTCAAGTCTACCTGTGTGCTGTAGTTGGAGCAGTGCTGGATGATCCTCTGCATTTCCTCGTGGACAAGCTCTACACAGCGCAGACTGGGCTCCTCCAGTCTCTTCACCTGTCTCTTCACTAGCAGCTCAAACGACACCTCAGGCACAAACAGGGCAGGCCGCGGGCCCTAAACACACAGACAGAGAGACTACATTACCCAACAGCCTCTCTGGCGAACAACATGCAACTCATCTCAACAAATCATGGAGTCGATAAATGTATTCTTATGCAATCTCAAAAAAACGAAAACACATCAAACTGATTATCAAAACACTCAACATTTCATCATTCTACTCTGCAACGAACATACAGCCCAATGTGAGTCTGTATAGATAAATATAATGAACAAAAATAGAAAATGCAATATGCAACAATTTCAATGATTTTACTGAGTTACGGTTCATAAAAAGGAAATCAGTCAATTGAAATAAATTCATTAGGCCCTAATCTATGGATTTCACATGACTGGGCAGGGGCGCAGCCATGGTTAGGCCTGGGAGGGCATAGGCCCAACCACTGGAATTAGTTTTCCCCCACAAAAACACTTGATTACAGACAGAAATAGTCCTCAGTTTCATCAGCTGTCCGGGTGGCTGGTGTCAGACGGATATGGTAGTACTGGGCAGGCGTGGTTACACGTGGTCTGCGTTTTTTCTGAGGACTGTTGGACGTACTGCCAAATTCTCTAAAATTACTTTAGAGGCGGCTTATGGTAGAGAAATTAACCTTAAATTAAGACATATGTGGCATTGTGTTGTGTGACTAAACTGCACAATATAGATTTACCTTTTATTGTCCCCTTTTAAGCTTTTTGTGCAGATGGAACATTTCGGGGATCTTTTATTTCAGCTCATGAAACCAACACTTTACATGTTGCATTTATATTTTTGTTCAGTATAGTACTGCACAACCATACAGTATATAGCACTGCAAACTCACCGTAGCATTCCTAATAGCTGTTAGCACGTCTATGGTGGTCAGACCTCCTAGTGGGTCCACTGACTCTAGCGTCCGACCAAAAGTCTCATGGAAAATATAACAGATTCGCGCCCCACCACACCTGAAAGAGAATGTCCACTGTTACATATCCATGCAGCAAAATGTTTGACATTTGTGATCAACATAGTAACCTAGTTAAGTTAGCCCATTTAATCTACCCACTACATTGGACTGAAAAAGCTTCCAATTGGTTGATGCTCAACTTGTATGCCCCCTTCTGGTAACTAGTAGAGGTACAAGGATCTTTGAAAAAGGTTCACCATTCTTCCTGTCTCTCTCCAAATAAATGAAAAAATACTCAAGAGTAGGATTTCATACTACTTTTTTAAGGCCCAGTGCAGTAAAAAATGTGATTTTCCTGTGTTCTCTATATATTTCTATGAGGTTGGAATAACACTGACATTTAGAAAATGATAATGCCTTTTAGTGTAAGAGCTGTTTGACAAGACCGCCTGAAATGTCAGCCTGTTTGGTGGGATGGAGTTTGTCTTCCATGGTGACATCACCAGGTGGTAAATTAGTTAATAGACCAAAAAGACTGCCTTCCAAACCTCGCTGCCAATATCAGATACTTTTCCCTTCCCACTCCCAGACAGTCCAAAATACTAGCTTTTTGACTATGTTTGTTTACTGTGTAACTCTGTGATGTTTTTGTCGCACTGCTTTGCTTTGTCTTGGCCAGGTCGCAGTTGCAAATGAGAACTTGTTCTCAACTGACCTACCTGGTTAAATAAAGGTCAAAAAAAAAAAAAAAGAAAAAAAAAAAAAAAAAAAGAAGAAATGGCCCTTTATTAAGAAGCTATTTTTATTTATTTTTGACCATTTCAATTGAAAACAATTACTGAAAGGTATTTAATTGTTACCCAAAAATTATTTTTTGCATTGGTCCTTCAAGAGAAAGAAGAAGTTACTCACAGCTCGGTTGTCTCGATGTACTTGGCGGTGCCCTCGATAGTATGGCAGTACTCTGCAGCAAACTTTGTGATAAGCTGGAGCAGTGTGGAGCTCTGGTCTTCTACAGGTTCACCATAGCTGCTCAGCAGGGACTGGTACTGGGCCGCCAGCACGTTGATACGAGTCTTTAGCTCCGGGAGACAGTCTCTGATGTGGTGCATCAACAACCTGGCAACAAGGAGAAGAATGTGAATGAGAAGGAGAACGAGAAAGAAGAGAGAAAAGGACATTACACTCTAAAATCAAAGTTGGCCAGATGTTTTCAAACCTCAAAAGTACTCTTCTGTTGAGGCCTTGTATGCTTAATATATAATAGTTTTTTCATACCCAATGTTCCTTCTAAGCTGCGCGAGTGCGTGCAGTAGCCCCAAGACTGCAGGAGAGAGGAAATATCAGCCCACGTAGAGAAGCACGAGATTGAACTTCACTCATCTTTCTAGAGTTTTCCCGGTTAATTAACGGCATCAACGTTTCCCTTTACTGTGGCAATTGTGATTGAATCAATGCGATATTAGCCACCTTCAATGCAAAATACCGAAACGAACAGAACTGTGTCATGACGCTAGCCCTTTCAGTGAATCGGCTAGCAGAGATGTGAACGACCCCCCCCCCCCCCCCCTCCTGTTAGGAGGGAAGTAGGGGCAGTTTTATGACTTTACAACGTCATAAATTCCTGGCAGAGACTCATCTCCCTGCAACATGCAGTATGGGAGAGAGAGAATAGGACAAAGGAACTCTCCTACCAAATACTCCTACCTCCCCGAATTGGAGAATTAAACAATATTCCTAATTTAGAGAATGTGGAAACAATCAGTGACCAGGCCAGCTACGACCCGATCCACTTTGTTTCATGTGTGTGACATCATGAAGGACAATGCGGCCACATTGACCTAGCTCTGTTTGTACTGGTTCCTCAGCTATGAGGCTTGAATCTGAATATTGTTTCAAATGTTTAACTAAGTATAAGAATACTTTTTAAAAGATAATTTGATTTAGCCTCCTAAAATGAAAATTGTTTTTCTTGTGGTAACTTGTGCCCAGCCAGTGGCCCCACGTTTAAAAGTGCTAATTTCAACTACAAGAAAAGTCAAGAAAACGTGAGAGCTTGCTCCACACGTGAGATTATCTCTCAAGTATTGATCACTCAAGAAGAAGTGAGTCCTAGATTACAGCCTAACAGTCTGCAGCTGGAAAGGTGAGCAAATCTAGTAAGAATATTGACCGACGCGGAAGCTTCTACAAAGTGAGATGAACATCTCACACCGTGACGAACCGGAAGACTCTATAAAGGATAATGGTGACCTTGACTGGGCAAACCAGAGCCTCACTTCACCAGCTAAGCTATCGAAGCCAGCTCAATCATAAATATTAAATTGCATTCCGTTCTCCGAACGAGCGGTTGTTAAAGTGCCTATGTATTTATGTGAGAATAGCTTCCCATGTCTGATATGGGACCAATTCATTTGTCTCCTTTCCCTCCCCTTTCCTCTCTGAATCTATTGTGTTATAACCAAACAGTCATTGTTTTTTTTAGTCCACTAGGGATGGTATTTTCTGTATAATGTTAGTATGTATTGTATATTCTGTAATTGTTTAATTAGCTAGTAAAAAATAATTGAGCCAATTTGTGTATGGATGATTCATCAGAAAGGCTGGGTTTGTACAGACTACAAGAAATTAACGTTTAACGACATTTAAGAATGAGACTGGATGAGGTAGAATTAATTAATAAGTGACTGTTATGATAAGATCTAAAATAATCTGAGAAGAGTTATTTTCGGGAGATAGCGACTCTATAAACAAACATTCTTCCGTGTTGCCCCGACTTCCTAGTTAATTCATGTTTATATGGTTAGTTTAATTACATAATAATTAAGCCTAGAGAATAGATTTAATAATATAACAGTCTTAACCTTTAATGATAGTCAAGACAACATATTCAAGAGAGTTTGCTGTAGGCAGAACGCGTCGGAGTAGTATTCTATTGCAGCACGACTCAGCCCGTACTCTGCAGAGACCGGTGCGGCATCACCAATAAGAGCTGCATATATGGATCAGTGCCATTTACTTTGAACTGGACTGTATTTACAGCTGTGGTCATGAGTAGATGCACTTGTTTTGAGATCAATACAAAAGCTGCATGTAGCCACGTGTGCACAACAGGTTCATGTCAAGCCCTGCATGTACTTTTCAAAAATGGAATGGAATGTAGGCCTACATTGAACACCACACATTGGCTGCTACTGTAAACTGAATGAGATATATAGAACAGCTATTTCCATGTTAAAATGTTATGGGATGGATTTTATCCATTGTTTGTGATGATAGGCCACTCTGGTAGGCCTACATTATGATCAGATAGCTACAGTAGCCTACTTGGCCACTTAAAACTAACTTAATGCGGGTACAGCCTCAGTGTTCACAGTAAACGCGGGCTGGAAGTTGCACAGATTTTTCACAACATTCCAGTTTGAGCTCAGCAGACCTGAAACTTGCTAAGTGCCGAAATTTGAGGGAACATTGCTCATACCTGTTCAATGTTCTAGCCAGGTATTTGGTTCCGTTTCTGTTGGCGAGGGAGGGGTACTTCTTCTGTAGGAAGGCATATTCATCACGGATAGCGTCAGCCACTGTCTTCTTATTGTTGATGTCCAGCTGACTCCTGAAAAAAGTCATGAAGGATAGGACTGTTTGAGTTATGACATCAGCTCCTCATTCACTCAGCCTATTGAGTCCACTGGTCCCATTCAAACAGAACTACCCTACGCCTTGACCTCTTTATCCTCTCTCTCTCTCTCTCCAGATGAAATACTGCGACTAGTGATGACCAGCCCCTCCTCCAGACCATCTTTCCCATTCCTCATCCCTGACCACCGGCTTCTTACTGGCAACTCATCCCCTTCGAATTTCAAAATGGCCAGAGTCGCTCCCCTCCTCAAGAAACCAACTAAACAAATGTTAAAAACAGATGTTTCTTTATTTTCTTTCCAAAACACTTAAGCATGCTGTCTCTCCAACTCCCTCACAGGATGATCTTCTTGACCCTAACCATCATAGAGGCTCTCTGCACTGACTCTCGCTCCTCTGTTCTCATCCTCCTAAATCTATTCGCTGCCTTTGACACAGTGAACCATCAGATCCTCCACTCCACACTCTCAGGACTGGGCGTCTCAGGCTCTGCACACTCTTGGATTGCAACCTACCTGGCAGTCTGCTCCTACCAGGTGACGTGGATAGGTTATTTGTCTGCACCACGTGCTCTTACTACTGGTGTCCCCCAAGGCTTGGTTCTCCCTATAGACCAAGTCAGTAGGCTCTGTCATATCCTCACATGATCTCTCATATCATTGCTATACAGATGACACAACTACTTTTCTCCTTCCCCCCTTCTGACACCCAGGTGGCGACACGCATCTCTGCGTTCCTGGCAGATATCTCAGCTTGGATGTCAGCCCACCACCTCAAGCACAACAAGACGGAGCTGCTGTTCCTCCCCTGGAAGGCCTGCCAGCTTCAAGACCTCTCCATCACGGAGAGTGCAAATATCTTTGCCGTGTTCTTGGACAACACCCTGTCGTTCTCTGCAAACATCAAAGCAATGACTCGCTCCTGCAGGTTTATGCTCTACAGCATCCGTAGAGTACGACCCTACCTCACACAGGAATTTGTCATCTCCCATCTGGACTACTGCAACTCGCTTTTGGCTCGGCTCACCGCTAGTGCCATCAAACCCCTGCAACTTATCCAGAACGGCCAAGTTCTCCCATGTCATCCCCCTCCTCCGCACACTCCAATGGCTTCCAGTCGAAGCTCGCATCCACTACAACACCATGGTACTTGCCTACGAAGCAGCAAGAGGAACTGCCCCTCCCTACCTTCAGGCTATGCTTAAAACCCTACACCCCAACCAGAGTATTCCGTTCTGACAGCTGTGGTCTCTTGGCCCTCCCACCCCAACGGGAGGGCAGCTCCCGCTCAGCCCGGTCAAAACTCTTCTCTGTCCTGGCATCGCAATGGTGGAACCAGCTTCACCTTGAAGCTAGCTGCACATCTTCCGAAAACATTCCTCTTCTAAGAGTATCTTAAACAATCCCACATCCCCCCCCCAACAAAAGAAAAGCCTTTTGTGAATTAACACTTGCACTTGACCCCCCCTTACTCAAAAGTAAATGTAAAGTGGGGGGGTGGGGGGTGAGAGACGACGACATGTTAGAGACTATTGTGTCATGGTGCAGACCTGTTGACCACGCCAATGAGGCCAAGTTTAACAGGGATGACCCGGCCCATCAGAACGTCCATGGCATCTGTCCCAGCGTCCATCAGGTCCAGTTTGGTCACCACCGCTAACGTCCTCCTGCCTACACACAGTGACAAACCCCAGAACCAATATAAATTTTTTGTATCAGAGTAGGAGTGCTGATCTAGGATCAGGTCCCCCCCTGTCCATAAAATCATATTCATTATGATCTGAAAGGCAAAACAGATCCTAGGTCGTCTATCTTACTCTGAGATGCTTTATGAATACGGGACCAGATCCAGAGCCATGCTAACTAAACACAAACTGTTACCCCCAAAAAGTGCCAGGAGTTCAGCCTATATCTAGAGGCTAGAGTTTTCCTGGTCAGATGAGATGGTCAGGAACAACTACTGGACCTACATGGTAATCAAAGGTTTTTGGAAGGCGGTGTACGCCATGGCATGTCTGATATAAGGATCAGAGGAAACCAATGTAGGTGAGAGACCGAGCGAGAGAGAGAGAGTGGGGAGAGAGGCAAAGAGACAGGCAGAGAGAGATAGACAAACAAAAAAAAGAGAGAAACACGAGATTGAGTGAAGAACAGAAAGAGATTGTAGTGTTCACCGTCGGGGTCGACCTCACGGGCAACTTTGAGGGCCTCTGAGGTGGCCATGTCTGTGTTGGCCGCAGTCACAGCCAGGATGATAGAGTTGGGGTTAGAGATGTGCTTCACGATCAAGTCTTTGATCTGCACCTCTATGTCTTTGGGCTGGTCTCCCACCGGGACCTGGATAGAACATGCACACACACAATGAATTCCTTCCCATATTATCATAATTCAAACCATAGTTGGAGTTCTGTCTCCCTCAATATACTTAGAAAGAGAGGTGGTTCAGTGAACCATGCTTGCATGATGAGTAATCTTGCCTGAGATCTGAAGACTTGCGTTAGCTCCCGGAGCTAATGCCTAGGTTTTAGCTCAGCCGGCTAAATAAGTATTGTGGCAGGTTCAAACCAACTCCATCACACTTGCGCAACTCAATCAGCACTTCGATTGGAGAAAAAAAAAGCAAAAAAAAAAAGCATTGCTTTGTGTGTACCTTTGTGATACCTGGCAGATCCACTAGTGTGAGGTTGACTACGTAAGGGGAGAAGATCTTCAGGTGAATGGGCTCATCAGTGATTCCCTGGAAGAAAACAAAGAGAAATGTCAGTTCAGTAGTTGGCAATGATAACATCTGTTTAACATTGCTTGGGACTACCTTTGCATCAAATAATTTGTATTGTTGACATACCCTGTTATTGCCAGAAACTCTTTCTGTTTCAGCTTCGATCTCGAGCCTGATTTCATCGAAGTCTGTGTAGATCTAAAAACAACAAATTCATTTTGATGGGTAGTGTGCAGCATAACAAATTAGTAAATTACGGGTTATATAGCTGCGTATGACATATATGGAAATGTGATTTACTATGATCTGGACGTAACAGCAAAAGGCCACTACAGAAATCTAAATATAATAACATTTTACAAATGTAATCATGAAGAAAAAAAGAAAAAATCCTCCATCACCCACGTCAATGCCATTTACAGTATAGCACATCACAAGGCCTTCTCTGTTCACGCATGAAATACCTAAAGTGCCAGAGCAGCTACTGTATCTGCACACATCTCTACTGAACATTCTGCCTTATTCCGTTCTCTACCAAAAATTCTGCCCTACTCCCTCATCTCTACTGAACATTCTGCCCTATTCCCTCATCTCTACTGAACATTCTGCCCCATTCCCTCATCTCTACTGAACATTCTGCCCCATTCCCTCATCTCTACTGAACATTCTGCCCCATTCCCTGATCACTACTGAACATTCTGCCCCATTCCCTGATCACTACTGAACATTCTGCCCCATTCCCTGATCACTACTGAACATTCTTCCCCATTCCCTGATCTCTACTGAACATTCTTCCCCATTCCCTGATCTCTACTGAACATTCTTCCCCATTCCCTGATCTCTATTGAACATTCTTCCCCATTCCCTGATCTCTATTGAACATTCTGCCCCATTCCCTGATCTCTATTGAACATTCTTCCCCATTCCCTGATCTCTACTGAACATTCTGCCCTATTCCATCATTTCTACTGAACATTCTGCCCCAATCCCTGATCTCTACTGAAAATTCTGCACTATTCCCTGATCTCTACTGAACATTCTGCCCTATCCCTCATTTATACTTTATGCCTGGGCCATTCCCTCATCTCTAATGAACATTCTGCCCTATTCCCTCATCTCTACTTTATGCTCTGGGCCATTCCCTCAAGAAGACATTAGTACTACTGTACATCCTCCTGTGTCTTTTTTGCCTGCGTCTTGAGAGGGTGTGTGCCTGAGGTGATTTAAATACGATTCCTGTCAAACAAACAAAGCTTTTCAGTCAATAAATCAATATAATGCTTTTGCATGTATATATCAGGTCAGATTAATCAAATATTTAAACTGCATGTCTATTTGTAGCAGTGAAAGGGCAGGGAACTCCACTGAGATGAACAGATAGTTGGAGGTGGTGCTTCGCTTTGTCAGCAACCTGCAGGCTTTGAACCAACACAGAAACTAGCTCTGAGGAATGGTTACTGAGACATACCTTGTTTTTGGTGTGTAGAAACTTGCCCCATTCCTCTCCATCAACACCTTAGAGAAAATAACCACAAGACAGTGTAATTTCCATTCCCCAGCCTGTCTGGTAGATGTAATTTGGAGTAGTACTTTGATGACCAGTGTTGTGTTTATAGAGCAAGTCCCAATTCACTCCTTACCCCCTTTACATGGCCCTAACCCATATTTGCATATCTGAATGGTCTGGATAGACATAAAAAGAGCAGTGGTGGAGCTTCCACCAGATCATTTACATCTTACAGATCTGTACAGAAAGGTTAGGGCCAGGGGAAGGGGAGTGAATTGCGTCATTTTGGGTTGGGTCCTGTCTCAAGGAATGATATAGACCATTGGTTTGTTTGTTCAGCTGGGATGGGAATACGTCCTGCAGTCCAATAACCCTGAGGCATTAGCCCAGAGATTTGAACAAACAAACTATACAGTGAGAAACGTTGTTCGTCAACAAAAAAATATGCCTGTGAGACAAGCCAAAGCATGGTTGATGGGTTATGGGGAGTACAGGCATACACTACTACCTAGCTACCAAACAACTTTGATGGTAGTGGAATCAATGTATTATTTGGATTATTTGAACTGAAATAATTACCTAACAAACTAAGAAAACGAAATCAGCTGTTAGGTACAAGCAGCTATTTGAGGACATTTTAAGAGGTGTTTGTTTTCAGCATGCCTAAATTAACGTGAATTGGAACAGAACATTTAATTTGCCCTTAAAGGCCATACTTACCATCATTTCTGAAAAAGTTGACACCGATCATGCACTCCAGAATAGTTTTTATTTTATACAGGATGTCCTTATACAGAAAATCAAGTGTTTTGTATGAAACATGAGACTGACCTTGTTAGACAGGCTAATAGGTAGGATGGAAGGGGGTGGAAGGGACAGGTCTAGAGTAAGAAGCTGATGATTGAACACAGACAAAAGGCAAGGAGAACATTGAAAAGGAGACCTTTGTGAAGGCGCCCGCTTTTCCATGCATTGGGCTCTGTGGTTCAGGAGAGATCAGATGACAGGGGAAAATGGTTAGCCGTTAGCATAGCTGCAGCTCGTGCACCACGGCCATCTGCAGCAATGCAGTCCTTTTTGTCATTATCCATCCAGTGTGTGACTATTCCCAGCAGCAGGGTACAGAGTTGGTTTTGTGTTCAAATGTCTTGGATGACATTGAGGAATGATTAACATGACATTACTCGCTGTTGTGACTTCATGGCTCACTAACAATATTCAGGAGCCTCCAGAGTAGAATCTAAGGGAAAGCCTATTGATTTATGTATATACTGTGACTTATTTAATGCAGTATATTAGCTAGCTAGTATGGATACTAGCTGGTTCTAAGATGGCAGACTTTAAAATATGCTGAGTTAACAAAACAAAGCATGTCACAGAGATAGGGTTGCACATTTTTGGGAATATTCAGAGGTGGAAACTTTCCGTGGGAATTAACGGGAATATATGGAAATTAACAGAAATATATGCATATTAATATTAATACCATTTAAATGTAGATGTTTTTTTGCATTGGATATATTTATCATATCATATGGAGACAGAAACATAAACCTTTTTTTCCCTTATCATAAGTAGACATAATTGCAAATTATTAAATCCTAACAATAGAAATTAAAAAAATAATATAGTTACGAATTGAACTTTAATTAAATGAGTTGACTCTCCACATGGGATTATTTCACTGAACAACAAAAGGGAATATTGAATGATACCCAATGATCCATCGCATCTCCCAAAAACCTTTCAACATACATCTGTAAAATGATAGAAACTAAAGCTTTGTTTGTCTTCCTCTCAGGCTTCCATGTCTTCTCCCTGTACCTCCTCAATGTCCACCTCTTGAACATCAGACTTTGAGGCCTCATCTTCACTGTCACTTTCCAACCTTGTTGAGGCTGGCTCATTGTCAGGCTCAAAAAGCCTCAAATTTGCCCGGATGGTCACCAATTTTTCAACCCTTGTATTGGTTAGCCTGTTTGGTGTGTGTGTTCCCAAACAAGGACCAGTTGCGCTCTGAGGCGGCTGATGTTGATGGGATTTGGAGGATGATGGAGGCAACAGGGGAAAGAGCCTCAGATCCACAGTCCCTTCCACCAGGTGGCTGATGAGATATGTTGGCACGACTGCCATATTGCATCTCCATCCCAAAGCCCTTGCTTGGAAGTGTACTTCGCCAGACTGCCAAGAACCTTGCCCTCATCCAGGCCCAGGTGGCAAGACACAGTAGTGATGACACCATAGGCCTTGTTGATCTCTGCACCAGACAGGATGCTCTTGCCAGCATACTTGGGGTCCAACATGTATGCTGCGGCGTGTATGGGTTCAGGCAGAAGTCTTCACGCTTTTTGATGTATTTCAGAACTGCAGTTTCCTCTGCTTGGAGCAACAGTGAAGTGGGCAGGGCAATACGGATTTAGTCTGAACATCAGACAGGATGGCATTGTCTCCTTCAATCCATGCAATGGCTACTGCTATAGGTTTCAGGAGTTTCAGGCTGCTTATCACTCTCTCCCAAAATACATAATCCAGGAGGATCCTCTTGATGGGGCTGTCCATATCGGCAGACTGTCAAACATGACAACAGCTTCAATGTGGTGCTCTTATTCTTCTCACTTTGCTTGGTGAGGTAGATTGCTGCTATAACTTGATGACCCTTCATATACCTAACCATTTCCTTGGCTCTCTTGTAGAGTGTATACATTGTTTTCAGTGCCATGATGTCCTTGAGGAGCAGATTCAATGCATGAGCAGCACAGCCAATAGGTGTGATGTGAGGGTAGGACTCCTCCACTTTAGACCAACCAGACTTCATGTTCGCAGCATTGTCTGTCACCAGTGCAAATACCTTATGTGGTCCAAGGTCATTGATGACTGCCTTCATCTTATCTGCAATGTCTGCTGTCCCTTGTTTCTGTGATCTTGTAGAATACTGGTTGAGGGTTATAGATGACGTATTTAATTATTCCTTGCCCACGACCATTCAACCACCCATCAGAGATGATTGCAATACAGTCTGCTTTCTCTGTGATTTGCTTGACCTTCACTTGAACTTTGTTGAACTCTGCATCCAGCAAATTGGTAGATAAAGCATGTCTGGTTGGAGGGGTGTATGCTGGGTGAAGAACATTCAGGAAATATCTTCCAATACACATTGCATGTGAGCAGAGGTGAACCAGTTGCATACACAGCTCGAGCAAGACATTCATCAGCATTTCTCTGACTACGTTCCTCCATTGAGTAAAAACAACTTTACAGATTCTAGGAGGACCGTGAGCTGTTGCTATCAATAAGGTGTCTGATTCATCATTTTCACGTCGAATAGAAGTAGAGGGACTTTTGTCAGAGGTTGCTTGTTGTGAGCCTGAGGGAACTTTATGCACTTGGCCAGATGATTCTGCATCTTTGTTGCATTCTTCACATATGATTTGGCACAGTATTTGCCAATGTACACAGCTTTTCCTTCTACATTAGCTGCAGTGAAATGTCTCCAGACATCAGATAGTGCCCGTGGCATTTTCCTGTACAGATTAGAAAAATAAAGAGTAAAAAAAAACAAATACAATTCCATGAACAGATAAATAGTTAAGCATTTAGATTAAACAACTCCTTTGTAAGATAAATGTTTTAAAATGAAACATGTAAGGAAACAGGTGAATTAACACTCCTCAGTTAGCAGTCTCAAGCAAGCTAAAACCCAGATGGTAGCAAAAACTAACTAGCAGAAATTGTTGAATTAGAAATGATTTAAACACACTTTGCTCTAGGCTACTATTTACTAGCTAACCTACAAATAATGTATGTCATTTAAAATATATTCACCCCACCCAGTATTGTAATCAAAACTTACCAGAAAGCATGGAGTCATTGGCTCAGACAGTGTAGTAGTGTGGGCTCAAAAGCATCTCAATAGTGAGATCTTGAGAATAAGCTGTACGTGTGATGAAGAGTACACTTTACATGTGATGGAAGAATGCACTGTGCTTGCAGAGGGTTGCAATTGCATTGAATTGGGGATAGTTTAACCAAAATATGCCACAATACCTAGAATTGGCTTGTGTATCCCACAAAAAAGGTTAACTTTTATAAGCAAACTTTATTGATGAATTTAAGCAAAATTCCCAAAATTCCAGGGCTTAACTTCACATGGAAAATATCAGGACATTTTCCAACCCTTTGCAACCCTACAAAAAAGACACACAGTGACAAAAAAACAGCAGACAGTCACAGAAGGACAAAGTCTGAACTAGAGAGGTTTAAACAATCATCTAATGACTGTAGACATGAGAGGGACGGGGGACGGGGGGATTAGGTCTACTACTTGTGCCCTGCAGAGAGAGACCGTACAGAGCAATATTCCCTCTGCGGGTGCGCAGTAGCCTCGAAACTGCAGCGCAGCTCCCTGGGACTGCCATGCAAAATAAATACCAGCCCACAGAGAGAAACACAAGATTGAACTTGCCTCAACTTCTAGAGATTTCCCTGTTAACACTATCAACAACATTTTCAATCACCTCCTTATGTGGAGGAAAAGTGGATAAACAGGTTGGTCAAGCACTGCATGTTTTTTTCCAAAAGTTTCATGGAATGTAGGCCTACATTGAACACCACACATTGGCTGCTAATATAGGCTGATTGATAGAACTGCTATTACCATGTTAAGGGATGGATTTTTTGTTTTTGATGGTAGGCCACACTGATAGGCCTACATTATGATAAAATAGCCACAGTAACCTACTTGGGCACTGTTAAAACTAACTTAAAGCGGGTACAGCCTCAGTGTTCACAGTAAACACTCATTGGAAGCACAGAATTTTCACAACGTTCAAGTTTGCACTCAGCAGGCGTGAAATTTGTTCAGTGCTGAAAAAAATTAGGAGGGAACATTGGTTCAGAAGCATCTTTTTCAGAAACCGTGGTTGGAGGATTCCCTTGCAGAATTAGAAGAAAATAGCCTAAGCAGAGGGGGGCTCCTCCAACCAGGGTTTCTGAAAACCTGCAAACTTTTGGGAAAATTCCCAGAATGTTGCAACCCTAAAGCAGTGACAGTGTTGTGTTCACAGTACCATTCTCCTCGCTGTCCTTCCTGCGGTCCTCTGGGTCCAAGTGGACCAGCTGGAGGATGAGGGGCCGACGGGTGACAACACCAGTACCACGGGGAAGAAGGTCTCTGCCCACCAGAGCCTCTAGCACTGAACTCTTCCCACTGCTCTGGAGACAGAAACACATAGCATGCTCACCTACAGAGCGAAAGTAAAAGTGAGCTAGTAGTAAACATTGCTTACAAAACTAAAGTTCAAATGAGGATACGACAGCCACGACTCATCACAAGTCAAACATTTTAACCTACCTGATCTCACTCAGCTGCACCTGGCTGTAGTTGACCTAATTTAGTTTGGGCTCGATTCATGTGTGGTAATTATAGAACTGACAGACAGGGTCAAGGATTTATCAAAAGATCCCCTCTGTGTATCTGTCCTTTGAGACACACTAACGAATAACGAGATAAGGGCAGACACACACTTGGGGCATCCAAGGGGCTGCCTTCTTGTCGCAGAAGCATCTTCAGTTCAGACGATTGCCAAAAGGGCTGAGACAGTGACAAAGAAGGTGTCAGAGAGGATGCCATCCTACAGTAAACCTATTAGGTAAACCTATTAACTCACTTTACATTTTACTTTATTTAACCAGGCAAGTCAGTTAAGAACAAATTCTTATTTACAATGACGGCCTAGGAACAGTGGGTTAACTGCCTTGTTCAGGGGCAGAACGACAGATTTTTACCTTGTCAGCTCGGGGATTTGATCCAGCAACCTTTGAGTTACGGGCCCAATGCTCTAACCAATCGGCTACCTGCCGGCTACCTCGGCTACCTACATAGCAGGGGGAAACTTACCTCATCCATCCAATGTGCAGCACCCACCTGAGTGTGCCAGAACGCTCACCACACATGAGCTATTAGGTGCAGAGGTGAGGAGTGATAAATCAATTGGGAATAAGGGGGATAATTAGGTGGTCATGATGGAATGGGGCCAGGTTGGAAATGTAGCTATGACACCGGAGTTAACATCCCTACTCTTACGAAATGTGCCACGGGATTCTTAAACGATCATAGAGAGTCAGGACACATGTTTAATATCCCATCCCTACACAGTACAATGTCCCCTTCACTGCCCTGCGATGGACTCACACCAGATGGAAGAATGCCCTCTACTTAGGGTTTCCGTTAAGAAAATTTGGCAACAGACAACGTGACCGGCAACATTTTAATTTACCGGACATTTGAGAAATGTAAAAAGACATCCATATGCATTGGGTGTGTAAGGCATTAGGGCGTCCACCAAAGGCGCTCAAAAATCACATTTAGATTCTTGTAATTAATTTGAACAGAATAGAAATTTGCCTGTAACATTGTAATAAAATAAAGTAGAACGATGTTCTTATACCAACATGACAGGTATTATTGAAAATAAAAACATTATCCCTGGTATAAATCATAAATGAATATAATTTAAGAAGAACAAGTTTAAGAAGAAGTAGAAGAACAAGTACACAGTAATAAAACTAATTTGCAAACGACCTGTCCTATAGGATATTTGTATGAAAAGTTGTATTAATAAATAAAAAACAGCTGTTTTCAAATACAATCTAGGCCTCTCTAATTTAAATGTAGCATAGGCATGGATTTTAATTAGGCCTAAAAAGCAACAAGACTTGGCTGTCCACGAACGCCAGGGCCGGCCGGTCATGGCTAAAATGGATCCAGCTTGTCAAATTAACGTTAGATTTGACTTTTAGTATCAGGTTCAGAGAAAGCTTATTTTACAAGCACTTGTTTTCAAAACTCAAATTAAGGAGGCTGTAATTTGCCTATAATTTACTTTTACTCTGTTTGGAGAAGGAATCCCCTCTTGGCAGGTACACTAGAAACGGGGACATTAGCTGGGTACACATAGCTGAAGTCCCTTATGAGGATGTTTAGTCTTTTGCGTGAGTAAAAATAGAAACACACACACCTGACATTCATTTCCAAGCAGCTTGAGGATTTATTACATGCTGACTAGACCGGGAGCGCTCATGTTGATTATGACCACCCACACCAGACGCAGATCAGGACACGCAGGTTGAAATATCAAAACAAACTCTGAATTAATAATTAAACAAACTATATTAATTTGGGGACAGATAAAAGGGTAAACCGAGTTTGTTTCTAGTAATCGCTCCTCCTTCAGGCTTCTTCGGACTTTATATGGCGGTTGGCAAACAACTTTAAGGTGCATTACCACCACCAACTGGACTGGAGTGTGGACCTCAGTTCATCTTTCAATCACCCACGTGGCTATAGGCTCCTAAAAACTAATGAGGAAATGGGAGAGGCAGGACTTGCAGTGAGTCACGCATCACAAATTGAACCAAGATATATTTTAGCACCTGGCTACAGAGACGTGCGTGAGCAGTGTGGGTGCAATGATTGAATAACATGTAGGTAGGAAACAACACCTCCACTTCTCTGATCCTCAACACAGGGGTCCCACAAGGGGTCGTGCTCAGCCCCCTCCTGTACTCCCTGTTCACCCATAACAGCGTGGCCATGCATGCCTCCAACTCAATCGTCAAGTTTGCAGACGACACAACAGTAGTAGGCCGGATCACCAACAAAACTACCTGCCCTCCAGGACACCTACAACACCCGATGCCACAGAAAGGCCAAAAAGATCATAAAGGACAGCAACCACCTGAGCCACTGCCTGTTTACCCCACTATCATCCAGAAGGCGAGGTCAATACAGGTGCATCAAAGCTGGGACCGAGAGACTGAAAAACAGCTTCTTTCTCAAGGGCTTCAGACTGTTAAATAGCCATTACTAGGCGAATTCCACCCAGTTACATAACCCTGCACCTTAGAGGCTGCAGCCTTATATATAGACTTGGAATCACTGCCCACTTTAATAATGGAACACTATTCACTTTAATAATGTTTACATATTTTTGCTTTACTCATCTCATATTTATATACTGCATTCTACTCTACTGTATTTTATTATATGCTACTACGACATTACTCAACCTAATATTAATATATTTCTTTCTTAATTCCATTCTTTTACTTTTAGATGTGTGTATTGTTCTGAATTGTTTTGATAGATAGATAAGATAGATAAGATAGATAAGATAGATAAGATAGATAGATAGATAGATAGATAGATAGATAGATACTTTATTGATCCCTGAGGGGAAATTTCTTTGTCAAGCAGCTACGAAAAAAAACACAGGGTAGGTGCAAAATGCCAGAACGAAAATACACAAAAAACAGATACACGATACATAGAGCGGCAGTTTGTAAAAGTATAAAAATACAATAAGTCTGGAGTGCAAAAAATCTATAAAAAGACATTGCATAGTATGGGTGGATG
This sequence comes from Thymallus thymallus, assembly GCA_023634145.1. Lineage (NCBI taxonomy): Eukaryota > Metazoa > Chordata > Actinopteri > Salmoniformes > Salmonidae > Thymallus > Thymallus thymallus. Next base: position 25,015,366 of record CM042414.1, read on the forward strand.
GCTGAATATGTACAATATACATTGGTGGATGGTGCATGGTTTACTATACAGTCGTGGCCAAAAGGTTTGAGAATGATGTATTGGTGATGTATTGGTCTCCACAAGGTTTGCTGCTTCAGGGTTCTTAGATCTTTATGTCAGTAGTTACTATGGCACACTGAAGTATATTTACAAGTATTCCATAAGTGTCATAAGTGTTGGTATTCATTGACAATGACATTCAGTTTATGCAAAGAGTCAATATTTGCAGTGTTGACCCTTCTTTTTCAGTTTGGAGTTTGTCAGAAGTTGTGGGTTTTTGTTTGTCCACCCGCCTCTTGAGGATCGACCACAAGTTCTCAATGGGATTAAGGTCTGGTGAGTTTCCTGGCCATGGACCCAAAATGTTGCTGTTTTGTTCCCCGAGCCACTTAGTTATCACTTTTGCCTTATGGCAAGGTGCTCCATCATGCTGGAAAAGGCATTGGTCGTCACCAAACTGTTCTTGGATGGTTGGGAGAAGTTGCTCTTGGAGGATGTGTTGGTACCATTCTTTATTCATGGCTGTGTTCATAGGCAAAATTTTGAGTGAGCCCACTCCCTTGGCTGAGAAGCAACCCCACACATGAATGGTCTGACAATGCTTTTTTTCCTTGAGAGAAGTGGCTTCTTTGCTGCCCTTCTTGACACCAGGCCATCCTCCAAAAGTCTTCGCCTCACTGTGCGTGCAGATGCACTCACACCTGCCTGCCGCCATTCCTGAGCAAGCTCTGCACTGGTGGTGTCCCGATCCCGCAGCTGAATCAACTTTAGGAGACTGACCTGGTGCTTGCTGGACTTTCTTGGGCGCCCTGACGCCTTCTTCACAACAATTGAACCTCTCTCCTTGAAGTTCTTGATGATCTGATAAATGGTTGATTTAGGTGCAATCTTACCAGCAGCAATATCCTTGCCTGTGAAGCCCTTTTTGTGCAAAGCAATGATGACGGCACGTGTTTCCTTGCAGGTAACCAGGGTTGACAGAGGAAGAACAATGATTTCAAGCACCACCCTCCTTTTAAAGCTTCCAGTGTGTTATTCTGACTCAATCAGCATGACAGAGTGATCTCCAGCCTTGTCCTCGTCAACACTCTCACCTGTGTTAACGAGACAATCACTGACATGATGGCAGCTGGTCCTTTAGTGGCAGGGCTGAAATGCAGTGGAAATGTTTTTTGGGGATTAAGTTAATTTTCATTGGCAAAGAGGGAATTTGCAATTAAATGCAATTCATCTGATCACTCTACATGACATTCTGGAGATATGCAAATTGCCATCATCAACACTGAGGCAGCAAACTTTGTGGAGACCAATACTTGTGTCATTCTCAAAACCTTTGGCCACGACTGTATTATACAGGTCGATGGCAAAGAAATACTTAAATAGCTAAAAGTGCGTATGATATAAGTGAGGGTAATAATAGTTTACTTAATATACAGACTTATTAAACAGGTAAGTGAATATTTTGCATGGTTAAATTAACTGTACAGGTAAATGACAGGAATAGATACTTAAATAGCTAAATGTGTGTATGATATAATTTAGGGTAATAATAGTAATTCCCTTAAAATACAGTCCTTAGTGCGCAGGGTTTAATTACAGATAAATGCACGTATTGCACATTCGATATACTAAGAACAATGAAAAAAGATACAACTGACAGGATACTAATATGCATTCCTGAGTGAATGACTACATAAGTTAAGTCCAAGAAATACTTGCAATATTGCACGTGATATGATATAACAACTGTACATGAATATGTATATACAGACCTGAATGAATAAATAAGTACTGAGTGAATACAGACCAGAGTTACTCACGGATGGATGCATAATTGTTAAACTGGGTCCTAACACCCCAATAGTTCCAGGTCTATGTTGACGATGGCACGGCACCCCGGTGAGGCATTAAATAGTCTAATAGCTGCTGGCAGGAAGGACCTCCTGTAGCGCTCTCTGGCACACCGTGGTGGGATCAGTCTGTGACTGAAGGTGCTCCTCTGCATCATAACCATGCCATGCAGAGGGTGGGTGACGTAGTCCATGATGGCCAGCAGTTTGGCCAGGATCTGTTTCTCTGCCACCTCCTCTAGAGTGTCAAGGCTAATCCCCAGAACAGAGCTAGCCTTCCTGATCAGCTTATTTACCCGAGAAGCATCTCCAGCTTTTATGTTGGCGCCCCAGCACACCACTGCAAAAAAGATGGCACTGGCCACCACAGACTGGTAGAAAGTATGCAGTAGTTTCCTGCACACTTTGAAGAACCTGAGCCTCCTCAGAAAGTAGAGTCGGCTCTGGCCCTTTTTGTACAGAGCCCTGGTGTTACCAGCCCATTCCAGCCTGTTGTCCATATGGACTCCCAGGAAATTGTATATTACTGCACTGTTGGAGCTAGAAAACACAAGCATTTCGCTACACCCGCAATTGCATCTGCTAAATATCTGACCAATAAAATATGTTTTGAGTTGATTTACTGGCCCTCCAACACCACTTCCAGCAGCATGAATCAGCGGCAAGCCAGCAGTGGGATGCAGGGTGGTACGCTGCTGGCAATGCAGTTTACGCGCAAATGAATGGTAATTCAAGGAATAAGACAAGGGAGGGATGTCTTGGAATAATTAAATTATGTTTTCATTCATTCATTCAAAACCATTGAAGTCTTCAAAGGCTAGGAGGGGTATACCAGTGTAAACAAATGAGTAAATGTGTAATATGTACATTTTGAGGCGTGTGATGCCATTACATTTCAATGACACCTCCTGCTGAGCACAGCTGTGTTTTAACATTACACAGGGGTAACGTTAGCCAGGTTCCACTGTCTGTCAAATTAGCGATAACTAACTAATTAGTAGGTCATGAGTCAGCCACACTAGCCAGCCAACTACCTAGCTAACTAACTTGCTACAGCTAAAGTAACTAACGTTAACTAACCTTTCCTCAAACACAATACACGTAAATGTTCGTGTGCTATGAAATATATGGAACTGCGTGATACAGACAACAGTAGCTAGCGTTAGCTATCTAACGTTAATAGAATGCAACTAGGTGAGGGCATGCTAGTTAGCTGGCTTCCTATTCTTACCTGCGTTCCAACAACAGCAATCTGCGGCAGCTGGATAATGTCCGCGCCTACTGTATTAAACACGTCTTGTAATTTATTGATGACAGGGATAAGGGCCTCCATGGCTCTAAAAATGTAGGACCTATCAAATAAACGACCTAACTACCCTGCTAAACACAGGCACAAAGTCATCCAATGTCCGTCACATTGTCACCATTTACCGGGCCCAGAAAACTGCGCACAAAACGTTGTATTATGGGACTTTGAGTTTTTACATAGGGTAAATATTAAAGGAACAGTACACACGTGTTGGAAAACTACACTGAACGAAAATATAAACCTAACATGCAACAATTTCAAAGATTTTACTGAGTTAGAATTAGTCAATTGAAATAAATTAATTTGGCCCTAATCTATGGATTTCACATGACTGGGAATACAGATATGCATCTGCTGGTCAAACGGTATTGATGTAGGGAGCTGTTTGGGTTTTTACTTAACAGTATTTTAATGTTTGGTTTGTTAAATGTGATACGCCGTGTGTAAAGTACATTTTTATAGTTTACTCCGCTACTTGAGTCCACTCTCTTTCCATGCTACTTTCCACACAGATCTAGCCCGCCCCAGTCACTCAAGGAGCGCATATGTTGTTCAAAGAGCACATGCAACATTGTTGATGACAAAGATGAGGTTTTCAGTTTGCTTCTTAATATTAATCCACTAGCATTCTATAATTACACTGTTAGTTTGTGTTTCATACATCTGCAAACGGCTAGTTTGTCTTTTCTAAGCAAGTTGGGTCTAAATCATGTTAGCTGCTAATGCTAATCACAAGTTAGCTGGCTAGCTAGCTAGCTAGCTAATAAATGTACTGAGTTAGAGTAAACATAACTAGCTATACAGCCTGATAATACCAGGGATGGTGCAACCTAAATCAGCATGTTGTTTGTGCAACAGTATCGTCTAAATCAAAGAGTAATATGCAAAGCATGAATATGTTTGCTACATGATGTAGCTAAGAAAAAACATGAAATGTAGCCAAAGGTTATAGGGTCCCCTAGGAAACACTGGCCATCACTTTGTTCATATCCCTGTTGTAATGATATGTAGGAGATGTAATTGTAACATTTGACCACTAGGTGTCTAATATGAATGGTTCTTATTAAGGTTTTACGACAGGTCATAAGGAGGTTGGCAGCAGTTGGTAATAGAGAGGCACGCTGCTTGTATATTAAAATAAATGACTAGTTCAAGCTAGCTGTTCAATACTTCTCAATGACTCATCATTGAAGTATATGAATGTTACACCTGTCACAATTACTCCTGCCTGGCATTTTCATTCATTGTCAAACAACACTGTATTCAAAGTGCCCACTATTATTTACTGTTTTGTTGCATAGGCTTACATTTAAGTCATGTTAAAAAGCGGTAGTTTGCATTTTGACTCAAAGTGATCTTGACGCAGAAAAGGTTGGTGACCACTGTTTTGTTAACTCTATCAATAGTTCCCTTTACTGTGGCAATTGTGATCGAATCAACGCAATATTAGCCACTTTCAATGCAACATACCGAAACAAAACAAACTACGCAAGTGATCTCGCTACACTCGCAATAACAAGCATTTCGCTACACTCGTAATAACATCTGCTAACCATGTGTATGTGACCAATACATTTGATTTGATTTGTTGTAGGCAGAACGCATCGGAGTAGGTTTCTATTGCATTGATACGCACTACTCAGCCCGCATGACTAAGCCCATACTCTACACAGACCTGTGTAACATAAACCATCAGAGCTGCAGTAGGCCTATATGCAAATAGACCATTGCCATATATGGATCTGTGCCATTTACTTTGAACTGGACTATACTTACAGGATGAGCGTTCGTATTCAGATGCGCTTGTTTTGAGATCAAAGTGAGAGCTGCATGTAGCCATGTGTGCTCATTTTGTTAATATCCTTTGCTAGTTAGTGAGATATTATCCCATTTATATATAATTTGTAGTCAGAAAAAGGGAGTGATTGCTTCCTACACGAGCACAAAGCGTGTACATCTTTGAAAAGCGAGTCAGGTAAAGAGTTTGTGTTAAAAGGGGCAGTGTTGTATTTTGAGACAGGCTTGAATAAGCTAAGCGACCAATAGGCAGAGGGTATCATACTTTTTCTGATTCTCTTCCATCAAACAACACAACAACATTTTCAGTCACCTCCTTGTCTGAAGGACAAATGGATAAACAGGTTGATGTCAAGCCCTGCATGTTTTTTTTTTTTCCAAGTCTCATGGAATGTACGCCTTCACCACACATTGGCTGCTACTGTACGCTGAATGATAGAACAGCTATTTCCATGTAAAAATTTTATGGGATGCATTTTCTCCATTGTTTTTGATGGTAGGCCACTCTAGTAGACAGCATTGACATCAGAAAACCGCTTGTGGTCTGCCATTTGCCCGGTACAGTTGAAACCCGGGATTCATCCTTGAAGAGCACACTTCTCCAGCATGCCATTTGCCCACTGAAGTATGATGCCGAAATGCAGTCAGGTCAAGACCGTGGTGAGGACAACGAGCACGCAGATGAGCTTCCCTGAGACCGTTTCTGACAATTTGTGCAGTTTCAGCAGCTGTCCGGGTGGCTGGTCTCAAGAGGATCCCGCAGGTGAAGAAGCCGAGATGTGGAGGTCCTGGGCTGGCCTGTGGTTGTGAGGCCGGTTGGACATACTGCCAAATCCTCTAAAACTATGTTGGAGGTGGCTTACGATAGAGAAATAAACATTCAGTTCTCTGGCAACAGCTTAGTGGACATTCCTGCAGTCAGCATGCCAATTGCACAATCCCTTAAAACGTGAGACATCTGTGGCATTGTGTTGTGACTTTTATTGTCCCCAGCACAAAGTGCACTTGTGTAATGATCATGCTGTTTAATCAGCTATGCCACACCGGTCAGATATCTCAGCAAAGAAGAAATGCTCACTAACAAGGATGTAAACAAATTTGTGCACAACATTTTAGAGAAATACACCTTTTGTGCGTATAGAAAAGGTCTTATTTCAGCTCATGAAACATGGGACCAACAATTTACATGTTGCATTTATATTTTTGTTCAGTATACATTTACCAGCGTTGACATGATTCATGCTGCACCAATGTAGAGCAAAATGTATTATCCAAGACAACAGTAACTAGGGAGTGAGCACCAAAAAATTTAGGCACTGATTAATATATTGAGAAAAATCAGGGTTGGGAATTTCCTTGGCACTACCAAAAACAAAACGTCTACAAGGTTGCATACAGACACCTGCCAATTTTCAGCACAACTCCAAGGAATGCAAATACACGTTTAATTTCTGATATTTAATTTCCTGAACACTTTAATTTTTTTATTTACAGGGACGATACACTATTTTTCTGTCAAAGTAAAACATTTTATCCATAGGATTAAAATAATGAAAGTGCTTATATGGGTCAATTTTTCACAACGATAAAGCCAGCAAAAAACAATGACACAAAAATAAGAAAAAGAGTGCCGACTTTGCACATGACATAACAAAAGTGGATAACATACATTTCTAGTCTACATACTAGTGAAACAGGAAACTGATGTTTTTGAGGTGTTGGATGAACAACACTGGATTGTATTTACACCAACGTGAGCTTATTCATTCAAGTGGTCCATGCAGACAGGAGGAGAAATGTTGAAAAAGTAGCAACGACCAGCACTCAGGTCACAGCAGCAACAAAAACTGCTAGCTACTTCAACTGCGTTTTAAAATGTGTTTCCTTGGCCATAGTTCTGGTAGATCTGATTAGTTTGACCTACTGTAATTTCAACTACAAGTGGTGAGCATCCCTTTACAAAAAAAGTAAACTTCAGGCTACGTACAAAATGCTGCATTATGGTTTCGCTAAATGTTCAAACTGAGGGGGCCGTTTTGCTGACATTGTTCTCCATTTATCAACCAAACACAAACCTGTCCCAGTGTCATTGTCCACACTGTTTTGTTCCAACTAAAGGCTGCTGGATTCACACAATGGAGGCTATACAAACTACTAAATGCACACAGAAAATGTCTAGGTCTGGGAGTTGATAGTAGTTACTGAACATTTTTGGCTAACGAATAAGAGCCTATGTAAATAGTCAAGAGGGGTACTAAATATACTGTACATAGAATGACAGTCTAATGCAGGGTTTCCCAAACAGTCCTTGGGACCCCAAGGGGTGCACATTTTGGTTTTTGCTCTACCACTACACATATGATTCAAATAATCAACTAATCATCATGCTTTGATGTTAGGACAAAAACCAAAACGCTGAGTTTGGGAAATGTTGGTCTAATGGATATATAAAACTATTTCTTAACACTATTCCCAAAAATATTATCCTCTACCACATTCGCATTCTTAACTATACTTGAGGTAAACTGTGAGCAATATGCTTCAAATGCTGTTCAGTGCTTGAATAATTATTTACCGTTTTACAAACAAACATTGTCTACTCAAAAGTGTTTTCACTAGCTACTTACTTTAACTCAACAAAGTAGCAATGACCAGCACTTAAATCACAGCAGCAGCAAAACAGCTGGCTCCCACCACAGGTGCCTACACAGTTGCAAGCTGTGGCAGGGTCATGTTCATTAGGGCACACCGTAGAGAAATATTTAAAAATGTTGTGCAACAGAAAACGAAAAACAACCCTTAATTTTTACCCCTTTTTCTCCCCAATTTTGATCTTGTCTCATCGCTGCAACTCTACAACGGGCTCGGGAGAGGCGAAGGTCGAGGTCATGCGCACTCCGAAACATGACCCGCCAAACCACACTTCTTAACACCAGCCCGCTTAACCCGGAAACCAGCTGCACCAATGTGCGCCACTCAGGAGGCAAAAACAACCATTCTTATTGGGCAACTTCAGATCAGTGGAGGCTGGTGGGTGGAGCTATAGGAGAACGGGCTCAATGTAATGGTGTGAATGGAATTAAGGAACGGAGACAAACATGTGGTTTCCATATGTTGATATGTTTGACACCGTTCCATTAATTATATTCCTGCCATTACAATGAGCCCGTCCTCCTATAGCTCCTCCCACCAGCCACAACTGGTTCAGACCCCTTTCTTCCATTTCATGCCTGATGAACACGACCCAAGTGATGTGGATATGGACATGACCGCTGTCCTCAGGAGCCAGTGCAGTCAGTGTATGTGGTGACCATGTTCCCCCTGCGCTGGGTCACTGTTCTGCAGTGTTGCTTCGCTGTAGTACTGCTCTCAGTCTGCTTAGTAGTGTCCCTGTGAAAAGCAAACATCTTCTTCATGTTGTCAAACATGCCGTCAAAGCCATCACCACCTGCTGCTCCAAAAGCCCCCTGGAAGTGTCTCTTGTGTCTGCTGTGGTGGGCCTCCTGGTGGGCCCGGAAATTATCCTCAAAGTGCCTCTTGTGACGGGCGTGTCGGTTCTGGCTGTAAATATCAAAGTCTTTGAACATGTCGCCAAAGTTGAAGGGCTGTTGGACGTTTGGACCGTTTCTGTCTTTGGTTCCGTCATTATGGAACGTGCCATGTCCAAACTGGTCGTACTCTTGTCTCCTCTTCTCGTCTGACAATGTTTCATATGCTGTAGATGAGAGAGTTGCAAGAAAGGGTTTCAGATCATACCAATGATTCTATTAGCAGTAGTGTAAAAAACAGTGATGTAAATTTGGTTACAACACAATAATAAGAAATAAAACATTGGAACGCGAGTAGAAATTGTTGCATAAATAAAAAGACACGACAGAGTAAAGTATCAACCTGTAATGGGAATATTTAATGACAAAACTTCTTATTTAATTTAGCATGATCAACACAATGTTTAGCATATTTTGAGTTTCTGTAATACTAATAATTTGCAGAGTTACACTCAAGGTATGGGTTGATAGTCACTAGACATGAAGCCAAATGTTGTGATTCTCATATCTGTTGATAGTGATTTACTCCAGACTGTAGGTACAAGGACGCACTGATTATTCACTGTTGTATTGTATTGTATTGATGACATTCTGTGAACACTGATTCTGTAGCAGCTGACGAAGTCACTGCCTTTTTATTTTGACTTCCTACAGAACATTTGGCGCTGTTTGATGAAGATATAGGGGCCTGCACAGAGAAGGCCAGTTAGACATTTTCTCTGCTTGTGCTGGACTTGCAACTTATAATAAACCATATTTACTTTATCTGCGACTGCTCTTCTCTATAGTAAACCTGACTATTCTGATTACACTTACCCTCAGCAATTTCTCTGAACTTCGTCTCAGCATCTGGGTTCTTATTCTTGTCTGGGTGATATTTCATAGCCAGCTTGTGAAAAGCCTTCTTTATCTGACGCTCGTTGGCATCTTTCGGCACTCCCAATATGTCATAGTAGTCCTTTTTGGCCAGTATCAATTCTGTTATTATCAGGATACACATTGCAAATGTGAAGGCTGACTGTGCAGTTGCCATGGTGCTGGTGGCTTCTGTAAAGTAGATATGGTAGGAGTAGAAGAACAGTTGAAGCTACACTACAGCATACACATGTAAAACAAGTACAATGCATTGTGACCACAGTACCATTTATTATTTATGCAAAGGAGTGGGCAGAAAAGGTCTACTACTAGTATTGATATAATCGCCAACAAAGATCTCACTGTTCCCTCATCATGTAGTATAGCAGTTTTAGATAATCGTGTGACATAATGTCACATTTTACTATCAACAGTTCCTTGAGTTGAGAACAATGATATCACACTTGCACTGATCATCTGCATCTTGACTAAAACTAAAACAGTATTGATGGACAGTCAGGCAGATTGAGCCTGGTTGAGCTAGCGTAAGCTATTTTGCATTATATTAACTGCAACTGGCTAAGAAAACTCAGTTAACCTGAACTGACACGATATTAGCAATATTTGATATGTATATTTTTCATTCATCCAAAGATACCGAAACAACAAACGACATTGCTGGTGATAAGGTTAGCTATCTGATAAGGTAACCTAGCTAGCTAACGTTAGCTAATTAATGTTAGCTTATGTTTAGTTCACAATTTAACGCTAGTAGGCTTGATTGCCCAGTAAAGCAAGACCCTAATGATGGAGTTATGCAAGGACACAAAACTGCAACAATACAGTTTCGCTTACCTTTTTGCTGAAGGATCACTTCAGTTAAAAGCTTTTAGTCGCTCTATTTTTGACGCGCCATCGCGCACCTTCTTCATTTTCGAAAAACTGAATGCATTTATTTTCGTGTTGGGCCGACTACACCGGGAAAGGTGCATTGCTGCCTACTACTGGGTGCATATTGTACAATAAGTGGCTGGAGAAAGGTACTTCTTCTTCGGTGGGGTTTATCGGCGGTTTAACGTTATGGTGCATTACCGCCACCTACTGTACTGGAGTGTGGGTCAGAGACAAAGATAAACTAAATCCTACCTGCCAGCCCCGTTGCTCTTAAAAAAAGATAAACTATTTGAGACTATATCAAATGACGTTCTACTCAATATACTCTTTAAACTAATTTCCTGTATCACCTTCTCCCTCATACTAGATTGCATCCTCTCTATTTCCCCCTCATAATGCCCACACTGTATCAATACATGCTCCACTGTCTCTGTTTCCTGGCAAGATTCACATTTTCCTGTAGGATGCTTTTCTATCACCTGTAAGGTCTTATTCAAATGGCTGTGTCCCACCCTTAATCTTGTAAATATAGCCTCCTCTCTTCTGTCCCTTCCTGCCGTCCTCCCCTCCCTAACCTTCCTCTGTACTTGCCCTCTCTGTTCCACTGCTCCTGCCATTTCTCCACCATCACTGTCCATATCATGCTTTTTGCCTCTGCCTTACTCATTGATCATCAACTATAACATCAACATCCCCACTACTTAGTGCTTGTTTAGCCAGTACATCAACTGCCTTGTTCCCCTCCACTCCCACATGGGCTGTGACCCATGGAAACATTATCTGCATACCCATTTGTTTACTCCTGCCATGGGTTTGTAGTACCTCATAAAGCAGGTCTTGTCTGCTACGTGTTATAAATGACTGGAGACACCTCAACACTGCACATGAATCAGAGAAAATAACGACTATTTCTGGCTTAACTTTCCTCCACCCACTGCAAGGAAAACAGTATGGCCGTCATCTCCGCCGTACATACAGCCAGATTATCTGTAATACGTTTCCTGACTTTCACCCCACATTCCTGCATTACAAATGCTGACCCAGTACGTCCTGTCCTTGGATCTTTTGAACAATCTGTGTATATGGCCACAAAATCATGATACACAGTATCAAGACGTCTCTTAAACAAATCAGATGGATCAACACCATCCCTATCTTTCTGTAGTCTCTCCAATACTTCTAGATCTACTACTGGAGGTGGGAGTAGACATGGTGGATTTACAGGAATAGCTACCGTTGGACTAAACTCCCTTCCATACATTATCATCTCCTTCGCCTGGGTATTACCCACCCACCCAAAGCTTGTGTTCTGTCTTCGCTCATGTTCCCAGCAAGCCTGTAAAATCCCTTTCGCAGGATGAGATACCCCATGTCCCTGTAGGTTGACCCAATAATTAATTGCCAGCTGCTGTCTCCTAATCTGCAATGGCATTTCCCCCATCTCCACCTGTAATGCAGCCACTGGGAACGTCCGAAACGCCCCACTACATATTCTGAGTCCTTGTCCCTGTATGACATCTAGCCTTTCCAATGATGTCCGGGCTGCCGAACCATACACTATACTTCCATAGTCTATTACAGATCGTATCAATGCAACAGATATGGTCTTCAATGAGGCATGCCCAGCCCCCCACTCCTTCCCTGTCAAACAGCGCATCACATTTAGCACCTTCTTACAATTTCCCACCACTCCCTCATTGTGTTCTGCCCAAGTCATTCTAGTATCAAAGTATACCCCAAGGAACCTGAAGGCCCTCTCCCTCTCCAAGTTTCTCCCATATAATCTCAAGCATACCTCATCCTTCTGTTAAAGAACACTGTCTGAGTTTTCTTTACAGAGAACCTGAATCCCCACCTTAATGCCTACCGCTCTACCTCATCTATTGCTTCCTGTACCTTCCTGAAATGTATGGCAAATTTCTTCCCCTCTTCCATAAGGCCCCATCATCTGCAAATAACGACCTCCCAATATCCGGCTGTACCTGAGAGTAAACATCATTGATCATGATTGAGAACAACAGAGGACTAATCACGATCCCCTGTGGTGTAGCATTATCCACCATGTAGCTGCCTGAGAGAGACTTGGATAGACCTTCCAAACAGGAAAGCCTTTATCCAGTTCTTCAATGGAGAAAGGTATCTGGTCTATTGAACATTTAATGGATGTTTTCTTGTATAACGATTTCATTCAAAAATATAATCTTGTTTGCACCAATAGACAGCATACTACAGTGGTAAAGGCAATTCCACAAGCAATTATTATTTTAGTCAATGGAATGTTGATTTATTCTGGTGCAGTACCACAGATGTTTTTATTCGTTATAGATGGATTCAATTTCTTAGATAAAATATGTAATAACTAATTCTTAAGAACTGCTCTTAATGCGGAGTGTTTCTCTTCACCTATGAAAAGGAAATATATGTTACAAGATTTTACTAGATATTCTATAGTCAGAATAAGAACCAGATACATTTGTTTTCCTTTATCATCTAAATCTAAAGAAGTTAATCTCAAAACATTTACATTTACCCATGTAATGATTTCTTAAAACTGAGATTTAACTTTGACTTTAATTGTGTATTTTTTAGCTGGCAGAACATCTTTTTTTTCAAATGTCAGCCTACTGTCAGGCTCTGGCCATAGAGAAGCCTATTTGCTTCTCTATGTAGCTATGGTCAGAGTCTGACAGTGTCTTTCTTTTCTGTTTCTGTGTGGGGTTTTGGGTGGATCCCTAATTAGAGGCAGCTGCACTGCATTGTCTCTAATTAGGGATCAGATATATGTTTGTCTGTCTTTCACTCTTGTGTGGGTCGTTGTCGATATATGTCGCAGTCACGGTATATATATATATATATATATATATATATATATATATGTTCAGCTCCAAGTAAGTGTTTACCGTCTGTTTGATGTATGGAGTTGTAGTCAGTGTGTTCTAGTGCGTGAGGTGTATAGTATTGTTATTTTGTTTTGTTAGTTCGTCATTTTTGAAAGTTGTTTAGTAAAACTGGATGTCGAACTACTACTGCGCTGCGCCTTGGTCTCTCACCGTCCCGACTTGTGACAGAACGACCCACCAACGTGAGACCAAGCAGCGCGACTGGGGAGAGACGGACCAAGAGGAGTTTGTACCAGTTCGCACGTGGCCTAGGGTGAGGCCTGAGGACCGTGGGAGGGTTTTAGAGCAATGGAGGAGGATGGAGAAGCAAAGGTCCGTTGTGGCTGCGAGCACCACACCATCGGTGCACAGCCAGAGCCTGGAGAGGCTGAAGAAGGGGAATCGCACACCACTTCGTCTTCCCACAGATCAGGACCGGGAGAAGCCTGAGGGGTTCTATAAATACCTGGAGGAGGAGCAGACGAGGTGGTGGAGAGCCTGGGTTGCGCTTCCGCTGGAGGCTCAGAAGGACCCATTCCTACTGGAGATAGAGGAGGAGAAGGACTTCGAGCGCCGACGGGTACTAGTGCTGAGGCTAATGGACAGACGAGAACCTCCAGCGAAGGTCAGTAGCCCGAGACCTCCAGCGAAGGTCAGCAGCCCGGAACCTCCAGCGAAGGTCTGCAACCCCGAACCTCCAGCGAAGGTCAGCAGCCTGGAACCTCCAGCGACGGTCCGCAGCCCGGCACCTCCAGCGAAGGTCCGCAGCCCGGCACCTCCAGCGAAGGTCCGCAGCCCGGCACCTCCAGCGAAGGTCCGCAGCCCGGCACCTCCAGCGAAGGTCCGCAGCCCGGCACCTCCAGCGAAGGTCCGCAGCCCTGAACCTCCAGCGAAGGTCCGCAGCCCGGCACCTCCAGCGAAGGTCCGCAGCCCTGAACCTCCAGCGAAGGTCAGCAACCCGGCACCTCCAGCGAAGGTCTGCAGCCCGGCACCTCCAGCGAAGGTCAGTAGCCCGGCACCTCCAGCGAAGGTCCGCAGCCCGAGACCTCCAGCGAAGGTCCGCAGCCCTGAATTGCCCAGCTAAATGGCCGGAGCCGTTTGCCCCACCGGTGCCCAGTCCGGGCCCGGTTAATTGCCCAGCTCCATGGCCGGAGCCGTTTGCCCCACCGGTGCCCAGTCTGGGCCCGGTTGTTTTCCCCGCTCCATGGCCGGAGCCGTTTTCCCCACCGGGGCTCAGTCCGGGCCCGGTTGTTTTCCCCGCTCCATGGCCGGAGCTGTTGGCCCCACCGGTGCCCAGTCCAGGCCCGGTTGATTTCCCCGCTCTATGGCCGGAGCCGTTTGCCCCACCGGTACCCAGTCCGGGCCCGGTTATAAAGAAGGGGCATGGGAGTAAACTACAAACATTTTAGGGGATGGATTTCCATACTGAATCACATATAAGGATCTATTTATACCCACTTTAACGTTTAATAATATAGGTTTTGTTTTCTAATGGAGGACAGACGGAAAAGCTGAATGCATGTATAATAACTTGATCATCATGGCAAAATATTTAATTCACAAATTTTGCTTTTTAAAACTAAGTCCCTGTTTGTCATTTTAAAGGAGGTAAAGTTATATAAACAATATTTGAAATTGGTTAAATCCAACAAGCCATTGATCTTTATAATAATCTCTGTATTTTGATTCCTGAATTGACCACCGTGTGCATTTGTGTTATTTTTGCTCAGTCTGTTTATTGAAAGAAATGTGTTTTATACAGTACAGTTGCAAGAAAAAGTATGTGAACCCTTTGGAATTACCTGGATTTCTGCATAAATAGGGCATACAATTTGATCTGATCTTCACAACAATAGACAAACACAGTCTGCTTAAACTAATAACACACAAGCAATTATACATTTTCATGTCTTAATTGAACACAGTGTAAACATTCACAGTGCATGGGTAGGAAAAGTATGTGAACCCTTGGATTTAATAACTGGTTGACCCTCCTTCGGCAGCAATAACCTCAACCAAACGTTTTCTGTAGATGTGGATCAGACCTGCACAACGGTCAGGAGGAATTTTGGACCATTTCTCTTTACAAAACTATTTCAGTTCAGCAATATTCTTGGGATGTCTGGTGTGAACTGCTCTCTTGAGGTCATGCCACAGAATCTCAATCGGGTTTAGGTCAGGACTCTGACTGGCCCACTCCAGAATGGGTGTTTTCTTCTGTTGAAGCCATTCTGTTGTTGATTTACTTCTGTGTTTTGGGTCGTTGTCCCAGGGGCGGACTGAAACAATAATTCAGGCCGGGAATTTGACTTCATCCCAGGCCACCCTGTTCAATGGAGTCAAATTCACTCCTTCGTTATAAAGTTGTTTTTGACGAAAAATGAAAACATGTCAGTTTGTCACTTTTACAAGGTTAGAGTAATAACATGTTCAACTACTTAAGAAATAGGCTCAAATCTACTTTGTACCTTTAGATTTCGAGAAAATTAACAACTAAGGAAGATTTTTTCACTTCTCTCATTGACTTCTCAAACCCCAAACCTCGGCCTGGTCTGTTTCTCAAGCATTCCCAGAAGTCTTGCGATGTTGTGCCTCGGTTTAGAAACTCTGTGCTAGTGAAGTTCATCATAATTTCTTCTTCATTGGGATTGTGTTTGCCGATCGCAACTTTTAGGAGCATACACTACTACCTACTGTACTGGAGTGTGAGGCCAGTCACGGCCTACCTACATTAACCTAATACAACATTGGGAAAAAGGAAAATTACCCTGCTCTCACAAAAGAAAACAGCACCCCATTCCACTATTTAATCCTATTTAACCCTATCTAATCCTACTCCAGGCCAACGGTCTGTGAGGACAGAACACTACCACTCAATACCCCCTGCAAATCTTCTTCAGCAATCCCAAGTACTTCTCTGCAGCTGCCACCACAACCTCTATTTTCTATTACTTACTATTTCTGCAGTACAGTTGACAACCATGGCTATGATTATGACTGCTAAGAAGACCCTTTACTATTATTCCCATCCCTCTCTATTGGTGTCTGCCTACTCACAGGAATCCTCTCAGGAGCCCTCACCCTGTACCCTTCTTCTTCTACCACTCTATTCACTGCTTCGGCATACAACACTTTCTGTACTACTCTGACCCTGACAATCTCAACCTGCTTTTCTCTCACCAGACATCTCCGATCTCTAGCCCCATGGGCACCCCCACAACTTTCTCCACAGAAACGACACATTCCTTCATCTCATGCCCCCCTGCACACTTCTCACATCTAGGAATTTCCCTCCTACACCGCTGCAACATAACCAAGGACATCCCGGCCTGCCAAACCCTCCCCTAACCCGGACGACACTGGGCTGCCCTGTTGCGGCCGGATGCGACACAGCCTGGAATCGAAGCAGGATCTGTAGTGATGCAGCTAGAACGACACAGTGCCTTAGACCCCTGCGCCACACTGGAGCACTATGCAAAGCTGCAAAAATGACTGATTTCGTATCATACAGATAATGTTTTACCACATTTTATTTTGAAGGCTAAATCGGAAAACCGGAAGTCTAAATGTTGCTGCAATGATGCTAATGAAGGTAGTCCTAACCCGAAGTGGACTTGTAATGTTTGTTTTTCTTCCACCCAGAGGGAGCTGGCGCGCCGTGCCCTGCAACTCGGGTCAAGATCTGTTTCTTGCTTTGCTGTTCGGAACAGGGCACCATTGAAAGGAGTGGTTTCTGGGGGCAATTAAAGTTGAAGAATCCTGGTGTTTGTGACGCCCGTCATTTGGTGCGAAGCAGACCCGGTGGGGAGCGTGGTGAAACAGAGGTGTCACAGTCTGACCTTTTGAATTGTGAATCACAGTCTTTACCAGACAAATTAATGTTAGGACATATCAGTAACAGAGGAGGCTGGTGGGAGGAACTATAGGAGGATGGGCACATTGTAATGGCTGGAATGGGATGATTGGAATGGAGTCAAACGTGGTTTCCATATGTTCGATGTGTTTGATAACGTTCCATTTATTCCATTCCAGCAATTACAATGAGCCCATCATCTTATAGCTCCTCCCACCAGCCTCCACTTATCAGTTATCCTGTTAGAGCTTTTGTGCCAAATCTGCTGCTGTGTTTCAGATGCCACATTTATGGCCATGTCTCAGCAGTGTGTAGGACACATTAACAATTATATTAAGCAGTTTGTCCAATCTGTCCATCCTGATCAGGTCCTCAACGCCTAAATCCTTCATTCTGACACCACCTCACATCAGAGCAGTATGCAGTACAGCATAGTTGTGTCTGGTGACAATCTTGGGCAGCTTCTTTGCTTGTATTGCTTTTCTATGCTGCGTCCTGAATGGCACCCTATGCCCTACAGTGCACTACGTTTGAACAAGAATAAGAATTTGTTCTTAACTGACTTGCCTAGTTAAATAAAGGTTAAAATAGAGCCAAGCAACCAGCATAGTGTCAGGCTCTGGCCATACAGAAGCCTATTTGCTTCTCTATGTAGCCATGGTCAGAGTCTGACAGGTCCTTTCTTTCTGTTTCTGGTGGTGGTTTGTGTTGGATTCCTAATTAGAGGCAGCTGCAGTGCATTGTCTCTAATAAGGGATCCTACATAGGTTTGTATGTTTCACACTGGGGTGTGGGTCATTATTGGATATTTCGTTGTATATATTTCACAGTCACTGTGACAGTAAGTGTGCCACGTATTTACGTCTGTCCATTCGTGTTTGTTTGTGAACGTGACGTTTAGTCAATTCGTGATTTTGTTCTGTAGTTTGTCATTTGTGTTTGATTATACAAAGTATATTCTACATAATACATAGTATAATAAATTATGTCGAACTACTATCCCTGCGCTGCGCCTTGGTCTGTGTATGCACCCTCTCGTGACACATAGCATGTTGCAAGTTCTAGCAACAGCCCTAGCAACAGAAGCTAGAACTCATCGAATCCCATTGTAAAGTAGAGGGGGGCAATATTTGGCCGGGGGACACTATCTGCCACTGACCCCTAACTAACCATCCATACTGTGTTAATCCAGGATGTATCACAACAGCCGTGATTGGCTGTTGTGGGAGTCCCGCAAAATTGGCCCAGCGTCGTCCGGGTTTGGCCAGTGTAGGCCGTCATTGTAAATAAGAATTTGTTCTTAACTGACTTGCCTACTTAAATTAAGGTTAAACACAAATAATAATAAATAAATGTCAATGAGTTGGTATGATGGAGATGTGATTATGTTCCACAGGGATCAAATTCACATCTCACTCTGCCCTGTATAGCTTTGGATAAAAGTTTCTGTTAAGTCAGTGTTTCTTAATCTGTTTTAATACCAGGGGTCGGCAAGCTATGGTTGTCCTCCAAGGGGGTGAGGACCGCTTACATAAAAACTAGCACTGTTGAACTGAATAGATTAGTGTCTGTTTACCATGTAGTATTATAAGATTATCTTACTGTGTGTGGCCCTCAGGAGAAGGTGATCCCGTGCCTACTTTGTCTCCGACAGGCTGAGAACCCGTCTCTGAAGGCAGTGGTCAGGGAGGCCACTCTGGTGGGTTACAACAACCATGTTAAAGGCCAAGGCATCAGGGATCGACGGAGGGGCAGCCAGGTACAGTAGTATATGTGTTTATTTGTGTTTGCATGGTTTGTCAAACGGTCACTGCGTTCAGGTTTTTCCAATGTTCTCCATTGACTGCGTGTGTGGCACTGGCGGATGTTATTATCAGCCTCTGTGCTTTGTCCCCACTCACTTCCATATACTGTAAAGGATCTATTTGTGCTCTCCTACCTCATAGTGTGTCTGTGGAAATATAAGTAAAAAACAAGAAAATCAAGTTAACTGCATTACCCTTTTAACATTTTTAGACAGTGCCAGACTGACTGACTGACTGAGCTACCATAATGCCCATGGCCTGCCCAGAAACAACACCTAGCCCCTACTGCCCAGAGTCTAGACAGTCGTGGATATCTTTGATGGGTGGTGGTGACATGGTGAGAGCTTCACCTTTCCCTCAGTTGTGTAACTGTTAGATATTACTTGTTAGATACTACTGCACTGTCGGAGCTAGAAGCACAAGCATTTCGCTACACCTCCAATATCTGCTAACCACGTGTAGGTGACCAATACAATTTGATTTGATTTGAAATGCTTGTTGGAATTTTGGTGCTATTGCTTACACCTGTCCAATCCTCTCAGATCTCCATAAGTGTCTATGGATAGCAGCTAGGGGTTTCTTCTGCAAAGGACCCCACATCCCTCCGGGTGTTTGGTGGACCTGCAGCACGACTCGAGGCATTGGTTGGATGATTCATTCCATTGCTATACACACATGGATTTGCACAGGTGTAAGCTGGACACACCCACGGCACCCTATCAGGCTGATCAGACAGTTCTGGGTAGTTGAAGACCTGCTGTAAACAGTGAAAGGATATATTTGCATGTCTACTATTCACACCCTTGCTTCATTCCAGCTAGTTAGATGTGCAACCACTGACTAATTACAGCTAGGGCATATCTCTAGTCTAGCAAGAGATACTGTTGTTTTGGCTGTATGGCATCATTGAATAGGATTACCAATGGTTAGTTAGGTAACTAGAATATACAGTGGGGAGAACAAGTATTTGATACACTGCCGATTTTGCAGGTTTTCCTACTTACAAAGCATGTAGAGGTCTGTAATTTTTATCATAGGTACACTTCAACTGTGAGTGACGGAATCTAAAACAAAAATCCAGAAAATCACATTGTATGATTTTTAAATAATTAATTTGCATTTTATTGCATGACATAAGTATTTGATCACCTACCAACCAGTAAGAATTCCGGCTCTCACAGACCTGTTCGTTTTTCTTTAAGAAGCCCTCCTGTTCTCCACTCATTACCTGTATTAACTGCACCTGTTCTCAAACTCGTTACCTGTATAAAAGACACCTGTCCACACACTCAATCAAACAGACTCCAACCTCCCAGGACTCCCTGATGTCCTTACACAGCTCTCTGGTCTTGGCCATTGTGGAGAGGTTGGAGTCTGTTTGATTGATAAACACAGTGGTTGTAGAGGGTGCAACAGGTCAGTACCTCAGGAGTAAATGTCAGTTGGCTTTTCATGGCCGAGCATTCAGAGGGCGAGACAACAGGTGCGGGACAAGGTCCGGTGAACAGGTCATGGTTCCATAGCTGCAGGCAGAACAGTTGAAACTGGAGTAGCAGCACGATCAGATGGACTGGGGACAGCCAGAAGTCATCAGGCCAGGTAGTCCTGAGGCATGGTCCTAGGGCTCAGGTTCTCCTGGAGGGGAGGGAGAGAGGGAGAGAGAGAATTAGAGGGAGCATAGTGCAGGTGATGAGAAGACTGTGAGGAGAGAAGACTGGATCTAGAGGTTGTATTTTAAAAGAAATATACAAGCAATGAAAAATTATAAAAAATAGTTGTAAAATATATAATTTGAAAACTACAAACTTAAATTGCCTTTAGCAGAATAACCTCCACATGAGAACTAAGGCAAAATGCCTCAAACAAAGGGAGAAACGTCCATTAAACTCAGTTGAATATGGCAGAGCTATAGAAACAGCATGTTATCTGACAATTATGATAACTATGCACCTTACTTCACAACTGAATTTAAATTGAGCCTAACTGAATGATAAGGAGGGTGAAGAGGTTGATTTAATTTAGAAAGACAACAGTGTAACGATGAGTTTGTGTTCTGCCTATTTATCAGAAGCAAATAATTTGACCTCGCTTCTGTGGGGTTGATACCATTTTCTTTTACGTTTTACTTTGTAAAAAATAATATGTTATGGGACTGTTTTATTTACTCTAACTCTATTACTAATTGCATTTATTGTAAGGAAAGCGAAACATGATACATGTTGCAGTAGGCCTTTAGAATAATACTGTCAGGGAGAGACACGGATTCAGTTGCAGGCAACAGTGTTTATTTTGCTCTTAAATGAGCCCAGGAAAAAATAAACAGGAACACAAAAGAAAAGAGGAAGTCCAAATAAATGTCCTCTGGGCCAGGAGAGTACTTCTCAAAAGAAACAAATTATGGCGTCATCCGACGCAGTGTCCGAGTTACATTGAGTTCCCTGGGAATGGTGATGAGCAGACAGTGAGGGTCTGGGGTGGTACATCCAAGTCCCAACAGAGAAAACACCTGGGCAGGCAGACTAGGAAACCAGGCCTGGCAGGACACAGTGGAAGCAGGACAAAAATCAAAATGCCAAAACAAAAACAAAACAACACTTGGAGTCTGAAGAAAAACAGCAAGACAAGGCAAGGATAAGTAGGTCACAGGAAAAGCATACTCACAACAACGGTCTGACAAAAGACTGAACACAAGAAGACCTAAAATAGGGGAGGTAATGAGGGATTAATTGACAGCAGGTGTGAAGAGAACAAGGATAGTTAAGGATAACGAGTGGGAGGGGAGACACTACAATGACAGGGGAGCACATGGCCAGCTGTCAAAACAAGGCACATGTGCTCAAAAAACACAAAACACAGCAGATCAGACGGAAGTCATGACAGTACCCCCCCCCCCCCAGCAGCGCCACCTGGCGCAACCGGGAGGGGCTCACCTCGTCTCCGACGAAAGTCCTCGATCAGAGTCTGGTCCAGAATATCCCGAGCCGGAATCCAACTCCTCTCCTCCGGACCGTAGCCCTCCCAGTCCACCAAATACTGGAAACCCCGACCACGGCGTCTAACGTCCAAAAGCTTTCTCACAGTGTACACTGGAGTACCATCCACCAGACGAGGAGGGGGCGGTGTCGGGGAAGAAACAACAGGATTAAGGGGGAACCGAAACACAGGCTTGACCCTGGACACATGAAAGACAGGGTGAACCCGACCAAGCGTGGGGGGAAGCTTGAGCCGCACTGCTGCCGGACTCAGGACCTTGGTGATGCGGTATGGCCCAATGAACCTGGGTGCCAGCTTACGAGAAGGCACCCGGAGAGGCAGGTCCTTGGTGGATAGCCACACCTTCTGACCGCACACATACTGGGGAGCTGGAGTCCGGTGACGGTCAGCCGCCGCTTTGGTCCGTCTGGAAGCCCGGGCCAAGGCCTCCTCAGCCCTCCTCCAGGTGCGACGACACCGACGGACAAAGGCCAAGGCAGACGGGACCGCGGCTTCGGGTTCCTGTGTGGGGAAAAGGGGCGGTTGATAACCCACAGAACATTGAAAAGGAGACATACCCGTAGACGCTACCGGCAGGGAGTTGTGGGAATATTCCACCCACGATAGCTGCTGACTCCAGGAGCTCGGACTATGTGACGCCAGGCAGCGGAGAGCTCGCTCGAGATCCTGGTTGGCTCGCTCGGCCTGCCCATTGGTCTGAGGGTGAAAACCTGAAGACAGACTCGTTGAGGCCCCGATCTGTCTACAGAACTCTTTCCAAAACCGGGAGACAAATTGGGGTCCTCTGTCGGAGACCACGTCCACCGGAAGTCCATGGATCCGGAAGACGTGGTCCACCACCACCTGTGCTGTCTCCCTGGCGGAGGGGAGCTTGGGTAAGGGGATATAATGGGCCGCCTTGGAGAAGCGGTCCACTACCGTCAGAATCACGGTGTTACCTCTCGATGGGGGAAGGCCAGTGACAAAATCAAGGGCTAGGTGTGACCAAGGGCGAGAGGGAATGGGCAAAGGCTGCAACAGACCAACAGGAGAACGGTTAGACGTCTTATTTTGAGCGCATACCGAGCAAGCCAACACAAACTGCCTGACATCTTGGGCCATGGATGGCCACCAAAATCGCTGACGGATGACAGCCAGCGACCTCCGAACCCCCGGATGACAGGCTACTCTGGATTCATGTCCCCACCGAAGGACCTCAGGACGCAGCGCAGCCGGCACAAACAACCGACCCCCTGGGCACCCCCTCGGGGGCTCCCCGCCCTCGATGGCCTCCCTCACCCGCCGCTCGACGTCCCAGGAAAGGGACCCCACCACCAACTCCCTGGAGAGAATGGTTTTGGGGGTCGCCTCCCCGCCAGGACCCTCGAACAGACGAGAGAGGGCGTCAGGCTTAACATTTTTGGAGCCCGGCCGATACGAGAGGGAGAAGTTAAACCGCCCAAAGAAGAGTGCCCAGCGGGCCTGGCGAGCATTTAACCTCTTGGCCGAACGGACATACTCTAAATTCTTGTGATCCGTCCAGACCAAGAAGGGCCGCGTTGCTCCCTCCAACCAGTGACGCCATTCCCCCAGAGCCAGCCTGACTGCCAGCAGCTCCCTGTTACCTATGTCGTAATTTCGCTCAGCAGGGCTCAAACGGTGAGAGAAGAAGGCACACGGGTGCACCTTCCCATCTCTGGGGAACCGCTGAGATAGGACCGCGCCTACCCCGACATCGGAGGCATCCACCTCAACAATAAATTGGCATTCAGAATCTGGAAGACACAGAACAGGAGCAGAGATGAAACGGGACTTAAGAACATCAAAGGCCTCCTGAGCCTGAGAATTCCATCTGAACAGTACCTTAGGAGAGGTGAGTGCTGTTAAGGGTGCAGCAACCAGGCTAAAGTTCCGGATGAATCGCCTATAGAAGTTGGCGAACCCCAGGAACCGCTGCAACGCCTTCCGAGAGTCAGGGGTTGGCCACTCGGCCACGGCCCTTACCTTAGCGGGGTCGGCTTTGATCCCCTCCGTTGAAATGATATGCCCCAAGAACGAAACAGACTTGGCGTGGAACACGCACTTCTCTGCCTTCACGTAAAGCTGGTTCTCCAGCAGCCGTTGTAGCACCTGACGGACGTGTTGAGTGTGTACCTGCAAGGAGGGAGAGAAGATGAGAATATCATCCAGGTACACAAAGACAAATCTGTTTACCATGTCCCTCAACACATCGTTCACCAGGGCCTGGAAGACAGCTGGGGCGTTGGTGAGCCCAAAGGGTAAGACCCGGTATTCAAAGTGTCCCGTTGGGGTGTTGAAGGCTGTCTTCCACTCATCCCCCTCACGTATCCGGATCAAATGGTAGGCATTGCGGAGGTCTAGCTTGGTAAAGACCCTGGCTCCCTGTAACAACTCAAAAGCTGATGACATCAGAGGCAGAGGATACCTGTTCTTTCTGGTGATGTCATTAAGACCCCGGTAGTCAATGCAGGGTCGCAGGGAGCCATCCTTCTTCTTAACGAAGAAGAACCCAGCCCCAGCGGGCGAGGAAGAGGGACGGATGAGGCCGGCATTTAAGGATTCCTGAATATACTTGTCCATGGCCTCTCTCTCAGGACCAGAAAGGGAATACAGACGACCCTTGGGTGGAGAAGTGCCTGGGAGGAGATCGATGGCGCAGTCATATGGCCGATGAGGAGGCAAGGATGTGGCTCGGGACTTACTGAAGACCTGACAGAGATCGTGGTACTTCACCGGGACTCCGGTGAGATCGGCCTCCTCAACCTGAAAAACAGAAGACACAGAGCCAGGAGACAAGGCAGAACCTAAACATGACGCAAGACAAGACGGACTCCAAGAGAACACAGAATTCCCTGACCAATCCACGTGAGGGTTGTGCTGCACCAGCCACGGATGCCCTAGGACAACGGGGGCACTTGGGGAATCTAGGAGGTACAGCTCAATCACCTCACGGTGATTGCCGGAGACAAGAAGACTTACGGAAGGAGTGGAATGGGTGATGGAGGTAATGAGGAGACCATTAAGGGAGCGGACAGAGATAGGAGAAGGGAGAGGAATGGCAGGAATGCCCCACAGCACAGCAACGGAGACATCCAGGAAGTTGCCCTCAGCACCCGAGTCAATCAGGGCTGAACAGGAGTGAACAGTATCTTGATATTGAACAGAAACATTTAGCAGGGAACGTGAGATGGGGGAGTCGAGACAAGGAGTAGCACCCACCAGGATTCCCCGGATTACTGATGGGCTCCGGCTTTTAAAGGACACCGGATAGCACGATGCCCTGGCTTCCCGCAGTAAAGGCAAAGGCCCCGAGTCAAACGATCCTGCTTCTCCTTAGGGGTGAGACGAACACGCCCCACTTGCATGGGCTCAGGGTCTGCTGAAGAAGACGAGGAGGTGGGAACAGCACTGGAGGCACCTTCATCCAGCACCCAGGAGGATCGAGCTGTACACCTCTGACGTCGACGTTGAAGACGCCCCTCCACACGAAGCGCCAGTTCCACAAGGGTGTCTAAGTTGTGAGGCAGCTCGTGAGTGACAATCTCATCCTGGATGTCGTCAGCCAGCCCCTCCCGAAACCTAGCGCGTAACGCTGCCTCGTTCCAGTCACATGTGGCTGCCAGAGTTCTGAACTGGATGGAGTATTCCGTAACAGAGCGGCCGCCCTGATTTAACCGCACCAGCTGGGAGGCCGCCTCATCACCTTGAGCAGAGCGGTCAAACAGCTTAATCATCTCCGCTCTGAAGTCCTCGAATGTGGCACAGAATGGAGCACGAGCATCCCACACAGCCGTTGCCCAGTCACGGGCCCTTCCTTTCAGGAGTGTGATGACAAAGGCCACCTGGGACTCTTCCGTAACATAACGTCGAGGCTGGAGTGCGAAGACAAGGGAGCACTGAGACAGGAACGCACGGCAGGAATTGGGATCCCCGTCGTAGGGTGGCGGACTATTGGCATGGGGTTCAGGTTCAGCATTAGGTAGAGGACGGCCGTATGCTGCAGCTGATCTTCTGGCCAAGGCTTCCCGCTGGAGTTCTTGGATCTGGAGATTGAGATCCGCTACTTGGGCGGTCAGGCACTCAACCTCCCGTGAAGTGGCAGTTAACTGGCTGGAATGCTGTCCCAGAAGAGCGCCCTGTTGACTCACTGCATTTCTGACTTGGTCTGCACCTGCTGAATCCATTTTAAGGTCAGACCGTTCTGTCAGGGAGAGACACGGATTCAGTTGCAGGCAACAGTGTTTATTTTGCTCTTAAATGAGCCCAGGAAAAAATAAACAGGAACACAAAAGAAAAGAGGAAGTCCAAATAAATGTCCTCTGGGCCAGGAGAGTACTTCTCAAAAGAAACAAATTATGGCGTCATCCGACGCAGTGTCCGAGTTACATTGAGTTCCCTGGGAATGGTGATGAGCAGACAGTGAGGGTCTGGGGTGGTACATCCAAGTCCCAACAGAGAAAACACCTGGGCAGGCAGACTAGGAAACCAGGCCTGGCAGGACACAGTGGAAGCAGGACAAAAATCAAAATGCCAAAACAAAAACAAAACAACACTTGGAGTCTGAAGAAAAACAGCAAGACAAGGCAAGGATAAGTAGGTCACAGGAAAAGCATACTCACAACAACGGTCTGACAAAAGACTGAACACAAGAAGACCTAAAATAGGGGAGGTAATGAGGGATTAATTGACAGCAGGTGTGAAGAGAACAAGGATAGTTAAGGATAACGAGTGGGAGGGGAGACACTACAATGACAGGGGAGCACATGGCCAGCTGTCAAAACAAGGCACATGTGCTCAAAAAACACAAAACACAGCAGATCAGACGGAAGTCATGACAAATACAAAACATATCCTTGACTCTATCCAAGTTGATGAGTGGGAAACAAACGATGCCAGTCAGCCTGCACAGCCAGACAATCGAAACTACACCTAAAATATACAGAAACTTATTTCACACATAACAAGAGTTATAGCCTATAGACAAGATTAAATTGACAATAATCTGATGAGTGAAAATATTAGGCCTATCAGTAATGAAATTGTACATGAAGAGATGGGCCCATCTTGTAATTTATAGATGCAGGGAAAGGAGCACCACTTTATCAAATCCTTCTTCAGAGTCACATGCAGGTAAAACATTTGGATTACACTTACCTTTGTCAAATAGCTCTCATAATTCAAGAGGTGCACCTCTTTTTCCAAATGTCACTTTTTCCGAGAATATCTGTGCTGTCAATGCATTCACCACATGACCACTTGCACGGCAGCATTGCTCTGACTACTAAGCAAAAACTAGTAACATAATAAACGTATCATTAAAATATCCTATTCTGTTGTCAATGGATGAATGGGCGATAGAAAAAGGATAGAAACTGATAATGGTGCATGTGACTTCAGTGAACCGAATAATGAGGATGGTGAAGACGGTAATTGAATTTGGTTGATCTGAATAGTGAGGGTGAAGAGAATGATTGAATTTAGAACGATAGTGTAATTTCTATGAAAAATTGTGGGCGTTGTGGGCAGTCTAATTAATTTATTATGAAAGGCTGGAAATTGAAAAATATGTTTTATATAATGTATATAATTTCCCCTCTGAGCCCAACTGCTACTGTGGGACAGGAGTCTGGGAAGGATGGCACGGTTTGGCTAGAAAAAGGTGACGAGTTTATGTGATATGCAGATGTTGCATCACACCAGAGATTGTACTGTTGCTCGTGCGCACAGAATAGGAAACAATTATTGCACTCTTGTATGTCTGTGGGGCGTTTGGCAGAAATAATGGATGTGGAGTCATTTTGGTCTGATAGGTATGGGGTGGACTTTTTCAGAGAGAACATGCCACGCAACCGCTTCAGAGAGATTCCATGACACCTGGGACAGGTGCACATGAAAAAAGGCCAATAAAAACTGTGTGCAGTGCAACCGATTCGTTTATAGGGCTTGCTCACTCAAAGCCCCGAAGCTGTGTGCTGACTGTAGACCCAAAGCATAAAGAGAAGACAAGATTGATTAATGCATAAAGGCACACGTATAAGGGCACAATATAGTGTTGGATACAATCGACAAATGAGTGTTTTTATATCTTGTCATGAATATACTGTATCAGCCAATCAGGGCTGTGTATGTAAATATATTCACATTCATATCGTAATGCCCACACGATCAGACTAAGCATTTCAAGGGGCCGAAGCTCAGGGAAATATATGATAAACATGTTATTTTGGGGGTTATTTCCATTAAATAAACACACACAGTGATTTATTAAACATACAGTGATTATTTAAATAAAATTACAAAGACTGCATGGGGGCTTTAATAGGTGTCAAACACTTGCTTCCTCTGTCCTTGGGAGAATCTCAATTGCATTTCCTTTATTTGTCACATCCTCTCTCCTCGTCTCCTTCTCAAAACCCATTGGATGAGAAGGTCAGAGGCCATTCCTTTTCGTAGATTTTTGTCTCTAAAAAAAAAAAGAAAACATCTGTGCAATATTCCATACGGAGTTTTTAAGGAGACATACAAAACAGTTCTGCTAAAACTCTTGAGGCCTACTTGGATATACCTGCTTGGAAATACCTGCTTGGATATAAGTGCTTGGATATACCTACTTGGATATACCTACTTGGAACCCAACTCTGCACTGGGGCGTTATCTGAGCAGACTCCTGCCTACTTCTGCTTTCATCCTTCCACTTGACATTGTGCCTTGGATGTTTTTGGACTACTGTCAAACTTGAAGTCCTCTTGGATGTACTCTTTTAGACTCACCCGTGGCCAGGTGTTGCGCTTGCCACCCTCCCAGCTTTCCACCGGCCTATACTGGAAACTACATCCCCTCCAATGTGCTTCTCTCCTGGCTATCGTACTGGTAACACGGCCTCCGTTGCATTGCTGTTTTGATGGGCCCCAGCGTTTAATCGCATTGAGTAAGTCCCGCTCTCTCCTTCCTGTTGTTATGCTGGAGAGTTTTTGTGCCTTGGTTGTGTTTATTGTGGGTCCTAGTGCTATCTAGATTGTAGTATGTTGTTGGGTTCTGGCTTGCTGCCTATAACTGTGGTGATCCCACAAACTGTGTGATTCAATCTACTGTAACTAAATAGAAAACTTAACTGAATTTTTCCAAATTGGCCACTACCACCTTCCGCAGTATGGGTAAACTGATATTTTCCAGATTGGCTACTACCACCTTCAGAGACTACGGTGAAGGTTTCATCCCAAGTTGGAGCTGCACATATTTTGCACAGTTCCGGAATAATATTGAGGCGGAGAAGTTTCCAGTGTGGAAACTGTCATCTTACTCAGGAAGATATGTCTGAGCTGGATGTCCAGAGTAAGCAAATTGAGACATTGCAGCGTATCCTGGATAGGTCACACTCTAAGCCCTTTTCCTGTTCTTCTCCTCAGCCTGGCCGTTGTGCCACTGCCTCGCCACTGTGTTGACACTCTCTGACTGACTAGCCAGGGCTGCCATGCAGAGACCCCTCCATAGTGAAACTTTAAGCCCCCCTCCCTGTTCGGAGGGCTTCCATTGATGTCGGTCCTCAAGGAGGTTTAGAAAAGGTAGGATGTCGACGGCCACTCACCTTCCTCCTGCCATCATCATTTGTAGTTCCATGGTGATGCACATCTTGGTTCCTGGAGCTAAAACCCTGTGCTACCTGGGGGCTACGGTGAAGGATATCATAGGATTTCTTCTGTCTGTCCTACTTCAACAGCAAGGGCTGCCGCTGTTGTTGTGCATGTGAGATCAGATTATATCAAAAATTGTAAATCAGAGCTAATGAAACAGGATTTTATTGACCTAAAAGGCTCTGAAAAGCAGCAGATTATCTTTGGTTCCGTACAGTCGCTGGGTCGCGGCTGCAAAAAGGTTCAGCAGGCTCTTAGCACTTCATATCTGGCTTAAAGACTACTGCCACTCTGTTGGTATAATTGTTATTGACAATTTTAAAACTTTTTGAAAAAGAAAGATGCTCTACAGGGATGATGGACTCCACCCAAACCATCTAGGAGCCTAGACCCTGTCTTTGCGTTAAGGCCGCGTTAAGATATTGACTCAGAGACTGTCCAAGCCCCGCTCAGGTAATACCTCCCATTCTCTCTAAGCGTTATTGTCGTACTGTTGTCTATACTGCCAGGGGTGTTGTCAGTTCTAATCTTGTAACCATTCGTTTGAACTCTTAGATCTGCTATTGTTAGCTCAAAAGAGGAGCCCAGTGTGGCCTCACCCAGTGCGTTTAGTTCAAATGTGAATTCCATAAACTTGAATACCTCTTTGGTTTTCAAATCACGTAGAGGGCTGGGCTGTTGCATGATAGCAACCAAGCCGATGTAAGTCAGCTTCCATCATTGGTTACTCTGAGAGTTCCTCATATTGACATTGGCTGAGGCCTCAGGCCCTATGGTGCTAACCTTGGAAAAACAATTCCAATTTCTTCTCCTTCCTCTATTACTAATAGGGATACACCAAATGGTGCAATTCTATGCAATCTTTTAGCCATACCGACTATATCAATATCAACCATCAGACAGGGCCCGCAACCCCCTACTGAGCGTAGCTTGTTTGAGTCGGAGTTTCCATGTGACTTGAATTGTAAAGGACTTGGGTTGATGCATCTCAACATTAGGAGTTTACTTCCTAAACTAGATTACATTAAGATCTGGGCTATGCAGACGAATCCGGACATTCTGGTATTGACTGAAACTTGGATTTCTGGTGACATTCTGGACTCTGATATTAATATTGAGGGTTATCATGTGTTCAGAGCTGACAGACAGGGTAGAGGTGGTGGAGTGGCCATTTTTATAAAAAATAATTTCTCTGTCTCTTTACTGAAATCCATTTCCCTTGCCAAAAAATGTAAGCTACTATCTTTAAGCCTTTGTCTGGGGAAGAATGTATCCATAACTGTTATAGGGGTCTACCATCCTCCCTCGACTAACCTTTGTGCACTAAAGGAGTTAACTACTTAGTTTTTTTTTTACAAAATCCGAAGTTATTATCCGTGATTAACATTAATTATGATTGGGGAAAAAAACATGTGTAATGATCTAAATCTAACTCAGCTGGTGACTACACAAGCCTACACAACCCAACGCTAAGCAGCCTTCATTCAACTCTAATTGATCATATTTTAACGAATATACCAGAGAAACATTGTTTGTGTAAGGATTGTGAGAATACAAAAATCTAAGTCTTGTGTTTTTTTGACAATCTTTATTTTAGTGACCTTGATTGTATTTCAGCTGTCCCTGAACCTGATTTAGCTTTGAGCCGCTTTGCAGATGTCTTCAATACTATTGTGGATAGTCATGCTCCCTTCAAAAAATGAAGGATTAAAGGGAGATTGAATGCCTGGTACATTCCGGAATTATAATATGTCATTTATAAAAGAGGTGATGCTTGGGTAAAGGCCAGGAACACAGGCTTAGGTCCAGACTAACAAGCTTTTAAGCAACGGAGGAATCATTCTGTAAAAAAAAATCTGATTATTGTGTAACTGCTCTTTCAGATTGTAATGGGAACCTGGCAAAATTCTGGAAAACTCTCAAATCCCTGAAGGGTTCTACTTCCTCCTCTCTGCCACAACAAATTAATTCAGGTACTGGCGTCATTACATTAAAAATGCCATAATTGATTAATTTAATCACCATTTATTTCAGCTGACTATTTTTAAAAATAATTTCTAAGCCTATTCACAATGATATTGGACTGGATGCTGATAAGGGAAACATGCTGAATGATCAGAGACATGATAGTCAAAGCTTTTCTTTTAGGCTATTTACAGAAAAAGATGTCCTGGATGCTTTGCTAGCAATAGACAACAAGAAATCCACAGGAGCCGACCAATTGGATCCTGGTCTGCTTAAGTGTGCAGCGCCCATCATTGTTAGGTCAATAACCCACATTTTTTATTCAACATTTATCAGGAAATATTCAAAAAGTATGGAAATCTGATCTTGTGCTTCCACTCCATAAGGGTGGGGATAGTAGTGATCTTAATCATTATCGCCCCATTTCAAGGCTTCCTTGTCTATCTAAGATTCTCGAATCCTTAGTAAATGTACAACTTCTCTTTTTTATCTGAGAAATGTATTTTGAATGTAAACCAATCAAGGTTTAGGCCTGGGTGTAGAACTATTACAGCAGCCACTTTAGCTGTTAATGATCTTGTCAATGCTTTAGGCACTAAAATGAAATGTGCTGCTTTGTTTGTGGACCTGTCATAAGATTTTGATAGTGTTGATCATGCTATTTGATTGACTAAATTACCCTTAATAGGCCTGAGCTCTGACGCCTGTTCATGGTTTCATGATTATCTTAATGGCAGAACTCAGGCCAGCGTGATTGATGGGTGTCAGGCTCTGGCCATAGAGAAGCCTTTGGCTCCTCTATTTAGCCATGGTTAGAGTCTGACAGATCTAGGTTGTCTAGTTCTGTGTGGTGTTTTGTGTTGGGTCCCTAATTAGAGGCAGCTGCTAAGCGTTCTCTCTAATTAGGGATCCTACTTATATTAGTTATGTTCCACACCTGGGTGTGGTTCATTGTCCTTCATGTTAGTCAATGTAAGTGGTGTTTGTAAGTGCTTGTGTTCTTTGTTAGTTCTATATATTTATTAATTAAATGGATATGTCGAACAACTACTGCGCTGCACCTTGGTCTGTTTACACACCCTGCCGTGACAATGGGGTTAAGTCAGAATTTCTTGACGTGCATAAAGGTGTACCACAGGGGTTGATTTTGAGACCTGTTCACTTCGCTTATTTACATAAACACCATTGGTCAATCTGTTAAATTGTAAACTTCATCTACAGTACATGTGGATGATACTATTATGTAGGCTGTTGATCTGGCTTTGTCAAAACTACAGTCAGATTTTATAGCTATGCAGGAATCCCTTGTTGATTTAAAACTTGTGCTTAATACGGCAAAACAAAATTCATTTGTAAGAATGTTTCAGATGAATTACATGATCGTTCATGAAATGTTTCTCCAGTTGAACGTGTTCCTGCATAAACAGTACCAGTCAAAAATTTGGACACACAAAGTTATTCAAGGGTTTTTATTTCTTACAATTGTCTACATTGTAGAATAATGGTGAAGACATCAAAACTATGAAATAGCACATATGGTATCATGTAGCAACCAAAAAAAGTGTTAAACAAATCAAAATATATTTCAGATTCTTCAAATCAGCCACCCTTTGCCTTGATGGCAGCTTTGCACACACTTGACATTTTCTCAACCAGCTTTACCTTGAATGCTTTTCACTTGTTGGCTGCTTTCCTTCCCTCTGCTGTCCAACTCATCCCAAACCATCTCAATTGGGTGAAGTCGGGTGATTGTGGAGGCCATGTCATCTGATGCAGCACTCCATCACTCTCCTTCATCAAATAGCCCTTACACAGCCTGGAGGTGTGTTGGGTCATTGTCCTGTTGAACAACAAATGATAGTCCCACTAAGCCCAAACCAGATGGGATGGCGTATCGCGCCAGAATGCTGTGGTAGCCATGTTGGTTAAGTGTGCCTTGATTTCAAAATAAATCACTGACAGTGTCATCGGCAAAGCACCATTACACCTCCTCCTCCATGCTTCACGGTTGGAACTACTCTGAGTCTCACAATGACACGGCGGTTGGAACCAAAAATCTCCAATTTGGACTCATCAGACGAAAGGACAGATTTCCACTGGTCTAATGTCCATTGCTGGTGTTTCTTGGCCCAAGCAAGTCTTCTTCTTATTGGTGTCCTTTAGTAGTGGTTTCTTTGCAGCAATTTGACCATGAAGGCTTGACGCAAAACATATAGAAATGCTGCTTATTTTTTTTACTCTTCCAGAATGTTTAGCATGGCTGTAAATGATAGAGAAGTGAACTAAAACACAAGACCTCACAACTAGGCATGACAAAGAAACATGACATGTTTCTTGTGACATTTTCAATTACATGTACAGTAGATGTGTTGTTGCCAGGTGGAGTTATGGTATCGTTGTGCCTGCCTAGACTTTTATTCTTGTAACTACACATGTGAATCTGCAAGAAAATTATACACAAATGTGTATCAAACGAACAATTTTGACCCTTATGTCACACATTAGCCTCTTTATTTATAGATAGACCCACATACCTGTTTGTGTGAGGGCAGCTTGGCCTGCAGGTAGGGAGGGTGGATTAACCTAAACAGAGTGTTCACCGCTCCTCCTGGTCAGTACAGTACTGGGCTGAACGCATTTCACACCCATGGGTGACCCAGTTCCTTCCAGGAAAGTAAAAAATACTTTAAAGTACTACTTAAGTATTTTGTTTTTGGTATCTGTACTTTTCTTTAGTATTTAAATGTGACAACTTTTACTTCACTACGTTCCTAAAGAAAATAATTTACTTTTTACTGCATACATTTTCCCCAACACCCAAAAGTGCTTGTTACATTTTGAATGCTTAGCAGGACAGGAAAATGGTAGAATTCAAGCACTTATCAAGAGAACATCCCTGGTCATCCCTAATGCTTCTAATCTGGTGGACTCACTAAACACACATGCTTTGTTTGTAAATTATGTCTGAGTGTTGGAGTGTGCCTCTGGCTACCCATAAAAAAACAAGAAAATGGTGCCATCTGGTTTGCAATGATTTATACTTTTACTTTTGATACTGAAGTATATTTTAACAATTACATTTGACTTTTGATACTTAAGTATATTTAAAAACAAATACTTTTAGACCTTTACATAAGTAGTATTTTACTGGGTGACTCACTTTTACTTGAGTCATTTTCTATTAAGGTATCTTTAGTTTTACTCAAGTATAACAATTTGGTACTTTTTTCACCACTGGTTCCTGCACTGGCCTCGGCCCTTAACCCGGCTCTCTAATCTGCACGCCAGACCACCGGTTATTATGGAACATTATGGGGCCTGTAGGGCAAAAGGATGTCAAATCTTTGGGCGATTTATCATTATCTTTTGTACTGTTTTGGACAGGCTCTTAATTCAACAGATCTATTTTCTATTTGAGACATGATTACAATGGTCTCCAGTTAATACTGGAGTTTTAAAGTAAAAACAAAGAGATTCCAGAGAAAATGAAATCTCTATAAAGCCAACATAACCAACTACATGTAGACTGTAGGCTATCATCATGTCGTGTTTTGTCTGTCGATCTATTTTGTATAATATTCTAGGACCTTAGGCTCAACCACCACATTGTGGTGCTGTTTACCATAACTCCTTGCCTCTCTTCTCTCCGCCATATCATGGCCATGTGTCTTATCAGAGTCGAAAGAAAACTAATGCTTTCCCCACCAGCGACTCGCAAAGCAGCTGCCACTGAACTTCCATATCTGCCCCAGCCATGCTCTCTCTCGCTCTGTCTGTCCTGTCTGTCTGCCCCCCCCCCCCCCACCCATTCCCCTCTTTCATATCCATTTTCCTTAAACCCCCATTTTCACTAGCCCTTAGCTCTCAGACATGTGTGACAGCTGGCCAGTGTGTGTTACAGTCAATGTAAAGGGTAATCCCCTTCCACCAGATAGGCTGAGTGAAGTGCACACATTAACATTTAGGTCAGACACATCTGGACCACCACATCTGGTGTCGGCTGCCCACTTTGGCCACAGTGGTCTGGTCTGGCTGACTGGCACGCTCTGGGTACACCCTGCCATGCCAGCTTTGGGACAAGGGTCTCTCTTCTGAGATGGTGGCTGGCAACAGCTGCCCCAACCTAGGGGGGCGGGGTGGAGGGAAGGGATTGGTCCCCAGAGTGAGTGCAGCAGAAAGGCAGGCACAGATTTGGGGAATCCCAGCTGGTTTTAGAATTGGGTTGTGTGTTGGGTTTAGGAAGGAGCTGCTGGGAGTAGATAGGCTGGTATTTTGGAGCAGTTAGTATTATGGGTCTGTCGACTGGTGAGAGTTGGAGGAATTGCTACTGGAGAATCAGAGTAACATTTTTTCTCAGGGCAAGATGCAGACGTGTCATGTACAGGGCCTTCAGAAAGTATTCATACTCCACAACTTATTCCACATTTTGTTGTGTTACAGCCTGAATTCAAAATAGATACACGAAAACATAATCTCACCCATCTACACACAATAACCCATAATAACAAAATGAAAATATGTTTATAGACATTTTGGCAAATGTATTGAAATTACATACAGAAATATCTCATTTACATAAGTTTTCACCCCCCTGAGTCAATACATTTTTCTGGGTCTTTAAGAGATTTGCACACCTGGATTGTACAATATTTGCTCATTACTCTTTTTAAAATTCTTCAAGTTCTGTTAAGTTGGTTGTTAATCATTGCTAGACAGACATTTTTAAGTCTTGTAACTCTGCCACTCAGGAATATTCAATGTCTTCTTGGTAAGCAACTCCAGTGTAGATTT
The DNA here is from genome assembly GCA_023634145.1 of Thymallus thymallus. Classification (NCBI taxonomy): domain Eukaryota; kingdom Metazoa; phylum Chordata; class Actinopteri; order Salmoniformes; family Salmonidae; genus Thymallus; species Thymallus thymallus. Next base: position 25,051,558 of record CM042414.1, read on the forward strand.
GGCTTTGTGTTTTAGGTTATTATCCTGCTGAATGGTGAATCCATCTTCCAGTGTCTGGGTAAGCAGACAACCACATTTTCCGCTAGGATTTTATCTGTGCTTAGCTCCATTACGTACATTTTCTATCCTGAAAAACTCCCCAGTCCTATGCTTGAAAATATGGAGAGTGGTACTCAGTAATGTGTTGTATTGGATTTGCTCAAAACATAACCCTTTGCCACATCTTTTACAGTATTACATGATTTCCTTTTTGCAAAAAGGATACATGTTTTATAATATTTTTTACTCTGTCAATTCAGTTAGTATTGTGGAGTAACTACAATTTTGTTGATCCATCCTCAGTTTTCTCCTATCACAGCCATTAAACTCTAACTGTTTTAAAGTCACCATGGTCCTCATGGTGAAATCCCTGAGTGGTTTCCTTCCTCTCCGGCAACTGAGTTAGGAAGGACGCCTGTACCTTTATAATGACTGGGTGTATTGATAAACCATCTAAGGTGTAATTGATAACTTCACCATGCTGAAAGGGATATTGCTTTTCTAAGTTTACCTACAGTATCTACCAATAGGTGCCTTTCTTTGTGAGACATTATAAAACCTCCCAGGTCTTTGTAGTTGAATCTGTGTTTGAAATTCACTGCTCAACTGAGGGACCTTACAAATAATTGTATGTGTGGGGTACAGAGATGAGGTAGTCATTCAAAAATCATGTTAAACACTTATTGCACACAGAGTGTGCATACAACTTTTTCTGTGACTTGTTAAGCAAATTTACTCCTGAACTTATTTAGGCTTGCCATGACAAAGGGGTTAAATACTTGTTGACTCAAGACATTTCAGCTTTTAATTCGTAATTCATTTGTAAACATTTCTAAATGTTATGTGTAGGTCAGTAACACAAAATGTAAATGTAATCTGTTTTAAATTTAGGCTGTAACACAACAAAATGTGGAAAAAGTCAAGGGTTGTGAATACTTTCTGAAGGCACTGTATGGTCAGGTGATGCTGGTGATGGAGGAAGCTAGCAGTAATCTGCTTGTCTCTGTCATTGTGGTTGATTCATTAGTGGCCATTTTAATCCCAGGCAATGACTGTGGATAGATCATCCCTAAGTAACGATGCCCATAATGGATTATCCTGCCAGCAATTAGCCTCCCCTCCAGCCTCTCTCTTCTCTAAGCCTCAGGCCTGGGTTCACTTCAAATACTATTTGAAATCTTTCACATACTTTACTTTGAGCATTTGCTCTAGTCTGCCTGGAGTGACAGTTTTGGGGCAATTCTGTTGGACAATTAAACCAGGCAAGCTCAATCAATTATAGATCAAGTATTTGCAATGATTTCAAATCGTATTTGAACCCTGGTCTGGTAAGACCCAGACCCAAGCCGGTCCGTGGGGGACTGGAAGAATGACATTTACATTGTGGTCCCATATATTAGATAGCAACTTCGATTCCTTGTTGAGAGAGTGTCAAGGGAGGCTAAAGTGCTTATAGTGTGTATTTACAAGGTTGTGTGTGTGTGTGTGTTTATTCGTGTTTCTCCTCAGGTCTGATGATTAAGGCATCAAGATGAAAAATCGGTTGGTCTTAATAGCCTAACGAAGAAGCATTTAATAGTATCTTCTGGTTACAATTATTTTATTGTATTTTAACTAAATGCAATCTATTAGTTTCCAAGCATTTATATATGCTTCCTTCGTCCTACACGTGTGGCTAAAAATCCTTCTCCTTCTCAGGTGCCATCCTGGGCTTCATGCTGGATGTGTTCCAGATCGCTCTAAATGACTGGAGCTCTACAGGAAGCTGGGTTCTGACGTCTTCAAGCAGAACGTCACCGTTGGCACCGTCAAGACGGGCTGGAGCCACGCCTTCTACGACTCAGAGACCTGGGAGCAAATCCTCAAGTGAGTGTGGAATAGAATAGAATAGAATAACTTCAAAAATTGTATTGGAGGAGATTATCAAAGGTCCCTTCCTCGGTGTGGATGAAACAAGGACAGAGGAAGCAAGGATTTGAAGACTAGTAACATTTCCAGACACAGCCTCTGAGTAACAAAGCTCTCCTCTTTCCTTCTCTCCCACAGAAAGAAAATGGGCTCTGATCTGATGGTGGAAACATCATTAAATAAATAATTTGTTGACAAATTTCGACAGTGGAATTCATCATTAAAATATATATATTTTTAAACTATATATAAAAATAAATCATCGTCAGAGCTGGTGCGCCATTCAGCTATCCAGCTTCTGGTTAGCTAGCCAACAGACATTTGGAAGTCGCGCTTTAAATTCATGGACGTTGGGTCCATGAGCGCCGGGAGACAGTTTAGGAGCTGCTCTGAATATAACATAGGAGAAACACTGAAAAATAAAACAAATAACACTATGTCAAGACTTAATTATTTGTTATCAGTGAAACAATATTGCTGACTGGAGAGATGGTGGTGAGGGAGGGCGGGGCCAGGTGTGGACGGTGGGTGAGTCGAGTGTGCGCGACAGTTGACAGTTTATCCATTGACAAAATGGTTTTAAAATGTTGCAGAGAAAATTGCAGTGGTGAGCTGGTTAGTTGCAGAGTGTCTGAGGTGTTCTGAACATTTGCACTTCAGAATTGATTATTTTGCAACTAAATATGACAGATGCTCCCAATACATTTTTGGGGAGAGGCAAAGAAGATGCTGCTGCCATTGAAGGGGAACCATCAATCCCCTCTGAGAGTGAATAGCCTATTTACTTTTTTATTAAGATTGTGTTGATGATCTTTTCTTATAATTGTGCCTGTCAACTATAATTTCATGGTGATATGTTTTAATCCAATGATTTTTAGAGGTCTCGCCTAGGGTGCCAGAAACGCCCCTGCTCTCACGGATGGCAAGGAGGACAGTGAGAAGGAAGGCCCTCACGGTCCCTTAAAGGTCCAAAGCAGCCGTTTTTATTTCAATATCAAATCATTCCTGGGTAACAATTAAGTACCTTACTGTGATTGTTTTAAATTATGGTCAAAAATGTATTAATTTGGCAAAGGGCAATTTCTCCAGCAAGAATTTTGCTAGGACTGTCTGGGAGTGGTCTGAGTGAAAACGGATAATTTGCTGTTATTGGCAGAGAGATTTGGAACTCACTTTCCTATTTGGGTGTTTCTGCCTGGGTTGGAATTCTCATCATGTGATCCTTTCAAATTGGGTTTCAGCAAATTCAAGGATGCTCAGAAATGCCAAAATATGTGAGTTTTTTGTTCAAATTATTTGTTTATGATATGTGATCTATAGGCTAAGAGAGCTTCATAAGCTGCTTAGTCAATTGAGGGGTTTGAATAATGTGAGAAGACAACATATTTGGTGAGAATCACACCACAGGGTACAAAATCAATTCTAGCTCTTAAAGGGACAATAGCCTACATTATGTGCACAATTTTCAATTATAGCATTATTTAATCTGCAGTTAATCTTCTGCTATTTATTCTGTTACCAATAATATTTACATGTTAATAGTATCTTCTGGTTACAATTATTTTATTGTATTTTAACTAAATGCAATCTATTAGTTTCCAAAATATAAGTAGGTATATCTATCTGTCTGATTACACATTCTGATGGAATGGCTTTTCCAGCACATTGTAAAAACCCAGAGTGCATTGAGTGAATGTTGGAAAAAAATATTGGTTCCTTTCTAAACATAGCAACGTGAATGCAAAGAGGACTCAGACCACAAGATAGGGTGAAGTGAACTGGCAAAAGAGTTGAGTCCTCATTCAAGGCTAGGGGGCATTGTGAATACAAAGAGAACAGAGTTATTTTGCACTCTCTTTTTTACCCCAGAGTTCGCTTTAAAGAGGATTATATGAGAAAACACCCTTATTAACTAATAACTATTAACTAATTTACCCTATGGTGATGTCACCATGGAAAGCCAACACTCCATCCCACCAAAACAGGCTGAAATTTCAAGCAGTCTTTTCAAACAGCTCTTACACATAAAGGACATTATCATCATGTTCACAATTTAACAGTATTATTCCAACCTCATAGTGTGGAAATATATATATAAACACAAGAAAATCACTTTTGACTGCACTGAGCCTTTAAAGCCCCCATGCAGACTTGTCATTTTATTTTTCAATCATCACTGTATGTATCAATATATTTAATTAATGTTTATTTAATGAATATAACTCCAACCTGTATGTTTAATCATGTATCTCCCTGAACTTCCTTTGACCCTTGATATGCTCAGTCTGATCGTGTGGGCGTTAGGAAACATATTTGAAGATATCGGTTGATAGGATGGTCTAGAGCCCACCCCCTTACCCAGATGAACAGTCATTGGTCTATTATAATCAGATCACATTGTGATGTCATGATGTGGTCCACCTGAACAGGCTGAAATTGTAGGCATTTTTTTCAGACAGATCTTCTTGGAAATATGTTATAGAAAACAGCAGAATCGTTTTTAACTGCACTGCCCTTTTAATAATGAGGTCACTCAGAAAGCTTCTGGCCGGTGGCTGGCTGGCACGCACGCAAACACCCACACACACGTTTTGTTCTTCTATCCTCTTGGGGACTTAAAATTGATTACCATTCAAAGTCCTATTTTCCCCAACCCGTATCCCTAACCTTAACCTTAACTCCTAACCCTAAACCTAACCACTAACCTGTTAGCCTTACACTAATTTTAACCCTAACCCTAATTGTAACCCTAACTCTGAACCTAACCCCTAAGTTTAAAATATCCTTTGTCCTCAAGGGATATTTTTCCTTATTTTATTATCCTTTTGGGGACTTTGAGGGATTTTAGATCTCTACAAGGGGACTTGTTATTGTCATATTATTGTTAAGTAATTTAAATGCCGCCCCACCTATATCTGCTATGTGGATGATGTGGATATAGCAACACATTCTATTAATATCACTCTTATTCAATGCATGGTTATGTACATTTACATAACAACATCACCAGCAGCTAATTGAATGGGGCCAAATGGAAAAACAACAAATATCATGTCATACCCTGCTCCTACTTCCAGGTGGCAGCATTGAGCACTCCTCTGAAGGCCTATGTGTTCAGGAAATATATCCTCCAGCCAGCCGAGCCAGGGGTGCACTCCCACTATCTCGGGGGGCTATGAACAGAAACTGTGGCAGGCCGTCAGAGCCTCCTCCGCTACCCTGGGACACGACCTCCATCAGGTAAGACCAGGACCAGGTTGGCTCACCAGATAGCATTGGGCTCAATTAGACTCTGATTTCTTGTCATTATTATTTTGTAAGGGTGAGGACCCTCTCTCGTGCTCTCTGTTTTTTCCTCACTCAGTCCTTGAACAACTATGCTTCACCTACATTTCTATAATGAACGGGTGGGAACAGGCGTTATAATTTATAGTAGAATACTTTAGGTTTTATCCTACTCCACCCAGCAGCAGCCTGTATTTAAAGGACTTAGTGACTTTTATGGCCTCGCTCCAGTGTGTAGCCTAGTTCATATAATCCTGCATAATCCCACTTCCATTTCCCCATCCCTGTAATACACTTCCGGAGTTTTGGATTAATGTGAAAACCATCAGTGCGGTTTCGTCAGCATTTGTTTCCAGGCAGTTCAATTTGGACAGAGAACAGGAAGAGTCAGACAGACTTGTGCAGCCAGAATGGCCTTCAGAAAGTTTTCATGTCCCTTGATTTATTCAACATTTTGTTGTGTCAAAGCCTGAATTCAAAATAGATTAAAACATTTTTTCTCACCCATCTACACACAATACCCCATAATGACAAAGTGAAAACATGTTTTCTGAATTTATGCTAATTTATTGAGAATGAAATGCATAAATATCTAATTTACATAACTATTCACACCCTTGAATCAATACTTTGTAGAAGCACTGGCAGAGATTACAGCTTTGAGTCTTTCTGGGTAAGTCTCTAAAAGCTTTCCACACCTGGATTGTGCAACATTTGCCTATTATTATTTTCAGAATTCTTCAGGCTTTGTCAAATTGGTTGTTGATCATTGCTAGACTACCACTTTTAGGTCTTGCCATAGATTTAAGTAGATTTGAGTAAAAACTGTAACTCGGCCGGCCACTCAGGAAGTCTTCTTGATGAGCAACTCCCGTGTAGATTTGGCCTTGTGTTTTAGGTTATTGTCCTGCTGAAATGTGAATTCATCTCCCAGTGTCTGGTGGAAAGCAAACTGAACAAGATTTTTCACTGCTCGACTGAGGGACACACAATTGTGTGGGGTAAAGAGATGAGGTAGTCATTCATAAATAACAATAAAACACTATTATAGTCCATGCTACTTATTATGTGACTGGTAAGCATATTTTTACTCCTGAACGTATTTAGGCTTGCCATAACAAAGGGGTTGAATACTTATTGACTCAAGACATTTCAGTTTTTTAAATGTTTTATTAATTTGTAAAAGAGAGAAAAAAAGTTCCACTTTGACATTATGGGGAATTGTGTGAAGGCCAGTGACAAAACATCTCAATTGAACCCATTTTATATTCTGTAACACAAGAAAATGTGAAAAAGTCAAGGGTTGTGAATCCCATGCTCCCACACTTTTAATTGGAACCGGTGTAAATTGTGTAGGTGAGCATGGAAAGCTAGAAACCTCATGCTGAGAAATGAAACAGAATGGTTGATGAAAACCTTGCTGCTGCGCTGCATTGGGAATTCTCCATCCTAGCCTTTCTACCATCTTCCAAGTCTCCCAGAGACTCATATAGTATCCCAGCACAGACCCTCTTCCACACACACACACACACACACACACACACACACACACACACACACACACACACACACACACACACACACACACACACACACACACACACACACACACACACACACACACACACCTCCCCATCCCACACCTTTTGGCATCTACATAAGACTCGTTAAAACAGAGAAGCATGTGTTTGTTAAATCTCTGTTATCCCACTAGGTGCTAGCTAACTGGGGACAACTCTTACTTCTCACTGGGAAAGTGGGACACCTTAGGTGGTTAAACATGTTTAGAATTACACCGGAGTTATACCAAGTTCTTGTCATTGAGAGAGGAATTGATGAGGAATTGTAAAAGTGTATAGTTGAGAGGGAAAAGGAAAAAGGAATGACAATTAAGTCAGTCTACACAGCTGATTAGCAAATGTACAATAAATTGAGAAATGTAACTAAACTAAACAAAAAGAAGAATAAACTGTACTACAAAACAAAGATAAATTATATAAAGGATGATGGTAAACAGCTTTGAAGTACATTAAATGAAATTTTTGGCTAAAATCTGAACTCAGCTCCATCCTTCATTGAATCAGATGGCTCATTAATCACAAAACCATCTGATATTGCCAACTACTTGAATTACTTTTTATTGTCAATATTTGCAAAATTCTGGTTCTTCATATTCATGCAACTGACCAAATAATGAAAGACAAGCATTGTAATGTTGAATTCTGTAAAGTGAGTGTGAAAAAAATAATTGCTGTTTATCAATAATGACAAACCACCTGGTACTGACAACTTGGATGGAAAGTTACTGAGGATGGTAGCGGACTATAATACCACTCCTATTTGCCATATCTTCTAACTAAACCTAGAGGAAAGTGTTTCTCCTCAGACCTGGAGGGAAGCAAAAGTAATTCCGCTACCCAAGAGTGGCAAAGCACCCTTCACCGGTTCAAACAGCCAACCAATCAGCCTGCTACTGGCCCTCAGTAAACTTTTGGATAAAATTGTGTTTGACCAGATTCAATGTTATTTCACTTTAAACCGATTAACAACAGACTTTAAACATGCTTATAGGGAAGGGCAATCAACAAGTACAGCACTGACACGAATGACAGATGATTGGCTGAAAGAAATTGATAATACAAAGGTTGTGGGAGCTGTATTGTTAGACTTCAGTGCAGCTTTTGATATTATCAATCACAATCTGTTGCTGAAAAAACATATATGTTATGGCTTTACATCCTCTGCCATATTGTGGATTGAGAGCTACCTATCTAATAGAACACAGAGGGTTTCTTTAATGGAAGCCTCTAACGTAAACCAGGTATAGTGTGGTATACCTCAAGGTAGCTGTCTTGGCCTTCTACTGTTCTCCATTTTTACTAATGACCTACCACTAGCCTTGAATAAGGCCTGTGTGTCTATGTATGCTGATGACTCAATATTATACACTAACACAGTAAGTGGAATCACTGCAACCCTTAACAAAGAGCTGCAGTCAGTTTTAGAATGGGTGGCTAGTAATAAGTTAGTCCTACATATATAAAAAAAACTAAAAGCATTGTATTTGGGACAAATCATTCACTAAACCCTAAACCTCATCTAAATCTAATCATTAATAATGTGTCGATTGAGCCAGTTGAGGAGACTAAACTGCTTGGTGTAACCCTAGATTTTAAAACATATTGATTCAATGGTTGCTAAAATGGGGAGGTCTGTCTGTGATAAAGCTTTGCTCTGCTTTCTTGACATCACAATCGACCAAACAAGTCCTACAGGCCCTAGTTTTATCATACCTGGACTACTGCCCAGTTATATGGTCAAGTGCTGCAAAGAAGGACGTACAGGCAAATTACTGTTGGCCTAGAACAGAGAAGAATCTTTGGCCCTTAAATGTACACGGATGGCTAATATCGATAACATGCATATCAATCTCTCCTGGTTCAAAGTAGAGGAGAGATTGACTGCATCACTACTGGTCTTTGTGAGAGGTATTGACATATTAAAAGTACCGAACTGTCTGTTCAATCAGTTAACACACAGCTCAGACACTCATACAGTACATACACCACAAGACATGCCATGGCTACCAGAGGTCTCTCTACAGTCCCCAAGTCCAGAACAGAGGCTAGGAAATGCACAGTACTATATAGAGCAGGACATAATTACCCCCCCCCCCCCCCTCTCCACAGTACTGCAGGCATTGTAAGCAGAAAACAGGGTCCTCCATTATAGAGAATGGAAAAATGGCAATCTTCTTTGTGTAAATAAATTTTAAAAAATAGAAGAAAATCATGGTACCAGTAATTGCTTCTAACGCACCAGATAAATGTCCTTGAAGAGATTATTTTAAAATCTCACACAGAAGACGTTATAAGGATCATTTAGTTGCTAATGACAGCATGCAGTACCCCGGTCGACCTTGAACTTGGGTTACTCAATGAGAGGGGGCAGCACTGAGCTTGCCTGCAACGTTACTTCCTGGAGATGCTCAAACTGCACATGTTATGTCTCCATGAGACACCATCTTAACCGACTTAATTTGGCTTCAATGCGCTATTGAGTCTTCACATAGGAATGAATGATGTCACGTGATCGATGGCTTTGTCCATTCATATATACAGTCATTGATATAGAGCCATGGCTACATGGAACCCTTTTCCACCTCACATAACTGAAGCTAGCAGTAAAATCTCATTTAAAACAACACCTTAAATGCAGACTGTGAAGAGACACACACACACACACACGTAAGCGCACACACACACACACACACACACACACACACACACACACACACACACACACACACACACACACACACACACACACACACACACACACACACACACACACACACACTCTTAAACACCCACATAAGCTGGCGTCTTTGTGTGTGATGTCAGGATTCCCCAGTGAGGGAGTCATCTCGCCCTTTTCCATAAGTCGCCCTGCCCACAGAGTATTCCGTTGACTCCCAACCCAGGAACAATCACCTTTCTGTGTCGGAAGTGCCAGAACACGGCCATGTCCATGTGCTGAACGAATTCTGGAATTATCAAGCAGCTGTTTGAAGAATGTTTTGATTGTCCCTTAATGTCTTTCCAGTTCCAGATTCAACAGGCCTGGAATGGTGGAAATTGTCATCTCTAACGGGCAGAATTCTGATTCTAGAACTGTGGTAAACAACATTGGAGAAGGAAACTGTGACTGGGAGCAAGACCTTCGAAGCAGAGGAGCTACAACGCTATCACAGCACAACACTTGTCACCACAACATGGAGAGAATGCCTCTGAGACAGAGAAAGAAAGAATGAAATCAAGAAAGAAAAGAAAAAAAGAAGGGGAGAAGGAGAGAGGAGGAGCCTTTACCACAGCCTTTAAATCCTCTGTTATCTCTGCTCTGAAGACCACAGAAGTAGAATACTTCAGAAGTTGACAAAGGGTGCCAGGGATGCCAGCCAGGGAATGCCATGGATGGAGAAGGCCCTGTGATTCTCCTTGCGTTGGTTGCCATGGCGTCTCCCTTGGCGGTGAGCAGGAATGGGGCATGTTTGTGTGCCTATCTCCTCCTTCAGTCTTTGACAGAAGCCTCAGAACTCTGGGATCACAGCACACACACAACCACATGGTTGTGCCCACCTCCTCCAGTCTTTGGCAGAGAGAGGCCTCAGAGCCCAGGGATCAAAGCAAGGTGCTGAGAGCCTCCCACATGGCGCCGTCCCAAACAGAAAGACCCCTCACCTCAATACTTTCACCTCAGTACACACTATCACTGTCACAAACATGGATAGGGAAGGAGAGGCTTGTTCCCTTACAGAGAGGGGTTATGTTGGTGTGAGTAATCAAAATCTTCCATAAAATTCCTTTAAAGTTATGTGGTTTCACCTCTCTTCAAGTACCAGTGTACTAAATACAAATACACACACACACACACACACACACACACACACACACACACACACACACACACACACACACACACACACACACACACACACACACACACACACACACACACACACACACACTCACAGACAGCACTCCGTAGATAAAGTAGGCAGGGAGGAGAAAGGAGGGAGGAATTAGTGCTTTCAGGTCAGTCTGCCTCATCTCCTCTCCTCTTCAGGACCAGCTCTCCTCCTGTGTTAAAGGCCCAGTGCAGTCCAAAATGTGATTTCTTGTTTTTTATATATATTTTCACACTATGAAATTGGAATAATACTGTGAAATTGTGAAAATTATGATAATGCCCTTTTAGTATACGAGCTGTTTGAAAAGACCACCTGAAATTTCAGCCTGGTTTGGTAGAATGGAGTTTTGGCCTTCCATGGTGAGGTCACCATGCAGTAAATTAGTTAATAGACCAATAGGAAAGAGTTCCAAACCTCTCTGCCAATAACAAATGTTCTGTTTTGTCCTCCTCACTCAGACCACTCCCAGACAGTCCTAACAAAATTGCTTTTGACCATTTTAAATGAAACAGTTAAGGTACTTAATTGTTACCCAGAAATTATATGATATTGAGATTAAAACAGCTGCATTAGACCATTACGTCTTTAGTGCTGCACTTGGAAGAAGAGGGAGATTTTCAACCGGGCTACTATCCATCTATTGTATCCTCTTATTCCCATAGACAGTGTTGCGCTGTCCCCTGGTACACACACTCACTTGATTATTATCCACATCCACACACCCATTTCTCTATCTCTATCGCTCTCTAGTTCTCTACTTCTGAGTTTCTTTTTCTCCCTCTCTCTTTACACACACACACACACACACACACACACACTTGATTGTGCTGACACACTTCTTTAGGGATTAGGCCAGTCCACTGATTACATTGACTGACTGACTGCTGTCTGAAAGACTGCCTCCCTCGATCCCTCTGTTTATCCCTCAATTCCTCCTTCCCTAACCCCCTTACCCCTCACAGTACTGCCTAACAGCCCTCTCACTGCAGTGGCTCAAATTATATTTCAAAGAAATCTCTGCATTAGGTCTGTTGTTTTAAAGACGGGCCGTCAATCTCATGCTTGTATTAATGCATTGAGTCACGCACGTTGAGTCACTTAAGCCTATACCTGGTCTCACCTGGGAAATAAGCAATATATTGCTGTGGTAAATCTGTTTGCTTTTCTTATTATGATAGACGGTGAAAATGTACCATTAGAATATGAGGTAGCCAATTGACCTTTTCCTGACTTGGTGGGTAGAGACCAATCAGATATCAGAAGGAGAAGCCACGCTCATTTAGAATTTCAACTGCTGTCACACGCTCCAATCTCAGGGGTCTCAGCAAGAGGAACGGATGATTCAGTGCTTTAATATTCAGTGTGTGTGTGTGTGTGTGTTGTGTGCATGTGCGTGTGAGAGAGAAAAAGAGAAAGGGAAAGAGAAAGAGGGAATCAAAGCATGTGTGAGAGAGAAGGGGGGAAGGTGGCTCTCAATGGCAATAGCTCTCAATTGCTTTTCCTGGCCTGAGGGCATAGTTGTCTCTATCTATCTTTCTCTCCCACACAGATGAGTCCCTCATCCCTCTCCATTCGCCGCCTGGGATGACAACTTGAACCTCATTCAGACCCCTCTGTCCTCTCAGGTCAAAGGTCAAAGAGAAAAACCAGGCTGTGTAATTACATAATGTGGCATGGAGACCTGGGCACTCCTAGACCGTGATGCTGGTGGTCATCACACTAACACCATTGCCTGTCTATATCATCCTTGTTGATGACAGGGACTATATGGATTAGATGTTATTGATTCCTTGACTAATTGAACGGACAGATTTATTCACTTGATCGGATGGATGGACATTATTTACTAAGGAAGGTTAAATATACTCTGGAACAAGCACCCTTGATTGGCAAAGCTTGTTCAGTATACACGTGATTACGTAGCTAAGAATCGATTTTATCTGGACAATTAATGAGTTGAACAGACAGATGAATTCACTTTATATCTGTTTGAGCACAACAACCTGGGTTGAACAGGAAGACTCAAAGCTGAACCTCGTGCAATATACACGTGACAGCATCGCTGAATGTGACAATGGAGGCTGAAGGATCAGCTCATTAAAACAGGGCTGCTATTGTGACACACTGGGTAGCATCCATCAGATGGTCCATGACTTATGTAACCTCTCCCCAATTAAACCTTGTTCAGAGGGAAAGAATCCTCAATGCCAAAGGGCTGGGCTCCAGCTCGGCCAAAAGTCTCTTTAGCCACTTGGTTGGCCAAGCCTTGTCTGTGTTGGACGCTCTGAGAGGAACTCCTAATGACCAGTGCTGCCTCCCAAATGGCACCCTATTACCTATGTAGCACTACTTCTAACCTGGGCCCATAGTGCTTGAGTCAAACGTAGTGCACTATATAAGGATAGGGTGCCATTTGGGATATCGACAATAGCAGCTGAGAGTAGAGTGAATGCCCTGTTGAACGCAAGTACTGGACCAGGCTCTTTGGACCAGTGTCCCCTGTGTCGCCCTCTGTTGGGACCGCTCAACTTGGCCCTCACACAAGGCTACTATTGGAGCATAGCCAAGAGAAAGAGAAAGAGAGATGAAGAGGGAGAGAGGGTGATAACTCAGAGGCACACATTTAGATTGAGGAGGAAGTTGCTAATACGAGCTGACAAACACTGATGCGTGAAATGACTTTTGCAGATCACAACGATAGATACCATAGCACCCCTTTCACATTTTAATCACACCCCTTTCCAATTTCAAGCCCCCTCTAAAAATGGCTTTCTGGAACAATGAAGATAAGCCAACAACATTTGGCAATAATTGCAGCAGAATACATTTTATGTAAGAATTAACCATCCCTTAAATTGTAGCTTCTTGTCTTAATTCTATTCTTTCATAATCTTACTGCTACTGGAAATTATATTACACAACTTGTTTACACGTGCATACGTAATTCAGTTTAAATTCCTGGGGCTTTGTGGTGCAGTGGTCTAAGGCACTACATTGCAGTGCAAACTGCATTACTACAGATGCGTGTTCGAGCCCCATCTGTGTCGCAGCCGGCCGTGACCGGGAGACGTGAGGCGACGCACAATTGGCCCAGCGTCGTCCGGGTTAGGGAGGGTTTGGCCGGCCGGGTTGTCCTTGTCCCATCGCGCTCTAGCATCTCCTGTGGCGGGCCGGGCACATGCACGTTGACTCAGTCGCCAGGTTTACGGTTCCTCCGACACATTGGTGCGGCTGGCTTCCGGGTTAAGCATTCATTGTGTCAAGAAGCTTGGCGGCTTGGTGGGTTGTGTTTCGGAGGAAGCACGGCTCTCAACCTTCGCCTCTCCCGAGTCCGTACGGGAGTTGTAGCGATGGGACAAGACTGTAACTACCAATGATGAAATTGGGGAGAAAAAAAAAACAAATCCTGGGGTTTTAGCAGTGAAACATGCTCTCACATGTGCAGTGTAGAGACTAATTGGCTAGTAAGAATCTCATTTTAGTCAGGCCATAGCAAAATGAAAGAAGCTTATTGGTGAATCAACCATAAATGCCTGAAGGAGAGCGCACAACACCCGAGTAGGGATTAGCCCCAGGAGGTGTATGAGTACAACTGCACTCTTTTAGCAGCAGACCAGCATATACACTGAGTCAGTGGAGGTTCCTTGGAGGAGGAAGGGGCGGATCATCCTCCTCAGTGAATATAATAAAAATACAAATTGTAAAACATTTAAAAAGTTATCCCTTTTAGATAAAACTTTACCAAAGATACTCACGTCACCAAATCATTTAATGAAACACACTTTTGCAATGACTGTCTAGGTTTGCCTCAACAGCACTCTGTAGGATAGCACCATGGTGTAGCCGAGGACAGCTATCTTCCGTCCTTTGTGTACATTGACTTCAATAAAAAACCTAGGAGCCTCATGGCTCTCACCCCCTTCCATTGACTTACACAATAATTATGACAACTTCCGGAGGATGTCCTCCAACCTCTCAGAGCTCTTGTAGCATGAACTGACATGTTGTCCACCCAATCAAAGGATCTGAGAATTAATCTATTACTTAAAGCATAAACTACAGCTAACTAGCACTGCAGTGCATAAAATGTGAGTAGTTGACTCAAAAAGAGAGAAAAACAATAGTTAACCAGTTTTTAACTAATTAATTTCTTCGAAAATGAAGGAGAAGCAAGAGATAGATAGAGAGAGAGGTTTTGTCTTTTTTTTTTACTTTCAGTTTCACTTACTTACCTAGAAAATGCAGCTAGGTAGTTTAGCCTACTCAAACACCCTGCTCAAACAGAGGGATGCTATGATAGCAAGCTGGCTGACTGTCCAACACCCCACTGGAACTCTTCCAAGTCAAGGTAAGCTTTTGGTTTTACATAATTTATTGCCACCGGGGCCCGCTGGTGTAAGTGCTAAACTGCTTACTGACTGTTCACTGTAACATTACTGCTTGATTCTAGCAGGTTTATTAACACATTAGTTCTAGTAGCTATGTTGACTATGACGTTACTTTAGCTAATATGGTGACACCTATGTAGGCTGTGTGTAGCGGTTATGATATGGTTTGGCTTGGAAAGATTTTTGTTGCCTGGTCACATACAGCTGATGTGTTTGGTCATCAGCATGTGTTTGGTGTGCACTGGTCCAAAAGTGAAGGGAAAAGGTGAGAGGAGGATGTTCCTTCTCTGAAGAGCCTCGAAGTAAACAGGAGCGTTTACTTGTGTTGTGTTGGTAACATTTCCAGAAAGCACAAAAACACTCCCCCCCCCCAAAACAAACAGGGACTTTTTGTCTTGTTCTGCCTTTGGCTCTGGGGGTTATACTCTGAAGGGGTGCTAAGTTGCCGTCCTGAATCTTTCTTCAATATTTCAATTACAGTTTTGCCTTTGGCTCTGGGTTTAAACTCTGTCAAATCACCTCAATAAAGAGGGTCTGTACCCTTCATTCATTTTAACTTGTGGTAAGAGTGTGGCAGGTTTCTGTGTGCCCAGCTCATTTGCAACAGTTTGGCCCCTAAGTAGATAATTGTTTCTAACTTTAACCCTCCTGTACAAATTAAAGTTGGGAAAGAAAAGCGGTCTGAGAGTGTTTGCGTGTGTGTGTGTGCCTCCAAAAGACCGCAAGCAGCACTGCAGAGCCTACGATGGCATCAGTTGGTGTCAGAAATCTGCCAACTGGTTTCTATTGGTGTGGAGCCCAGCCCCATTTCCCTCATGGTGGCTTATTTGTCTCTGACAGCTGTAGATAGATAGAGAGATGATGGATCTATGCAAATGAGATCCTGAATTATGTATTATGGCAAAAGTTCCACAGTGAACTTAGTCTTCCATACAAATCCAATAGCACCATGGAGCCTCTTCACAGTCGTCAGTCCCTAAAAACAGACTGTGTATAAGTCCCAAATGGCACGCTATCCATTTTTCAAATTTTTACCATATGCTCTTATCCAGATCAACTCAAAGTAGTGAGTGCATACATTTTCTAACTGGTCCAACCCACATCCATGGCATTGCAAGTTCCATGCTCTACCAACTGAGACACAGGACACTGGACATAGTCCCTTTCATAGTGAACTATTCATAGGGTTCTGGTCAAAAGTAGTGCACTATGTATGGAATAGGGGGTCCCTTGTCACATAATGTGCTTCAAGGCATCGACTCTCTTGTCCATTAGCTATTAAATGTCTCTAACAGGTGCAGAGTCATTGAGACAAGTTGTATCATTCTACTCCCGGTTTGGTGGGAGATTGTGTGTGCTGGCTTGCCACACTGGTTATGAGTGGAAGGCATTGTGCTCATTGAAAACTGAAAACTGGCCCCTAGCTATCAAGAAAAAGAAGCCGCCACAGCTAGGTCCAGACCATAGCCATAATTGACACTGAATGTACTGTAGAAAATAGTCCCTCCCTGTGGTGTAAGTGATAAGAAAGCGCTGAGCTGTTTTGTTCCAGCTGGGGTCGGCCAAACGTCATCTAGTGCTGCTGGCTGCAGCATTATTTCCTCCCACTAATTATTCATTAGGAGGAAATCCAGCACACACACACATTTCTTCTGTGATTCATTTCTGGAACTGCCAGACCAGACGACGGCCCCACTGGTGCAGAATGACTTGTCCTTGCCAACTCAGCACTTCCTCTTGGTTTTTTATAGAAGGTGACGGTGAGATGGCGATGGCTTTTTGTTCTGTCTGTGTGACTCTTTGGTCTTACATGCTAACTAGACCGAGCGCGAGTGTGCGTCCGCGCATGTTGATTTTGTCCATCCACACCAGACCCGATCAAGACACGCAGGTTGAAATATCAAAACTCTGAATTTGTGGAAATGGTCTAAACGCGTTAAACATTGTTGGCAATTTAGCTAGCTTGCTGTTGCTAGCTAATTTGTCCTGGGATATAAACACTGGGTTGTTATTTTACCTGAAATGCACAAGATCCTCTACTCCGGCAATTAATCCACAGATAAAAGGTTAAACCTAGTTAGTTTCTAGTAATCACTCCTCCTTCAGTCTTCTTCTTCTTCTTTGGACTTTATATGGCGGTTGGCAACCAACTTTAAGGTGCATTACCACCACCAACTGGACTGGTGTGTGGACCTCAGTTCATCTTTCAATCACCAATGTGGATATAGGCTCCTTAAAACCAATGAGGAGATGGGAGCGGCGGAACTTGCAGCGCGTCACGTGTCTAAAATAGAACCAAGTTCTATTTTTCTTTTACGCATGCGAGCCGTTTGGATTAAATGATTGAATAACATGTATGTACATTAACAACATGTACATTTATTTTGCAACGGTCACGCACGTAACTCAAGCGGTGTAGTCTGCTTGTAAGTCACCGAGATGAGAGCTCTCTATGTGTATGGCAGACCTGGGTTCAAATACTGTTTGAAATAATTTCAAATTCTACTTTAAATTTGCTTTATTGAGCTTACATGTCGCAATTAACCAATAGAAATGTCCCAAAATAGCAAACCCCGTCCACCTGGCACTCCAGCCTGAAAAAAGCAAATGCTCAAAGTAGGCCATATTTTTAAATAGTATTTGAAACCAGGTCTGGTGTCTGCGTCTACCGAGTTCCAGCTCTCTGTTTGAACAATACATCAGTTTGCGTTTTGTTTTCCCAACACGCAAACCACGCAATTGCTTGGGGCCCCGCCGTGAAGGGGGCCCCCTGCTGCCCGTAAGCAGACATTACAAGCAGAATTACAATAAAATTACTTTTGCCATAAAAATATATAAAAAATATATACAAATTGATTACAATTATTTAATTTACATACACTTGCTTTTGCACCTAATTTCAAAGATTTATTAGACCACACACACCATGCCTGCGCATCACAGGGTCTATTAATTAAACGCACTTCGTGACACTTCTGAGCTACCATAAATAGCCAACTAACAGACAGTACTAGCTAGCTTCAGTCAGTCACAAAAAAGTGTAATGCACAATGAAGCGAACATATCCAAGTGCGGCTCAAAAACGAAAAAAGGTTAAAGAAACCAGTTTCTTCAGAAGTACCTCTGAAATGGAATCGGATGGAGATACTGCCGGTAATTTTGCAACTAAAAGTTGTAGCAGCACGGTTAGTAGCACAGACCTACCCGCTAATGCTACAGCGGCTAGCTCGGAGGCTGCACCCGCCACAGAACTTGACAGATCGCCTGATGACATACCTGTAAATGCAGGTTTGGTGAGTGAAAGTTGTGAAAATGTCATTCTCTCGGACAACCCAGGCTTACCGACCATGAGAGATGTCAACTTGGCAAAAGGGGTCCAGTTCAAATTAAGGGTTATGACTTCCCACAAAACCATGATAAAGTCCGACGTCGTTTTACCAAAAAATATTACCAAACGAAAATGAAAAACGGAGAAGAAATACCCCGTAACTGGTTAGTTTTATTCTATGAGCAGTGATTCTGTGTTTTGTTTTTGCTGCAAGCTCTTTGAAAGAGGGACAACATATACACTGAGCAGCAGTGGCTTTCGATTGTGGGTGAATATTCATAGCCACTTGAAAGAGCACGAGAAGGGCAGATCGCATCTTGCCAATTTGGAACAATGGCGTGAATTAAAAAAACAACTTACAACAGGCAAAACCATTGACAGTCAGGAAATGCAGTCTCTGGAAGAACAGCACTGGAGGGCTGTATTAAGCAGAATAATTGCTATTGTTTGCCATTTAGCAGAAAGAAACCAGGCGTTAAGAGGACACTGAAAAACTTTTTGAGCCACATAATGGCAATTTTCTGGGACAGATAGAGCTGTTAGCACAGTTTGATCCTATAATGAGCGAACATCTTAGAAGGATTGACAAAAAAGAAATAAAAGATCACTACTTGAGTAACACAATCCAAAATGAGCTTATTGCATTAGTTGAACAGAAAACATCTGATGCAATTGTGCACAATGTGAAAAAGGCCAAGTATTTTTCAGTGATAATAGATTGTACCCCTGATATTAGCCACACAGAACTATCATTGGTGCTACGTATTGTGAACTGTGAGTCATCTGTAGGGGCCTCCATCTTAGAGCACTGACCAACGTTGCTGATACCACAGGAAAAGGCCTGTGTAATGACATGACATTGAACATCGCAGACTGTCATGGCTATGATAACGGGAGTAACATGATGGGACCAAGTGCGGGGTGTCCAGGCAAGAGTGCTTGAACTGAACAAGAAGGCAATGTGTGTTCCCTGCAGCAGTCACACACTCAACCTCGTCATGGCTGATGCAGCCAAGTCATCAGTTCTCTCTGTGAGCTTGTTTGGCATTCTTCAGCGCCTCTACAACCTCTTCATCTCTTCAATACAGCGCTGGTCAATAATACTACATCATGTAAAGCTGACAGTGAAAAGCCTGTCAACAACAAGATGGGAGTGTCACATTGACAGTGTAAAAGCATTTCGCTACCAAATGCCAGAAGTTGTGGCCTTAACAGAACTCAGTGAACATGCAGCAGAGAAGAAGGATGGAGAGACTTATCACAAAGCCTTTGCAAGGAGCTGACAACATGGCAGTTCATACACTGTGTTGTGATCTGGTACAATGTTTTATATCAGGTAAATCGTGTCAGTAAACTCCTTCAAAGCCCCAGTGTTTCAATTGAAACAGTTAAGAGGGAAACTGATGCTGTTAAACAGTTTCTCCAGGAATACAGAGAAAGTGGACTTGCCTCAGCCCAGACAGATGCCAGAGAAATGGCAGAAAAAATGCAGGTAGATATGGTGTCAGTCAGCGCTGACTAGTGTCAGTGAGAGGTTCTCACAGGTGGATTTTTTTTCTTCAATTTTGGGATTTTTATATTCACTAGATAACATGAAGAAAGCCATTCAGGAAGACACACTTGAGGAGTCATGCAATAACCTGGAAAGTACATTAGAGGACATTGACAGCCAAGACTTAATCCTTGAAGTAAGGGCAGCTGTTGTTGTTTTTCCAGAACACATTTCCTCTCCATCAGAAATTCTGGATTACATCTACAAAGAGAATCTGTTGGAGTTGTATGGTAATCTGAGTATCAGCCTGTGTTTACTCTTGACTTTACCTGTCACTGTTGCTTCAGGTGAGAGGAGTTTCTCTTTATTGAAGCTCATAAAAACTTACTTGCGGTCAACCATGTCACAAGAAAGACTTAATGGCTTAGCAATGATCTCCATTGAGCAGAGGGTCCGTAGATCCTTGAATATGGAGGACATAATTAAAGCTTTTGCCGAGGCCAAAGCCAGGATGGTTAGATTCTGATTGCAGCCAGAACTACAGTCGTATGAAAAGGTTTGGGCACCCTTCTGAGGCTGCATAATAATTTACTCTGTCGTCACAGAAAATGATCACAGTGGCATGCCATTCATTTTCTAATAAAATCTGAGTACTGGGGTATTGTCCAGACAAATATTTTTAGTGTAGCAATATTAAGTTGTATGAAATTAAATCAGATGTGAAAAATAGGCTATGCAAAAACTTGGGCACCCTTGTCATTCTGTTGATTTGAATACCTGTAACTACTAGCACTGATTAATTGGAACACACAATTGGTTTGGTGAGCTCATTAAGCCTTGAACTTCATAGACAAGTGCATCCAATCATGAGAAAAGCTATTTAAGGTGGCCAATTGCAAGTTGTTGTTCTCTTTGACTCTCCTCTGAAGAGTGGCAACATGGGGGCCTCAAAACAACTCTCAAATGACCTGAAAACAAAGATTGTTCAACATTATGGTTTAGGGGAAGGCTACAAAAAGCTATCGCAGAGATGTAAGCTGTCAGTGTCCACTGTGAGGAACATAGTGAGGAAATGGAAGACCACAGGCACAGTTCTGGTTAAGGCCAGAAGTGGCAGGCCAAGTAAAATATCGGAGAGGCAAAGGCGAAGGATGGTGAGAACGGTCAAAAACAGCCCACAGACCACCTCCAAAGACCTACAACATCATCTTGCTGCAGATGGTGTCACTGTGCACCGTTCAACAATTCAGCGCACTTTGTACAAGGAGAAGCTGTACGGGAGAGTGATGCAGAAGAAGCCTTTTCTGCACACACGCCACAAACAGAGTCGCTTGAGGTATGGATTCCACTCAATATCCGCAGATTCTTGGGAATAATGTTGAAGAATCAGTCACAAAGTTGAAGTTACGCCGGGGCTGGATATTTCAACAAGGCTCTACTAAATATTGATCTGATTTTTCTGTTGGGGTGCCCAAATTTATGCGCCTGTCTAATTTGGTTTTGATGCATATTGCACATTTTCTTTTAATCCAATAAACCTAATTTCACTACTGAAATATTACTGTGTCCATCAGTTATTTGATAGATCAAAATGAAATTGCTGATCCAAACACCCAATTATTTATAAATGCAAATCATGGAAATTGTCAGGGGTGCCCAAACTTTTTCATACAACTGTACTATAAGGTAAGAACTGTCTTTCACTGTCCTATTTTAACTGACAAGAGAACAATTTAGTTCAAGGGAAATGATAATACTAGCTAATCAAAAATATAATTACAGGATTTTGGCATTGGTGTGTGCTATCAAAAAATTGTCATGATTTACAAGGGGCCCCTAAAGCAAGCTTTGAATGGGGCCACAAAATTGGCAAACACGCCCCTGCATCAGGGTCTTCAATTATTCATGTGCTTCATTAAGATCAGTTTATTTGTTGATTGTACACAAGGTCCAAACTAAATTTGACTTCTGCTTTATCCCAACCTCTCTGAAAGACTCACATACATACACTATATTTACAAATGTATGTGGACACCCCTTAAAATTAGTGGATTTGGCTATTTCAGCCACACCCGTTGCTGACAGGTGTATAAAATCGAGCACACTGCCATGCAATCTCCATAGACAAACATTGGTAGTGACTTTCAATGTGGCACTGTCATAGGATGCCACGTTACCAACAAGTCAGTTCGTCAAATTTCTGCCCTGCTAGAGCAGCCCCGGTCAACTGTAAGCACAGTTATTGTGAAGTGGAAACGTCTAGGAGCAACAACGGCTCAGCTGCAAAGTGGTAGGCCACACAAGCTCACAGAACAGGACCGGCGAGTGCTGAAGCGACAAAAATCATCTGTCCTCGGTTGCAACACTCACGACCGAGTTCCAAACTGCCTCTGGAAGCAACATCAGCACAAGAACCATTTGTCGGGAGCTTCATGAAATGGCTTTCCAAGCCGAGCCAGCTGCACCCAAGCCTAAGATCACCATGCGCAATGCCAAGCATCGGCTGGAGTGGTGTAAAGCTCGCCGCAGTGGAAATGCATTCTCTGGAGGGATGAATCATGCCATTCACCATCTGGCAGTCCGATGGACGAATCTGGGTTTGACTAATACCAGGAGAACGCTACTTGCCCCAATGCATAGTGCCAACTGTAAAGTTTGGTGGAGGAGGAATAATGGTCTGGGGCTGTTTTTCATTGTTCGGGCTAGATTAAAACTGGAAACCCTATGGTTGCTGGCTCCGCTCTCTAACCGCTAGGCTACCTGCCACCCCATGAGAGAGAGTTTTCTCTCCAACCTTAAGAATAGCTCTTTATGAGACAACAAGAACTAACATGACCCCGAAAGTTCACCTTTGTCAAAATGGAAGACGATTTTTTAATTAAAAAATCTACTGTTTTCCATTTTGAACCACTAACCCATGCAAACTCATTAGCTTATGCTAAATATTTTTCCCTTGGTAGTTGAGCTTTTTTCACCTGTCTTGCAAGTCCTGCAACCCCTCAATGTCATTCACACTTCCTTTCCATTTGAGAGGGCTGTGATATTAAGAGCCAAAATCACACAGCTCACTTGGTATCCGCATTGTCAATGTGCCTCTGTCAATTCCATCCAAAGGCCTCTTCTCCATCTCGCTGAGCGCCAGGCTCCCAATCATGCTCCCACATCCAATTCCCGCTCTCTATCTTTTCTTCTTTATTTTTTTAAAAACGGAAACCTTGAGGCAATGACACAATTTCTCAGTCCAGCTCCCTGGATGATTAACAGACCTGGCTCGGTGGTTGGTAGGCTAGGAAGCAGCCCTCCCTGATATTCCCCATCATGGCGTGCCGTACGTGCTCTCTGCCATTGTTACATTGATTTGAACAGGGAGCTTCTTTCTCTTTATCCTATACGGCTACTGGAGTGGTATGGAGAGATATAGGCCTAGGGATTGGCAATAGGGCATACACACAGATAAATACATTCACACCCACAGCTGTCTCACACACACACATAGCAAAACATATACATACATTTACAGACACGCAAAGAGACACACACAACACATACACACCACCCACTCCCCCGAGAGTCCCTAGACACCCCGGGCCCCAGAGCTCCCACCCCCCAGCCTGGCCTTCCTTAATGAGGACCGGCCCCTCAGTGTTTGATCCTGTCGCCAGCAACCCCTCCAGTCCCCCTCGGGCCCCCCAGCCTCATGCCTATTCAACACCCCCCCCCCCCCCCCTCTCCCCTCCCCCAGCCTTCTTCCCTACTTACTCCCCCATTGCCCTGGGTAGGCTATGGATCTTCACCAAATTGCTCCTGGGTGGCTGTTAGATATCAAAGCCAGTCAGACACAATGAAGATGCAAGGGAAAAGCAACATCAGTGTAGCTGGAGCTGTATCCTCTGTATCTAAAAACTACAAGCTGTTCCACAACTGCAGTAGTGATCTGTTACATCTTGTTCCTTTTGGCAGATGTTCTTGAATCATTTTAAGTTTTGATGTTTTGCCTTTCTTACTTTCCAAACCAAAAAATATTTGAAATTAACTTACATCAATTTCAAATAAATGCTACTGGATGTTGGAACATAACTGTAGCCATAACATTTCTCTCCCTCTACCCCTCTCTCTCTCGCTGTCAGCATCCTGTTTCCTGTTGTTTGTCTCCGGGCCTCTAGAGGTCCCTATGTTCCCCTCCGCTTTAGTTCTTCTTGTTAGCGTTATCCAGGTCACCTGTGTCTTGTTTCCCCTAGAGTATTTAAGCTGTGTTTTTTCCCCTTGTTCCTCACTCGGTTTTTGAGTCCTGGCTCTGTGTCTCCTTGCTGTGATTTTTGAGTCCTTCCAAGTCACCTAAGCTATTCCAAGTAAGCTATTCTGAGTTATTTGATTGTGTTTTTCTCCCCTCGTGGAGTTATTTTATTTCTCTCCTGTTCCTTTTATTTTTGGATATCTGTTTTTTTATACCTCTTTGTGAGAAGAACTTTTGTTGGATTTTTTTGGACTCGCAAAGTACCTTTTTTTTTAAATAAATCTACTTTGCCTGGAGTTTTGCCTTGAGTGTTTCGTTTGGGTCCTACATTATCACCTCTGTGGCTAAGTGGTAGAACACTCACTCTCCACACCTGAGACCTGGGTTCGAGTCCAGCTTGTGACAGAAAAACCGAGTCACCGATGGACCCAGAAACAGTCGTTCCCAAGGACCTTTTGGCGGTGATCGCTCAACATGAGGCATCTTTCCAGCGCCATGAAGCTGTTCTCAGCCGACAAGAAGAGCTGATGGCCAGTCATTCTCAACTCCTGGCTGATATGATGAGTTCCATCCGCCAGCTCTTCGAACGCCTCCCTGTTCCTTCACCTTCTGGATCAACCCTGAGTGGCGAAAGGACTTCTCCAGTAACAGAGCCCCGACTACCACCTCCCAAGCCATTTGCTGGAGATCCAAGTTCCTGCCAGGGTTTCCTCACCCAGTGCTCCCTCACCTTCGAGCTTCAACTCTCAAGTTTTCCCACAGACCGTTCCAAGATTGCTTACATTATTACCCTTCTTTCGGACAAGGCGCTCTCCTGGGCCTCCGCGGTGTGGCAATCCCAGAATGCCTGTTGTGACTCCTACTTGGAGTTTATGAGTGAGTTCAAGCGGGTGTTTGATCATCCTGTCAGTGGTCGGGAGGCTTCCAAGCGTCTACTCTCTCTCCGCCAGGGTTCCCGCAGCACGGCAGATTTTGCCATTGAATTTCGGACCATAGCAGCTAGGAGTGGATGGAATGATGAAGCACTGAGGGTCTGCTTTCAGGGAGGGTTGTCTGAGCCTCTTCAAGATGAGTTGGCCACCCGAGAACCAGCTTCGGGTCTTGAGGCCCTCATAGCATTGGCCATCTCCCTTGACAATCGTCTTAGAGAGCGGAGAGCAGCTCGTCGCCAGGTCTCCCACTCCCAAGTTCCTCTGAGCAGCTCTGTTTCTCCAGTTGGTGTTCCTTCGTTCAGAGCTTCCCCGCCCCCTGAACAACTCCAGGATTCCCCAGAGGATATGCAGTTAGGCCGTTCCAGGCTTTCTCCCAATGAAAGGGAACGTCGCATGAGGGAGCGTTGATGCCTCTACTGCGGGGTTGCCGGCCACTTCCGCTCCACCTGCCCCGAGCTTTCGGGAAACGCCTGTCCCCGCCCGGCTATAGGAGGGCTGTGATGGGGAAAATTAGAGCTCCTCCTACTAACGCTGTCCTAGCTATTCCAACCACTCTGTCCTGGGAGGGCCACCAGCATCAGGTTCAGGCTATGATCGATTCTGGCTCCGCAGGTGATTTCCTTGATCTAACCTTGGCTAAGGAACTTAAGATCCCTACCCAACTACTTCCTCAACCCCAGGCAGTTACTGCCTTGGATGGCAGACCTCTGGAACCAGGCAAAGTTAGAGGCCACTCAGTCCCTGCAACTTACCATCTTTCAACACCAGCAGGAGGAGACCTTCTTTCTCATTGACTCCCCAGAGTATCCTATTATCCTGGGTTACCCTTGGCTGTGCAGACATAATCCCCAAATCGACTGGCCTACTGGAACAATTCTAAGCTGGGGTTCCACTTGTCAACTCACCTGCATGCTTCAGAGTCCGTCAGCCCCTAGTACCGAGTTTCAAGAGTCGGTCGACCTCTCCCGTGTCCCCAGTGTTTACCATCGGTTCAAGGCAGTGTTCAGCAAGTCCCGGGCTACTTCCTTACCACCTCACCGCACTTACGACTGTGCCAATGATCTACTCCCTGGTTCCTGCCCCCCTAGGGGTCGGGTCTTCTCCTTATCCTCCCCTGAACACTCAGCTATGGATGCCTACATTAAGGAGTCCCTGGCAGCCGGCATCATCCGTGCCTCTACTTCCCCAGCTGGGGCGGGCTTCTTTTTTGTAGAAAAGAAAGACGGGGGTCTTAGGCCTTGTATTGATTACCGGGGTCTCAACAAGATCACGGTTCGGAATCGATATCCCCTTCCTCTCATGGCCACTGCTTTTGAATTGCTTCAAGGGGCTTCCATTTTTACTAAACTGGATCTCCGCAATGCTTACCATCTTGTGCGGATCCGGCAAGGAGACGAATGGAAGACGGCCTTCAACACTCCCATGGGTCACTATGAATATCTGGTGATGCCGTTCGGGATCACTAATGCCCCTGCAGTATTCCAGGCCCTGATTAATGATGTTCTCCGGGACATGCTTAATCTGTTTGTCTTTGTATACCTGGACGATATCCTCATCTTCTCAAGGTCACTGAAAGAGCATGAGGGGCATGTTAGCAGGGTCCTCCAGAGACTCCTTGACAACCATCTATACGTAAAGCCTGAGAAGTGTGAATTTCATGTTTCCCAGACTCAGTTTCTCGGGTTTATCGTCACTCCTGGCCACCTGGAGATGGACCCCAAGAAGGTCAAAGCAGTCCACAACTGGCCCACCCCTGCCACAGTCAAGGAGGTTCAACGTTTCATTGGCTTTTCTAACTTTTATAGAAAGTTCATTAAGAATTTCAGCTCTGTGGTAGCCCCCTTGACGGCGCTTACTAAGGGAGGAGGGACCAAGATTCACTGGGGTCCAGAGGCAGCAGGAGCCTTTGAGGATCTCAAGCGCCGCTTCACTTCAGCTCCGATCCTGGTTATCCCTGACCCAGAAAGACCTTTCGTGGTGGAGGTGGACGCCTCTGAGGTGGGGGTGGGAGCCGTCCTGTCACAGAGGAGTAAGGATGGAAAATTACACCCATGTGCCTTCATGTCTCGCCGCCTGTCTGACGCTGAGCGCAACTACCACGTGGGGGATCGAGAGTTGCTTGCGGTAAAACTGGCCTTGGAAGAGTGGCGCCACTGGCTTGAGGGGGCTCAGCATCCTTTCCAGGTTCTCACCGACCACAAGAACCTGGAATATCTCCAGCAGGCAAAGCGGTTGAACCCTCGGCAAGCACGATGGTCCCTGTTTTTTAATCGCTTCCAGTTTCTCCTGTCTTACAGACCTGGCTCCAAGAATGTCAAGCCAGATGCCCTATCTCGAGCCTACTCTCCAGAAATGCAAGAGAAGCCCTTGGCATTGATTATTCCGAGTTCTAGGATCGTCGCTCCTCTTCAGTGGGAACTAGAAAGAGTGGTACGAGAGGCCCTTGTCCTTGAGCCCGACCCAGGCGGTGGTCCCGCCAGATGCCTGTACGTTCCTCTCTCTGTTCGAGCCCGGGTCTTGCAGTGGGGTCATGAGTCGCCCTTGACATGCCATCCAGGTAGTGCTCGCACACTGGACTTCCTCCAGCGGCGGTTTTGGTGGCCGTCTATCAAGAAGGATGTTCAGATCTATGTTGAAGCCTGCCCTGTGTGCAACCAGGGAAAGTCTACACGTCAGCGACCCCAGGGATTGCTCCATCCCTTACCTGTTCCTCGCAGGCCATGGTCACACCTTTCTCTGGACTTTGTCACAGGACTCCCTCCATCCCAGGGCAACACAGTCATCCTAGTGGTTGTAGACCGGTTCTCCAAGGCCGCTCGGTTTATTCCCCTCCCCAAGCTGCCTTCAGCAAAGGAGACTGCTGAGCTCCTCATGAACCATGTTTTCCGGATATTTGGGATTCCCCTGGACATTGTCTCCGATCGAGGTCCCCAATTCTCGTTCCGGTTCTGGGGGGCCTTCTGCAGGCTTATTGGGGCCACTGCCAGCCTATCGTCTGGGTTCCATCCTGAGTCTAATGGTCAGACGGAAAGGATTAATCAGGATCTGGAAACCACCTTGCGCTGTATGGCAGCCAGTAATCCCACGTCTTGGGCCTCCTATATCGTTTGGGCTGAATATGCCCACAATACCCTCCAGTCCTCGGCCACTGGATTGTCCCCTTTCGAATGCCAGTTTGGATACACCCCTCCATTATTTCCAGAGGAAGAGGTGCAAGTTGGTGTTCCCTCTGCCCAGCGCTTTGTCCTACGCTGTAGGCGGACATGGAAGAAGGCCAGACGTACCCTCCTTCGGACCTCCCAGAGATACCAAAGCCAGGCTAATCGCCGTCGTCGGATGGCCCCTAATTTCCGAGCTGGTCAAAGAGTTTGGTTGGCCACCAAGAACCTGCCCCTCCGGGTTGAGTCCAAGAAGCTTTCCCAGAAATACATTGGCCCTTTTCGCATAGCAAGGAAAGTTAACCCTGTTTCTTATCGGTTGTTTCTTCCTCACTCCCTTAGAATTAATCCCACTTTTCATGTTTCGTTACTAAAACCTGTCTTGTCTTCTCCTTTTGCCCCCCCACGCAGACCCCCTCCACCTCCCAGGATCATTGACGGCCAGCCAGCCTACACAGTGTGCCGGATACTAGACTCCCGGAGGGTCCAGAACTCTCTGCAGTATCTGGTGGACTGGGAGGGCTACGGGCCAGAGGAGCGCTCCTGGGTTCCTGCCAAGGACATCCTGGACCCAAGTTTGATTCGAGAGTTTCGCACCCGTAAGCCAGGGTGTTCTGGTAGGAACGTCAGGAGCCGTTCCTAGAGGAGGGGGTCCTGTCAGCATCCTGTTTCCTGTTGTTTGTCTCCGGGCCTCTAGAGGTCCCTGTGTTCCCCTCTGCTTTAGTTCTTCTTGTTAGCGTTATCCAGGTCACCTGTGTCTTGTTTCCCCTAGAGTATTTAAGCTGTGTTTTTTCCCCTTGTTCCTCACTCGGTTTTTGAGTCCTGGCTCTGTGTCTCCTTGCTGTGATTTTTGAGTCCTTCCAAGTCACCTAAGCTATTCCAAGTAAGCTATTCTGAGTTATTTGATTGTGTTTTTCTCCCCTCGTGGAGTTATTTTATTTCTCTCCTGTTCCTTTTATTTTTGGATATCTGTTTTTTTATACCTCTTTGTGAGAAGAACTTTTGTTGGATTTTTTTGGACTCGCAAAGTACCTTTTTTTTTAATAAATCTACTTTGCCTGGAGTTTTGCCTTGAGTGTTTCGTTTGGGTCCTACATTATCACCTCTGTGGCTAAGTGGTAGAACACTCACTCTCCACACCTGAGACCTGGGTTCGAGTCCAGCTTGTGACACTCGCTCTCTCTCTCTTTCTCTCCCCACCCCTTCTCTCTCTCTCCCCTCCCTTTGTTTCTTCCTCTGTCCAGGATGGAGTTCTCCTTATCAACAATCCCACAGCGTTAACTATGGATGGATGGATGGATAGAAAGTTCTTTAAAAAGGCCTATGGCCCAACATGCCTGTGCAGTGTGTGGTATCCCTGGGTACGGGTCGTGTGGAGACGGCTGGCAAGAACAACACCACCTACACCAGCCTCAAGACGAAGCTCACTAATGTCATCACCTCTGCCACCGACACAGAGGGTAACTTGACATCTGTCTGGGCCTTTGTACTTTTTGGTCCAGTTTCCTAGACACAGATTAAGCCTAGTCCTGGACTAAAAAGCATGTTATATTTCTGAGAGCGGCTTTTGTTTGGACATCCTGTAGTACATTTCCAACAAGCTCTCACAGTCTCACGTCAGAATTAGACGTGAGACTGTGAGAGCTTGTTCATCCATGTACCTGAAACGTCAAATTTCAAAGTTGTTCCAAATGTCAAATTTCTAAGTGTTTAAGGTTAAGTTTAGGCATTAACTATGAATTCTTAAGTTTAGGCATTAACTCCAAATGGTTAAGGTTTCGGATAGGCTTAAAAAGGACATTTTAAAACATTATTAAAAATGTATATCGCTGGATTCAAACATGCAACCTTTCCAACCAGATGCTTACGCCCAACCGCCATTCCCATCCACAATGCCTTAGCAAAGCCGAAACCTAAAGTACTTGAAGGTAAAAACGCTCACTATTGCCCCTAGTGGCCCATTTCCACGTCATCTCCCGACGTCGTCAGACATGGATGGACGTTGAATACTGACTTTTATAACAAGTGACCTGCCTGACATTTTGACATCACCTCAGCAATACAGTGTAACTATTTTCTAATGATCACTTTGATTCTCAACACATTTTCTCAAGGATGGAATGAAGTCTGTGGTTAGAGTAAAACATGCAAACACAGCCCCTGGATGGCTTCAGATCTACTTGGCAGTCATTGTAAATTAACCGTCTGCCTGCAACATAAACAAACACTCAAAACCTTCCTTATCTGTGTGCACATCAACAAAGACTGAAAGCTGCACCGCCTGCCACACTGAGAGCGGATGAGGAGGTCGCAGTGAGTGCTGTGGTGTAGCAGAGTGTTTTTGAGAAGGAAAAGAGGAAATCTGGGCATTGAGCATGTTAATCTGGTGGGTATAAATAACCTGTCTGATTAGAGAAGGACGGGGAGGAGTGGAGAGAAGATGAATCCCAAACTACAGGAGCACCACGCAGAGAGCAGCAGCAGCACAGCAGACCTCATCTAAAATGTAAAATAATAAATGTTGTTTGCAGTGCAGAAGGAGAACGCCACAATGTGCATGCTAGAATTGATCAAGTATCTCTAGGGTGGAGTGTGTATTGTAATGAGGTCACTGAAAAATTAAACACAAAAGAACACTCCCTCTTCCATCTTCTTAGCGAGCTTGTGGTCATAATTATATTATACAGAGCATTTATTGAACCCTGAATAGACAGCACACGCAGCCTCCAGATATGTTATCTTAAAAACTCTATCATGCAGTGATTAGGTACTATATATAATGGAGCATGTTTTTGCTCCTGAACTAAGACTCACCTCCCTCACTTCTCTGTGGGAACTGTGGGAACTTACTCTATTCCCATGGGGTAGCAGTATGAAAATGCATGCACTCACGCTCTGGATAAGAGTGTCTGCTAAATGACTAAAATGTAAATTTACAGTAAAGGTGACACAAACAGCTGTTGAAGTATTTACTGTCAGGCTTGTTTAAATTATAACCACTGACTTAATTTGTTCAGATCTTATTGAGAAAGGTAGTGAGAACTGATGTGACTGTTAGATATAGTGATAATAACAGCCTCCAGATGTGTAGTTTGAGAATTGGGTTGTATCTATAATGGAACCTGTGTCTTAGCTCCTGATTTAAGACTCACCTCAACCTCACTCACATTTCTCTGGGAACGTTGACACAAACAGCTGCTGTTACTTATTGGACCAGTTCCTTCAGGCACATCTAGCCTATTATTAATATGTGTGTGTGTCTGTCTTGCTGTTTCTACCTCTCCAGACACACACGCACACACACACACGCACACGCACACGCACACATACACACTTACACACACACACACACACACACAAACAACCCTCTCTCAGACATCTTCACCCTGATTAACCCTTCTTCTGGCACTGTTAGAGCTCACAGATCTCTTGACTCTCTCAAACTCTTTTGACTTCAGACTGTTTACACAACTATTAGGTGTTTATTTGTTATGTGGGGTTGAATGTGTATACTGTATGTCAACCAATGTCCAATGTGGTGTGTTTGTGTGCGTGCATGTATGTGTTTGTATGCCTGTAAATACACATCCACATACATAAGTGTGCCCTCACTCTCACCCCCCCCCCCCACCCCCGCCCCTTCTATGTCTCCAGTGGTCCACCATGCCGTCCTCCCCCACGACACATTCTTCCACTTACAATAACTAATACTTAACTAGCTGCACCAAAAATGTGATTATACTTCGCCTCACTCCATCGAGAAACTGAAATGCTTTAGAGGAGATTTTAATCCAGCCTGCTCCCACTCGAGGGCGCCAGGCTGCCCATCACTACGCACACCTGTTGCCCTCGTCACACGCATCAGCGATTCATTGGACTCACCTGGACTCAATCACCTGTTTTATTACCTCCACTATATCTGTCTGTTCCTCAGTTCTTAAATGTTTGAGTAATTTAGATGCCTTTATCATTTATCTGCATGAGCAATGTAGCTGATGTTAAAGAGCCACTGATAACAGGTTATCATGAGCACTTTCCCATCTCCAATGTGCCGTTTTCCAACAGACATGATAACAGGTTATCACGAGCACTTTCCCATCTCCAATGTGCCGTTTTCCAACAGACATGATAACAGGTTATCACGAGCACTTTCCCATCTACAATGTGCCGTTTTCCAACAGACATGATAACAGGTTATCACGAGCACTTTCCCATCTCCAATGTGCCGTTTTCCAACAGACATGATAACAGGTTATCACGAGCACTTTCCCATCTCCAATGTGCCGTTTTCCAACAGACATGATAACAGGTTATCACGAGCACTTTCACATCTCCAATGTTCCATTTTCCAACACACACGATAACAGGTTATCATGAGCACTTTCCCATCTCCATGGTGCCGTTTTCCAACAGACATGGGTTCAAACACTATTTCGCATACTCTAGCTGTGCTTGATTGAGCTTGCCTGATGCAATGGAACCAATAGAATAGTCAGACAAAAACCCCGCCCACCTGGC
This sequence comes from Thymallus thymallus, assembly GCA_023634145.1. Lineage (NCBI taxonomy): Eukaryota > Metazoa > Chordata > Actinopteri > Salmoniformes > Salmonidae > Thymallus > Thymallus thymallus. The sequence continues at coordinate 25,084,310 of CM042414.1, forward strand.
ACTCCAGGCAGGCTAAAGCAAACGTTCAACGTATTTGAATGATTTCAGGTCTGTTTTCCAATGCCTCCTTTATCCCCATCCTAGGTACCTTGAAGTACTTTTTCCCTGTCCTATACTGACACTCTGCCCCGGTGTGGTATTATACTGTTAGTTTGAGTCATGCAGGTGTAGCAGAGGGACTGTATTATAACATATGATAGACTGCTGCTTACTGCACTGCTACTGCTGCTGCTCAGGCTCTATTACAGCAGTGTTTCTAGGTTATGATGCTTTTAAAAAAAACGCACAGATCTAAGATCAGGTCGTCTTACAATATTATTCATTATGATCAAAAAGGCTAAACTGATCCTAGATCAGCACTCCTACTCTGTGACGCATGATAAATAGCGTCCCAGGTTGATGACTTTGTAGTCAGGTTGACAGTAATAGTGATGTCTTCATTACTACTGTGGGACCGAAGGTGAAATGGACACAGATATTGACTTGAGTTTTTTTTTATTCTACCTTTCTCCTACTGATTCCATATAAGGAGTTTGTGTGTGTTGTGTGCGTTGTGTGTGTGTGTGTGTAATTAAAATGCATCACTGAAACACTTTGGCTCTTCTTGCCTCTTTAATATGATCGTTATCTGCTATTTTTTCAATTCACAGACAACTTGTTCATCAAGAAGGCTATGTTAGTGTTTGGTTTTAACCATGTTTTCACATGGGTGATACAGCACGTGCACACACACACACACACACACACACACACACACACACACACACACACACACACACACACACACACACACACACACACACACACACACACACACACACACGCACATTCACAGCCACTTGTAAATTCCACTGCAATGTAAATACACTGTAAATGCTGATGCCAAGCTTATGGAGGATTTATAGTTATATATTCATACTTACAGTATATAACCATAGACACACATGAGAAGCCACCAGATAGATAGATAGATAGATAGATAGATAGATAGATAGATAGATAGATAGATAGATAGATAGATAGATAGATAGATAGATAGATAGATAGATAGATAGATAGATAGATAGATACGAAAAAACCAGAACGAAAATACACAAAAGACAGATACACGATACATGACACATAGAGCGGCAGTATGAAAAGTATAAAAATACAAGACGCCTGGAGTGCAAAAAAGCTATAAAAAGACATTGCATAGTAAGGGTGGATGGCTATACATTGTTACAGAGTGTTAGGTGAAAAAAAAAAAGAAAAAAAAAGAATAAACCAGCTGCGTCATGTATGCAACCAGAAGGAGAAGGTGAGATGAGACGTGTGTGTGTGTCATGTAGGCGAGCAGGAGGAGTAGGTGAGATGAGACGTGTGTGCGTGTGCGTGTGTATGTTTGTCTGTGTGTCATGTAGGCGAGCAGGAAGAGTAGGTGAGATGAGATGACTGTGCAAGGCTCTGTAGACGCTCAGATACCTGGGTAACCGAGACAGAGGTACCTGTTACCCTGTGATGGATCACATTCCCCCATCCCTAGAGCATAAACACTGAGCGGCCACAGCTCTCCGCTTCAGCACCTGCATGAAGGCACAGCAAAGTCTATACGTGAGTCAGAACACACACAACCACCCCCCACCCCCATAATGTATTAACATTAATCATTACATATGATGAGAAATCTCATATCTAAGCTCCTATAAGACACAACTAGATTGATCTACACAACAACAGCTCTGCTACAGTTTCTGTAGTCATTACCATTCCTCTAGGACTGTAATTGGGTTTAGAAATAATCACTCATGAAGATAACAGCTACAGACATGCCAGACAGTAACGGCAGGTGGTGCTTTCATTGAAATAGAATTACAGTACCATATCCATGGCACTCGCCATTTTTTATATTGGTTTTGAGAACACATCTTGATGTGTATTTAGATTGGGATTTTGACAGACGCTGTGTTCTCTCTCCTTTACATCTGAACACTTATGTAATGTTGTTTTTACGCTTGGGGTGTCACTGGCACTCAGTTATCTTGGGGATTCAGCCGAAGTGAATATCCTCGCTCATTAGCTCTTAATTGGTTTTGAAGTGAATAGTGGATGAGTTGTTTAGATAGAGGATGGCGCTTACACAGTAGGCCATTTCAGCCTTCTCGCTCAGCCTAGTCGCATACATAGACATTGATATTTATATACACCATCATTGGTCCCATAGGAATCTGTATACTGTATATTGTATGGCTTGACAATGACGGAACAATTGGCAACACTAAATATATGGGACTATAGGCCCTTCTATACCTTGTCAGAAGCCTAAAGAAGGGAGTTATCTGTCTACAGTTTTGGCATTATGCAGAAGGGTGGTGGATTCACCACCCTTCCTGTCGAGGTTAATATCAAAACTCTAAATTTAACTCCTGTGAGTGTACAGTATAATGTCAGTGCACTGACATTAGATACTGACATTATACTTGATGTGTGTTTGGGCTTCAGTTCAGCCCAGTGATCTCTGGTTTTGATGTAGTTATATAATCATCATTCAGATACTGTAGGATCACATTCATTAGAATCCCAGCCAGCTTATTTCATGGTCGGCTTCCTTGGCAATGATGGTTCGGGGTATGTGCATCTCGCTTCTCTGTGTTCATCTCTCTCTAGCTTGTTGTTGTGATAAGGCAGGTAAACACTGACTCATTAAGAAAACAGACTGTGCTCCTGCCTGGTGATGAATCCTGCACTCTCTCAGCTTGCATGCACCAGATTCATAATACATGCTTAATTTAGCATTATCAAACTAATTATGAGTAAGGTACATTTCTATGGGCTATTGATGGTGCTTGAATATCAAGTGTTGTTCTTCAGAGGGTCCCTGGTTGGAGCCCAGGGTGAGACATGAATAGGACCTACTTTGTTACACCTATTTATATGTCTCAACAATGAGGTCAGGAAGGCTCATAATAGATGGCCATACATCCCTATAGCTACCAATACTCCATACATTAACTCATTCAGTAACACTCCTTTGAGAATTTTCCAGATAATTTGTATCCAGGAGGAAATTAAGTGAATATTTTATTTGGATTGAGATGATCCACAGACATATCTGCAGGCAGTCTGAGAGGAGAGGAGGGGAGGATAATTACAGTATTTTCTAATGTAGCACTGGGCGGATATGGGCCAGGCAGTCCCCAGGTCCCTTACAACTGATAATGAGCAGGGCTGCAGGGTATAGGAGCAGGACTGGGTATAGGAGCAGGACTGAAGATAGAAATAGAATTACTAGAAAGGGCATCCACATTCAAGTCAATAGAAATAGATGATAGTAATAGTAATAGTAGTAATTACATTTCTATGGAAGACATAGCAAGACATGGAGAAATAGAACAATAATTACTAGAACAGGCATCCCCATTCAAGTCAATAGAAGAATGACTTTTATGGGACACATAGCAGGAGTCCCCAGGTACCTTAATACTCATAAAGAGCATAAGGGATGCAGTGTATAGGAGGATATAGGAGGAGAGGACTGAAGACATAGAAAGATAAATACTAGATCGACCATCCCATTCAAGTCCATAGAAAGAAAATTACTTAATTCTGTAATAACAGTAGGCTTTAATTATTCCCTGGTCCCTTTTGACTGAACAGGACGGCAGAGTACAGGAGAGGAGGACTGGAGACACTGACTGCTACACTTTATGAATAGTATATGGTATGTATTAATTGTGAGATCCTGTTATTTTGTATTGCTTATCTGTGTTTTTGTATTGTTTTTCATTCAATAGCAAATCAGAATAGCAGGTGGGATGGTTCGAAGACGAGTTGCGCATAGAGACCATTACCCATGTATTCTGACATTATTCTGGCTATTTCTCTCATTTTTGATCAGTCACTTCTGTTCCTTTTCCAAATTATTATATCTGTTCAATTAACCTCCATTGAAAGTCTGATTCAGAGCCAATGGCTTGGAGATGGAGAAAGGAGAAATGTCACTATTGTTGTAATTTTGCCATCCTTACTGTATTATTCTCGACATATAAAAAATGTGGATAACTCACAGCAAGACAGCTTGTATGTCATGGATACAACCCCAAATTAAAGAGGTGTGTTGTCGTTTTGCCACTTTTTGTTATAAGTAATAATTTAAGTATTTATTCTTACATGCTCCAATTCTCGACATCTAAATTTGGCAAACTCACAGTAAAACAGCTTGCGGGTGTGCGCAACACGTGGTAGTTAGAAGCAAAATGAAGGGTGTTGTCTTTTTGCCAAATCAGGCTTATTTAATCCCTCCCTAACAGAGTACCATTACACCACAGTAGCTTGCATGCAGACAGTGACCATTTCCAGTAGAGTGCCTCTCTAGCATGATGTGGTTGGTTCCATCCATAGAATTAGAATGAATCCTTCTAATTCTTTGGTTCCGTCATGGCAGGCTGCCGATGGCTTCTTGTGCTAAACCAGAGATAATGCATGTGTTGGAACATCAACCTGCACTGAAAGGCCATGCCTGGGTGATTCACTGACTCGCTCCAGATTTAATTGAGAGGAAATGTCCTTCTTTCAAGAGTCCCATGACCTGACCACCAGAGCCGCCTTAGATGTGAAAGGGATCATCCCATAGGCTACTGCTCTATTGTGATTATTGGTGCAATCAAGGCAGGGTGGGAGGGCGCAATGTTTTTTGTTTTTTTAATATAAATAATTTTGACAGTATGTGGCATCGATTCGAGTCAGAAACAGTTATTCTAGTTTCAAAATGTACTATAAAGTAGTAGGATAATTTTGGTCATAATCAGTCTAGTCTAAAGTGGAGTTTGGAACATCCATGCATCCCAACATGTAAATGAAGGTTGGGTTTTGATTTGATAATGCCTATTTCCCCACTAACATTGGGTGAACAGCTGTGGTGATTGCTCTCTATCTAATAGCATAGACAGTGAGACAGACCTGCCCAGCAGCTCCAAATTTTTTTACTTAAGTCAACATGTTGTGCATTTTTTTTACATGGGAAATACTGCACCAAACACCTTAGTTAGATGTACAATTATGCAATTAAAACATCCTCTGCAAAAATGTCAAAATGAATTACAGATTTCTTGAGTTCTCTTCAAATCAAATCAAATTGTATTGGTCACATACACGTGTTTAGCAGATGTTATTGCAGGTGTATCGAAATGCTTGTGCTTCTAGCTCTGACAGTGCAGTAATATCTAACAAGTAATGTCTAACAATTGCACAACATATACCGGATACACACAAATCTAAGTAAGGAATGGAATTAAGAATATATACATATATGGACGAGCGATGTCAGAGCGGCATAGACTAAGATACAGTAGAATAGTATGGAATACAGTATATACAGTTGAAGTCGGAAGTTTACATACACCTTAGCCAAATACATTTAAACTCAGTTTTTCACAATTCCTGACATTTAATCCTAGTAAAGATTCCCTGATTTAGGTCAGTTAGGATCACCACTTTATTTTAAGAATGTCACGACTGGGTGTGTAAATAGACCAAGGTGCAGCGCAGTAATACTTCGACATTATATTTAATTATATAAATATACTCAATGACAAACTATAACAAAACAAGAACAGGACAACTAATGTAGGATCCCCAATGAGAGACAACGCATAGCAGCTGCCTCTAATTGGGGACCCAACACAAAACTACACAGAGCTAGATATTCTAGATCTGTCAGGCTCTGACCATGGCAAAATAGAGTAGCAAAAGGCTTCTCTATGGCCAGAGCCTGACAAAGAATGTGAAATGTCAGAATAATAGTAGGGAGAATTATTTATTTCAGCTTTTATTTCTTTCATCACATTCCCAGTGGGTCAGAAGTTTACATACACTCAATTAGTATTCGGTAGCATTGCCTTTTAATTGTTTAACACATGTTTCAGGTAGCCTTCCACAAGCTTTCCACAATAAGTTGGGTGAATTTTGGCCCATTTCTCCTGACAGAACTGGTGTAACTGAGTCATGTTTGTAGGCCTCCTTTTTTGCACACGCTTTTTCAACTGCCCACTCATTTTCTATAGGATTGAGGTCAGGGCTTTGTGATGGCCACTCCAATACCTTGACTTTGTTGTCCCTAAACTTTGGAAGTATACTTGGGGTCATTGTCCATTTGGAAGACCCATTAGCGACCAAGCTTTAACTTCCTGACTGATGTCTTGAGATGTTGCTTTAATATATCCACATAATTTTCCTTCCTCATGATGCCATCTATTTTGTGAAGTGCACCAGTCCCTCCTGCAGCAAAGCACCCCCACAACATGATGCTGCCACCCCCTTGCCTCACGGTTGGGATGGTGTTCTTCTCGGCTTGCAAGCTTCCCCCTTTTTCCTCCAAACATAACGATGGTCATTATGGCCAAACAGTTCTATTTTTGTTTCATCCGACCAGAGGACATTTCTCCAGAAAGTACCCCATGTGCAGTTGCAAACCGTAGTCTGGCTTTTTTATGGCTTCTTCCTTGCTGAGCGGCCTCTCAGGTTATGTCGATATAGGACTTGAGTTTTGAGTTTGAAGGTAGGCCTTGAAATACATCCACAGGTACACCTCCAATTTACTCAAATTATGTCAATTAGCCTATCAGAAGCTTCTAAAGCCATGACATGAGTTTCTGGAATTTTCCAAGCTGTTTAAAGGCACAGTCAACTGAGTTAATGTAAACTTCTCACCCACTGGAATTGTGATATAGTGAATTATAAGTGAAATAATCTGTCTGTAAACAATTGTTGGGAGAATAATTTGTGTCATGCACAAAGTAGATGTCCTAACTGACTTGCCAAAACTATAGTTTGTTAACATGAAATCTGTGGAGTGGTTGAAAAATTAGTTTTAATGACTTCAACCTAAGTGTATATAAACTTCCGACTTCAACTGTACATATGAGATGAGTAATGCAAGATATGTCAACATTATTAAAGTGACTAGTGTTCCATTTCTTAAAGTGGCCAGTGATTTCTAGTCTATGTCTATAGGCAGCAGCCTCTAGTGTGCTAGTGATGGCCATTTAACAGTCTGACGGCCTTGAGATAGAAGCTGTTTTTCAGTCACTCTGTCTGACCTCACCTTCTGGATGATAGCGGGTTGAACAGGCAATGGCTCGGGTGGTTGATGTCCTTGATGATCTTTTTGGCCTTCCTGTGACATTGGGTGTCCTGGAGGGTGGGTAGTTTGCCTGCGGTAATGTGTTGGGCAGACCGCACCACCCTCTGGAGAGCCTTGCGGTTGCGGGCAGTGCCGTTGCCGTACCAGGCGGTGATACAGCCCGACAGGATGCACTCAATTGTGCATCTGCAAAAGTTAGTGAGGGTTTTAGGTCCACGATCATCTCCTTAGTTTTATTGACGTTGAGTGACGTTATTTTCCTGGAACCACATTTGGTTCCTATTTGACTTCCTCAAAATAACTGGGCTGCAGGTAGCCTAGTGGTTAGGGTGTTGGGCCAGTAACCGAAAGATTGCTGGATTGAATCCCCGAGCTGACAAGGTAAATAATGTTGTTCACCGGTAGGCTGTCATTGTAAATAAGAATTTGTTCTTAACTGACTTGCTTAGTTAAATTAAAAATAGACATTTGGAAAATTTCAACACCATGGACAGCAATCAGTAGTCCAAAAAGTCTTAGTGGCTAACACATTCTCTATTTTTTGCATCCTAAATGGCACCCTATTTCTTATATAGTGCACTACTTTTGACCAGGGGTCATAGGGCTCTGGTCAAAAGTAGAGCACTATGCAGGGAATGGGGTGTCATTTGCCACATGTTTTTTAAGGAGACTGATTCATATAGAGGCACTAATGTATGTTTATGCCTGAAGGGTGACGGATAATAGGCAAACATTGCATGACTTTATTCCATTATCCATTTACCCTCATCCATATGTTGTTTTTCTTTATGCACCTCCATTATAATTCATCATTACCCATAAATCCAACAACATTTTCGCTTTGTTGGATTATACATTAGAAATCTCATTTCAAGAATGCGATTAATACAATAGCAACAGGGAATCATTTACACAGCATGTACAATTATTTTAGCCTGCACAATTCTTTACCCCTTACAGCTGTTCTCCATCTGTGATATTGACAGAATCAGGGGACCTATTTGGAATTTGGAAACCTATTTTGCCAAAATGGTTCAGTGCTCGAGGCCACCCGTCCGCAGCGGCGCTGCAGTGTGCGCGCTTGAAGACTGCCGCGGCTCGCGCGCTATCTTGTGAACCCGGGAGAGAGCGAGAGGAGGAGAGGACCAGTCTAGCAACAGAGGCAAGTGGAAGCTCAACGGACGGACGTGGTTCCAACGATAAAGACGCAGAGGGGGGAAAAAAAGCACTCTACTACAAGAACCTGGAAGAGAGAGAGAGGGCATCCATTGTATTGCGCACAGTACACTGCAGGTTAGTTAAGTAAATAATGTTTTTATGCCATAACATCCCAAAGGCAGTATGAGAGTCGGATGCCAGTGTCGTTTACTTCAGTTGTTAATGCGTGTGAACGTGGGATGGATGTTGTCTTTAGGCTATCAAAATAAATAATAATTTATGATATTTCAATTGCCGGATCCTATTACATGACATGATGCATAGTATAGTATAGAAATGGACCCATTAACAGTATTTAGGTTACTTCTTGTGTGATACAGAAATGTGGTATATTACGCAGAACAGATGTAGCCTATAGCTAGCTTTGGGACACAACATCGGGAGTCTGTGTACCAGTCAATACACAGACTGCCGATATTGTGTCCCAAAGCTAGCTATAGACTTGTACTTCAGTCTCTGCATCTGGCTGGTCAGTTGCCAAAAATGTAATGGCATCAATTGTTAATTTGTAGGTTATGGCAGTTTATTAAATGATAGTCAACTTTACAGCACCCCGAATGTGTATGCGGCTATGCGCGTGACAATCATTTTATTTAACTTCACTGAAGATTTTCCACAAATCGTTGTTTTCGTTATAATGAGAGAGAGATAGATAGAGAGAGAGCAGAGCAGAGCGTTGGCCCATATGTAATGCAGTTGTGTAAAGAGCCTACGCACATAACTCAATTTGGTATTGGAGTAGATTTGGTCAGTAGATCGAAATCAAATAATGTGTTTGCTGTTATTTCACATGAGAAATGTCATGCTTGATACGATTTCTCAAAATGTAATTGTGCAAATCAAATGTTATTTCGTTTAATGTGTTGACACCAATATCTAGGCTACTCCATTTTCTCAAAATGACACAGAATGTCATTATAATATTCCCTGGAGATGTTCTTGTTGCATCTGTCATGTATTTGAGACGTTAATAATCAAGCCAAACAATTGCATTACTGCAAAAACATTCCCACCCATGTCTTACCCTACTTCCCCCCACTCTGTCCCCTTGTCAGACAAGCTTTATTCATTCATAGTGTACCCAGTGCCCCCCTTCAACACACACACACACACACACACACACACACACACACACAGACACACACAGACACACACACACACACACACACACACACACACACACACACACACACACACACACACACACACACACACACACACACACACACACCAAACACACAGCACTTTCATTTCTCACTCCAATTAATGCTATGCTAATGACTAAGAATGAATGACTAATGCTTTTATTGTCTGTGTAGTGGGGATCTTCTAGCTGTGACACACTTTCTAGTTATGTTTATTCAGTCTGAGCAGACTATTGTTCATTTCCTCAAGTAGATAACAACTCCCTGACCTACCTTATGGCATCTGCATTCATTATGAAAGAGCGCCAAAAATGTGTGTGTATCTCCTACTGTTCCTTGTTGTTAGTGTACCCTGTCCTGGTGTTCCTTGTTGTTTGTGTACCCTGGTCTGGTGTTCCTTGTTGTTTTTTGTACCCTGGTCTGGTGTTCCTTGTTGTTTGTGTACCCTGGTCTGGTGTTCCTTGTTGTTTGTGTACCCTGGTCTGGTGTTCCTTGTTGTTTGTGTACACTGGTCTGGTGTTCCTTGTTGTTTGTGTACCCTGGTCTGGTGTTCCTTGTTGTTTGTGTACCCTGGTCTGGTGTTCCTTGTTGTTTGTGTACCCTGCCCTGGTGTTCCTTGTTGTTTTTATTCAACCATGGATTATACTTGATCTAATTGTAAGATCAGTTTGTTACCATTGCTTTACAGTTTTGTGACCCAGACCCACTCTGACAGCTGTCTTAAAGGGACACTACGTTGAAAACGGAGGAAAAACAAACAATTATATTGTTGTCCTTTGACGTTCTGGTCATTTTTCAACCTTTCTGCGCTTGTTTCTATCATCTCAGTGACTTTTATGGTTTAGTTGACAACTGTCGTCTGACCGGCTATTGATGAAAATGGGACAAGTTAATGCACAGTGACCTACCAGGCTGGTAACCTAGATATCTGGCACTTACTTTCACTGCTTTCCCCCTCTACCGTAAACATCTCCAGTGCCCCATGGAGATTTGCATAACTGTAAGGGATCACCATAATTACCACACGTGCATTTACTGGTTGTGCTGTCTGTGGTATTGTGTGTGTGTGTGTATCTGTGTGTCTGAGTCTGTGTGTGTCTCTGTGTCTGTGTGTGTGTGTGTGTGTGTGTGTGTGTGTGTATCTGTGTGTGTCTGTCTCTGTGTGTGTATGTGTCTGTATCAGTGTGTGTATGTGTCTGTATCAGTGTGTGTGTGTGTGTGTGTGTGTCTGTGTCTGTGTGTGTGTGTTTGTTTTCATGCATGTTTGTATATATCTATGTGGCATTATGAGAGTCCCAGTCACCCAGTAGATGATAACGTAGAAGTGGCCAGTCCTTAGAGCGATGGGAAAGGCTGGGGTGGAGAAGAGAAGAGGAAAATGCCACTTATTCTACACTGTGGGCTGGTGAAGCATGCAGACTATTCTGTGAGAAGTGATTCGTTCTCCAGTCGTCTGCCAGGCAGTTGCTAGCTTGTGTGCTAACTCCCCCCCAAGGCAGCAGGACAATGTGTCTCAGTCATACAACCAACGTACTCAGTCTGGTCTAGTTATGCTGATGTCATAACGGTTCCTCTGAAGAATGAAATATCAACTTTTATGACACAAGAATATTTAATCGTTCTTTTTGGGAATAAAAATAACTCAACCGTTATTTGTCCAGAACGGAAGTGTTGAAAGACACTAGAGCCAAGAAGGTTAATTTGGAGCTATTGAATCAGATCATGGAATCACACTTGTGGATGTCCGTCAGTTTAGTAAAGGCAGACATTACTAGTCGGAATAGTTTCGCTTTTGATCATGTAGTTCTTGATGCTTTCTTTTGATTATTATTATTTTTTTTTACATAAACAACACAGACCTACGGTATTGATTATTCTTTTGCGTCTCACGTTGTTACTTGTAAGACATTTTTGTACTCTGGTGGTTACCATTTTTAGTTATACAGTATGTCCTCACAGGTCAGTCAGTCAGGTAGTGAAAGTGCACTCTTGCTTTGAATGGAGAATATTGATCTGAATGTAGCTGGTCTGCCACTCAATAATATGAATGTCTGCTACTGCCTGCTGACCTGCTGTGATGTAAGTAATCCCAAGCGAGTAAGAGGGGCCCATGTACATCCATTAGTGTCACCACGGTCTGGGTCTGTCTCTGTGTGTGTGTGTTCCCACAGAGCCAGGCAGGCTTCACAGTGACAATGCTTTAGTCTAGTTTCTCTGTCACACCCCTGTCCTCCTTACTGCTGGACAGATGAATGTCTCATTAGGGGGAACACCATAGAGACACGTAGTGTGCGTCTCAAATGGCACCCAATTCCCATTATACCCACCCTATTCCCAAAAAGTAGTGCACTATGTAGAGAATAGGATGCCCTTTGGGACGCAGCCATATAATACTTTTCTGTTTAATTCTGTGAGGGCCACAGTGTGACTGTGAAGGATATCCCTTCCTCGGTCTCTCTACCTGCTCAATAGACTTTACCTGGAGCTGGATGTGTCACTGTTTTTAAAGGTCCAATGCAGCCGTTTTTATCTCAATATCAAATATTTTCTGGGTAACAATTAAGTACCTTACAGTGATTGTTTTAAATTAAAATGGTCCACAAGAAAAAAAATAGCTTCTTAGCAAAGAGCAATTTCTCAAGCAAGAATGTTGCTAGAACTGTATGGGAGTGGTCTGAGTAGGGAGGGGAAAACTGAAAACTAGCTGTTATTGGCAGAGAGGTTGCGAACTCTATTTCTTATTGGTCTATTCACTCATTTACCGCCAGGTGATCACACCAGGCAGGCCAAAACGCTATCCCACCACAAAAACACACACACACACACACACACACACACACACACACACACACACACACACACACACACACACACACACACACACACACACACACACACACACACACACACACACACACACACACACACACACACACACACACACACACACACACACACACACACACACACACATGAGTAGTGGCAAACTGGTGAAATGCAATTAGAGTTTCACACTTGGTTAGTCACTGGTCCTAATGGGGATTGACGGCTTCCTGTGAGTCCTGTCCTTTGCTCTCCTCACAGCTGCACACTGTTGTTGTTTACGTCATAGACCTGGATTAAATGATCATGACTGGATTGTGATGTCTGACTGATGCTGGACTGACTCACACATGATTGTCTCGACTAGAAACAATCTATTTTGGTTGTTAGCTAGATGCTTCTCAATGTTGCTGTAAACAATAGCATTTTCTTCTCGTGATTCCTAACGTTTCATTACACCAACATCAAGTAATAGGATATTGTCTGGCTTGTTGTACTATACATAAAACATGCAAGATACCTGGAGCTACTTTCATTTGAAGTGTAATCTCGACACTCAGAACCATATTGTATGTATAATGGTCTTGCATAATGTTTCATCTGTCTCAAGAGACTATTCAAAGTGTTATAGTAGTGTTAGGCTATATGTGTGCTTCTTATTACCTAGCTAGCTATATGACTCTGTGGTCAAGAATATCAGGCCAGGACAGTGTTTGGTTGCTAGGACAGATGGCAGATCTACAGGAGTGGTCAGTCAGTGGTCTGGTCAGCCCTGGTCCCTCCTAGCTCGTAGCTGTAGTAGCAGTCCAAAGTGAATATACTATTGTTATAAATGTGCTCTTTAATACCTAACTATTTTATTAACTTGTGGTAATTTGTTTGGTTGCTAGGACAGATGGCGTAACAGGAGTGGTCAGTCAGCGGTCAGTCTCCCCAGTTGGCAGCAGCAGTAGCCCCACTGTGACTGAATTATTACCCATGTCAGGTTATTATACCATTATAGCCGTCCAACCCAATCGCTCAAGGTTACCCCGGGATACGGTATTATCACCCTCCCATGTAAGGATTATTACACCCCTCAGTGAGAACAAAGGTGAAGCGATGCTCTTTTCTATTCAAACGGACTGTGAGGGATCAGCCTCTTTTTGAAGTGGATGTTGAGGAATCTGAAGATAATACGATGGGATGTTTTGGGTTTTATGTTCTATACTCCCACCTCCCCAATAGAGACCAAATTGACAGACTAAACCACCATCTTTGATTTCAACAATGTAACGTAAACCACTTGAGCTTCTAGGCAGTTAACTGGGAGATTCATTCTGAGTTTTCTGAATTCATTCTCTGTGATATGAACGAGACAGAGTTGAGAGGGAGAGGGTTGCAGGAATGAAGGGTGTGTTTGTTAGTCTGCTTCTCTCTGTGTCCTACGAGTTACTTTAGCTTCTTTACCACCCATTGGAAAGAAGAGGAGGGGAGAAGCGAAAGGGCGGATGAAGGGTGGAGGCGAGGGGTGTGTGGAAGCTTTGGGTGGGGGGTACCTAATGGAATGCTGAGAAGGGGCAAGGGGAACAAAAGATTGTCTGTTTTCGCCCCGTCCCCAGTGGCTGGGACGTTGTTTTTGGAGCATTTCTTGTGAAGTAGGGGGGTGCTGCCGGATCAGGGGGCTGGGGACTAGGGAGTCTGGGCTACAAGCCTGGGCGCTGGCTGGATCTCTGTTTAAAGAGAAGATCTGGATATTTGTTTGAAGACCAGAGATCTTACAGTGGAGGAAAACAACCTCAGCCACAGCCACAGCTCCATAGCCAACGCCAACCTCAGCCTCAGCCAATGCTCCATCCCCAACCCCAGCCCCTGCTCCAGGCTCTTGCCAAGTCCTGCATGGGCGGCAGATATGTGTGAGAAATGGGCACCTGCTCTGAAGAGGGTCACAGTGGAAGAATGCTACAGCAGCTGCATGACGCTGTCCTCTAGTCTGCCGGACAGGAGTGCTACCCTAGCAGCAGGATGCTGTGGAAGAGGGTGCTTTGGGGAAGAGAGTGTCCACTTGAACGCTCCCGAGAACATTCTCATGCTTCCTGCCTCTCATTTGCATAAGCTTAAGAAGAACCCATCACCCTCCTTCGTCCCCCCCCAGTTCCTCCCTCCCTCTCTGTTGACATAGTGGCTTGGCCCACTTGTGTCGTCTAATTGCTCAGCAAATATGCCACCACAGCCCTTATCCCGCTTTTCACGTCTGAGATTTAAAGAGCCAGGCCTGGCCCTGCCAAGAAAGAAGGACATTAAACCTACCACCGGCTTCCTTCCACACTCCCATGCTCTGTTGTTGATGTAACGCACTTTTCAGAAATCACTCCGTCATTTCCGGGCTGTGAAATTTCTAATAGTTTGCTTAATTTCTGTTTATGTGATAAACCAAGCAAGTATTGTATAGATAATCATTGTACCATCTAAACTGCTTTGAAATATATTTTCCATTACCAAAAATATAGTATTTTCAGCTGTTTGAAGCGGGTGTAGAAAACCGAAAGTAAAAGATGCAAAAATAAAACTTAAGCACAGGAAGCATAGCAATAGCGCACATAAGAAATAGATACTGCGTCTTAGAGTTTCTTTCAATGAGAATGACAGATCTATAATTCACATTTCTATGTGAATTTGGTTGGTTCGCCAGAAAAGGTACATATTGCAGCTTTAAATTGATGTTATGTTACCACTGTATATAAACTATGACATAGTGGCACACCACAAAGTATTGCTGTGTGGAATTACAGTTTAGTTATATGCAGCAGAGTGAGAGCTCATGCCTTGGAAAAGAGGTATTTTCAAAAAACTGACCTCATTGGGATAGCCCGGTGAAATAAAGGTTAAATAAGAAGATTAGTTTCATCCTCCTAGACCCATTACATGCAACAGTGATTGATTTAACCGGATGACGATAGACACTTAGTTGTCAGCACATTAATAAAGGTGACAATGTGGGTTTGTTATGGTTCAGGAGGCCAACTAAACCTTTAGGTCCTGACTCATTTAGGTCCTGTTTCCCTAATACCGCTTGCCCTCTCCACTCCCCCACCCAACTCCCCGTTCCATCCTTAGGGACCATGTCACCAGCTCAGCCTCCATTACTGAAGGGCTCTTAATCCAACTGCGATGACAGCTTGGCTCTCTTTCCCTGTTTCTGTGGCACTAGCTAGATGCTGAGACCAATGAGCTTTTCTTCCTTCCGCCTTTTTCCATCCCTTAAAACCCCAAACACAGCCACGGGAATCCTGGGAAAATTCTCCCCTTGGGGGACGAGACAAAGAAAATGGGATGGTAAACAAATCCTCCTGCGAATCTATAAGAGATATTCTCTCCCTCCATCTCCATTCCGCCCCAGATAGATGTTCCAATCCATGTCCCTTTTGAGATTTATTTACATAAAAAAAACAGTGCTGCCTCTGGTTGGTGTTTTTCTGTTGTTCTCCTCTCTGCCTGTGTGATGCTTGTTTAAAAGCATAATCTATACCCCACCATAATCTTTGTGTGCCTATGGCTTCAAAATGATTAGAGAAGATTGAGGTCAAAAGCTGAGTAGAATCTTAAAATTCGTCCCCCGGTAAACCCGCTCCCCCTTTTTTGGGAACACCCAATCGGGCACCCTGATCCCCAGGTCACATGTTGAGGGACATTCAAACGGATTAATCAGATCCAGCGTCATAACAATGCGCATTAGACATGTTTGCTGAGAGTTTAATGCACTCTGTCAGCTATGGAGAATTGTGTCTCTCTCAGGCGAGGGTGCTGCCACAGTTAGTATTGGTAAGGGAAGGAGTTGGGGGCCGAGCTGGCATCAGGAATGTTGTTATTCCTCTGAGAGGACTGTTGCTTAGTTCATTTCATCCCAATGTTCCCATTTTGATTGGTTTTTCTAATTTAAAATATATTGGACATTTACCAAACCAATACCTACTATCTCCAAGCCTGTATAGCAGTTAGTGACTAGGAAGAAGAAAAGGAAGGGGCAGAGAGCAGAGCAGAGCAGGCATCAGGAATGTTGTTTTTAATTTTCCATGAGAGAATTGTTTACAGCTTGATGTATTAATAATCCTTCGTGTAATCTCAGTATTCCCACCACGCGTACAGTAATTGGGATGTACTCGTCATCTCATTAAATTGCTCTTACAATTATTAATACTGTGTATCGATTACTTGTAATCCGCACATCAGGATTGGGATGTCATTTAGATTATTTGTTTTTTGGAAATGTTGGATGTTTCCCCGAAGTACTAAGGCTGTATACAAGTAGCCTTTAGCCTAGCAATGATGTTTATAATAGAGGTTAAAACTAATTTTGTCTGTTCCATATTCTTTCTCCATTCTCCTATATCCTTCTCATTCTCTTCGTCTCCCACAAAACGGGCCACTTTGCGTGAGAAAACCACCGCATGAATAAAAGACTCAAAGATAATCAGCACCTAGAGGACAGCAGCCACAGCGACACAGCGAGTTGACTAGAATACATTCCTATGCCAGAGCAATTTAAGATCAAACACACTACGGTGGAATAGCAATCAGTGTAATCTCTTTCCTCTGCCTGTAGAAGCCCTCCTTCTCTCCTTCCCTGCTTCTCAGACTCAGAGCTCGACTTGCTCTTTGGTGGCTCTGAAAGAATGTCATTGTCACTAAGGTAATTCCCTGCTCCAGCCACAGCAGTGAAGAGGATGGAGGGATGGAGGGATGAATGGTGACTTCAACTATCCGCCACTTCAGAGGCTGGCTGGGCTGATAACCCAATCAAACGGCCAGTGTGGCTGAGAGGTCTGTCTGGAGCATCAGAGAGCTTGTCTGTCTGTCTGGTTTGTCGGTCTTGTCCCTGTGCTTGCAGGTCTTTGAATGTGTCCTGGTGATCTGGTCAGACAATCTGTATTTTTAGAGTTCTGAGAACCGGTCAATTCTGGGTAAGAGATGGCCTTGAAGGCTTTTCAGACTACTGAGCCAAGCCAAGCTGTACTGAGCTGGCCTGGTTACGAATCCACCATAGTTGCTGGAAAGGACAATGCTGAAATAACAATGACATAAGAGAGCTCTCAGTCAATACGAGTCAGTTATTAAATAGGCCATGGTTTTTGTTCCTGTTAGATGCCCAACTCTCCATTGGTTAGCTGTGGTATTTGAGTGTTGGCTGAGGTTGAAAGGAAAGAAGTCCAGATCTAATGAACAATGTACCATTTGAGGTTGGCTTGTTTGGGGCCTCCGGCCTAGCTCCCTGGCCCCACAGGACAAATGGCACATGACCGTATTAAAAAAGCATCTCAAAATAGGAGTTCTGATCTAAGATCAGTTCCCCCCTGTCTATATAGTCATGTTCATTATAATCTAAAAGGTAAAACTGATCCTACAGTGCCTTTGGAAAGTATTCAGACCCCTTGACGTTTTCCACATTTTGTTACATTTCAGCCTTATTTTAAAATGGATGAAATAGTAAATCTAAATTATATAATCAATCTACATAGCCCCATAATGACAAATCAAGTTTTTTTTTTTAATGTTTTGCAAATGTATTAAAAATAAAAACTTAAATATCATATTTACATAAGTATTCAGACCCTTTACTCAGTACTTTGTTGAAGCACCTTTGGCAGCGATTACAGCATCGAGTCTTCTTGGGCATTATGCTACAAGCTTGGCACATCTGTATTTGGTGAGTTTCTGCCATTTTTCTCTGCAGATCCTCTCAAGCTCTGTCAGGTTAGATGGGGAGCATTGCTGCACAGCTATATTCAGGTCTCTCCAGAGATGTTCGATCAGGTTCAAGTCCGGGCTCTGGCTGGGCCATTCAGAGACTTGTCCTGAAGCCACTCCTGCATTGTCTTGGCTGTGTGCTTAGGGTCATTGTCCTGTTGGAAAGTGAACCTTCACCCCAGTCTGAGGTTTTCATCAAGGATCTCTCTGTACTTTGCTCCGTTCATCTCTACTTTGCCTCGATCCTGACTAGTCTCCCAGTTCCTGCCGCTGAAAAATATCCCCACAGCATGATGCTGCCACCACCATTCTTCACCATAGGGATGGTGCCAGGTTTACTACAGATGTGACACTTGGCATTTAGGTCAAAGAGATCAATATTGGTTTCATCAGACCAGACAATCTTGTTTCTCATGGTCTGAGAGTATTTAGGTGCCTTTTGGCAAACGCCAAATGGGCTGTCATGTGCTTTTTACTGAGGAGTGACGCCCGACCACACTACCATAAAGGCCTGATTGGTGGAGTGCTGCAGAGATGGTTGTCCTTCTGTAAGGTTCTACCATCTCCATAGAGGAACTCTAGAGCTCTCTCAGAGTAACCATCAGGTTTTTGGTCATGTCCCTGTCCAAGGCCCTTCTCCCCCGATTGCTCAGTTTGGCAGGGCAGCCAGCTCTAGGAAGAGTCTTGGTGGTTCCAAACTTCTTCCTTTTAAGAATGATGGAGGCCACTGTGTTCTTAGTGATCTTCAATGCTGCAGAAATGTTTTGGTACCCTTCCGCAAATCTGTGCCTGGACACAATCCTGTCTCAGAGCTCTACGGACAATTCCTTCGACCTCATGGCTTGGTTTTTGCTCTGACATGCACTGTCAACTGTGGGACCTTATATAGACAGGTGTGTGCCTTTCCAAATCATGTCCAATCAATTGAATTTATGTAAACAGGATGCACCTGAGCTCAATTTTGAGTTTCATAGCAAAGGGGCTGAATACTTATGTAAATATGGTATTTCTGTTTTTGCTTTTGCATTATGGGGTATTGTGTGTAGTTTATTTTATTTAATCCATTTTAGAATAAGGCTGTAACGTAACAAAATGTGGAAAAAGTCAAGGGGTCTGAATACTTTCCAGCAATTGAGACCCTTTGTGAATATGTAGCTCTCTTTGAGAGACTATAGCATAGCAGACATGTTACTCAAAGGGCTAGCTTTGTGACAGAGTGCACACTGCCTACACACCACCTCTGGAGGACAAATGCATCACTTTCAGGATTTCCGTGTTTTTTCCATTTGTGATGGTGCGTCATTGAAGGGGAGTTTAAATAGTTGTGATAGCTCATTGAGTGGGAAAAGTGAGAATTCATATAGCTGGTTTTGAAGCCTACTCTTCAATCATTTGGTTTGACATTTAACGGTGGGTAGAGGAGTCAGAGCAAAATTTCCTGTAGAATAATAGATTGAATTGCGGACATGTTGCCGAGGAGAGCTCAAGGTACTACTGTAGCTTTTGTCCTGTCTCTTTTATGGCTGGTCTCAGTTTAAAACATTTTACGTTTAATCCAGTGATTTTATGCAACAGAGAAAAGGTATTGTTTTGTTATGAATTCTAATTTATAACGAATTTACCAATGGATATCTAAGCCTAGGATATTTAATGTGGTTCCATTTCCCATGCATGCAATCTTTTTAAGGGATGATATCCAGAGTTTATAGCTGAGCTTCTCAGATAAAGGACCAATCGCCTTCCTGAGAGCAGATTACTTTCTGATCTCCATCCACCACTCTCTCGCTTGCTCTCTCTCTCTCTCTCCCGCTCTCTCTCTCTCTCTCTCACCCTCTCTCTCTCTCTCTCTCTCTCTCTCTCTCTCTCTCTCTCTCTCTCTCTCTCTCTCTCCCCTCTCTCTCTCTCTCCCCTCTCTCTCTCTCTCTCTCTCTCTCTCTCTCTCTCTCTCTCTCTCTCTCTCTCCTCTCCCCAACGCTGTTGTAAGGTAAAAACCCTGACTTTGAATCTGCCTCAGTGTTGCTAACATTTGCTATCCTTTATCCTGCTAATGTTCCCGAGCTCCACAAGGTTGAGGGAGATAGTTCCCAGGGAAAGGCGATCCTGTGTTTCCTTACCAAGTCGTCTGATCTCTTTTCTTTCTGGTTGTGAAAAGGATATGGTACCCAGTACACACCTTTCTGTGGTAACTGGAGATATGCTGTTTTGTTCACCCTGAAACACAACTCATCGGATGTACTGGAGACACAGTGCTCTCGAGTTTAATTTGTGGTACATGGCTATATTAGTTTAATTTGTGGTACATGGCTATATTAGTTTCATTTGTGGTACATGGCTATATTAGTTTCATTTGTGGTACATGGCTATGTTAGTTTCATTTGTGGTACATGGCTATATTAGTTTCATTTGTGGTACATGGCTATATTAGTTTCATTTGTGGTACATGGCTATGTTAGTTTCATTTGTGGTACATGGCTATATTAGTTTCAACTCGTTCTTCCAGAGTAGAGTACAATATTATCATCAATGGATTAGAGTTGTTACTTCTGCTTATTCTGTATCTAGACCAAATCTTCTCAAGCTGAGAATCTCCGTACAGTACATAGAGATATTTAATGCATAAATGTATACATTCATTTATGTGTATATGTTTCAATTCATGGCAAGATTTCCTGTGATTTCTATTTCCCATATGCTTAAACATAGACACTCATTCCCTGATATCTAATTACTAAGGAGATGCCTCTGCCATCGTTCAACATCAGCACGTCCCACCTCACCAATGGGATCCCTGCGGGAACTGAACTCACAACCAGTTGGTGTTTATAGCGTCTTACCAACTGAGCCTCAGGGCCACAGCCACACAGAACCATGAAAACTACTGGCCTGGTCCCCAATGCCTCATGGGTAATGGAGCTGGTGGGTTCTATGGTTCTATCAACCTTTGTGTCAACATCAACCTGGAAGCATTCACACTTATCAGGTGTTTTATATAATCAAAACCAAACTATGATCACAGTTTCAGTCAACATCTTACCAAAATATATGATTAAAAAAATCCAGTAGTGCGCAAAGCATGACACTTGCATTAGGGTGTTTTTTGAAGATAATGATAAAAGTGAATGCCATGAATTTACCAAGTTTTCCCTCACCATATCTCAAACATCCACATACTGCACTTTGATGTAGACTTGGAAGTGTAGCTGGAAGGGAGGCAGGGAGACAACGAATGGAGTCTGTGTGTGTCTCAAATGGCACCCTATTCCCTACATAGTGCACTATTTTGACCAGAGCACTATGGGACCTGGTCAAACGGTGCTCTAGATATTGAATAGGGTGCCATTTGAAACCATTTTGTCTGTGGTGTCATCGGTTTACTACTTCAAACTTAAACCCTCCACCCTCTGATCTTGGTGTGAATAGTCCCTTTCTTTTGTTAACGTCTTTAGGATCACAGTATCTTCACCATTGCCTGTGCATTTTATTGACTTTTCCTTATTGGTTCACTGAGGGAAAATGAAAATACTGCATGTTTACTGTGGTCACTGCTATTTACATTTAACTATCTTTTTCAAAAGGCTAATAAACAAACAGAATGCCCCGTTGACTCAGGTTAAAGGCTCACTCCTTAATTTAAAAAACTACAAAATAGGTTGATATAAAGCTGAGGGATGGGGCTGCTACAGAAGTGTTACCGCTCTCAAACAGGGATTTAAATGAGAAAGGGCGAGAAGGTGGACGAGAGGGCCAGTTTGGGGTGAGAAAGGGAAGAGAGAGGGAAAGAGGCAGTGACCGGAACTTGCTCTCTGTCTCACCGGGGTGCACCTTTCTAATCTAGACTGTCTGGCTGAAATATGGCTTTCTCTGGCTTTTTCTTTGATGATAGGAACAATGCACCTGCTGGGGGCCTAGGGCTATTTTTTTCTCCCCATGTGCCCCTCCCTACCACTCCTCCAAGTGTCCATGCTAAACACTCACCATCACTTTGTCTTCTGCTTTTGCTGTGTGTAATAGAGCTGTACCATGCCTTTTTCAAGTCATGTACAATACTGCTCCAACATGCCATGACCTTTTTTTAAATGTACTCAAAGTATGGAGCTATTCTAAAAGTAACAAAATACTTTTTAACGTTCTCATGAGATCAGTGATTGTTTGTGAGTTGTTTGCCCCTGGCCTGAACAGATTCAAACACAGCCAAGTACACTGTGATATTTGTCTGCTTTACGGTATTTACCAATCTTCATCCTATTATATTTCATCTCAAGCTGTTATTCTGTCTGCTATATCGTTTTTGGGGCCTAAACTGTGCATTTCCAGTGGAAGGTAACTGAGAGTTGGTAGCATTGACCGGCGAATGCCTGAGAATCACTTAATTCAAAATGGCTGACAAAAGAACGGAATAAAAAAGAGAGAGAGAAAGAGAGAAAAAGAAAGAGACAAGGAATAGACAAGTCTAAATGTTAAAGCCATGCATAGGTGTTACGCACCACTGTGACGGAGGTCCATTTTATACCCATAATATCGAATAGCAAAGACTTTCTATGCATTTTACTTCTATTGTTTAGGACTGAGGCATACTAGAGTGTCTGGACCATAGATATATAACCTCTTATTCTATTTCTATGGTCATAGAAATACCCGGGACACCTACTAGTCATAGAGCAGTTCAGACAGGCATTAGAAATGGTTTAAAAGTGACTATTTTACATAATATTGGAGCACTGCATGCCTTTCTAACTAACCCCCCTTTACTTTGTGACTCAGTGACTCCAAACTAGAGCAACCTCACGTCTGTGTTTTGTGATGCTAAATTTATCAACAACGATTAATATGGAAATAAAGGGAGAAGAACTTGACCGCAATTGTTTATTTCCCATTTAAAATTAATGTTTTATATGAATATGCTATACTTGAAAGAGTGAAAAGAAATTAGCCTAAAATTGTCCTAGAAAAGTAAAATAATGAAGAGCAATCTCAGATAGGAAAATACGGTGTTGTCTTGGTGTATGTTCTATGAATTTCATTATAGACCCCTTATTGCCATTGATCTTAGTAGATGAACATTGAGTCAGTAGCCCTCGAGATTCAGGAAGTAAACTGATATTCCAATTTACTAACTGAATTGAAATGGAATCAACCCCAACCCTTATCCTGAGTCCATGCTGTTGAACACATCTGTTTAGCTAGCTATATGTGGATCACTATAATTAGTGTGATAACTCAGAGGAAGGCTAATCCAATCCAGTAAACAGGGCAACGTTAAGTGGCTGTACCATGATACCATTCATCCCTCCTCTATCCATTATCTCTATCTATCCATCCCTCCATCCAGCCCTCACCTGTCCATGATCTCCATCCAGTCAACACTAAACACATGGATGGGAATGAATTAGAAGCAGGTGCACTCTAGGTGAGGTCAATGCTACAATGTTCAATTAGCGTACAGTAGGCCTGGAGTATATTATGTTGTGTATTCCTGCATCGCAATACCGATGAGTGCAATATTATCGGATTTCATACACTGTGATGTTGGCTTTAAAAATGGAAAACTTTGCCTCTATAGACCTTTACAGTAATGAGCCTCCCTTCCAACTTTTAAAAAAGTATTCATACAGTGCCTTCAGAAAGTATTCATACCATTTGACTTACTCCACATTTTGTTGTGTTACAACCTGATTTCAAAATTGATTAAATATACAGTATATGTTTTCATCCATCTACACACAATACCCCATAATAACAAAGTGAAAACATGAACATTTTTTGAAAATCAAATATAGAAGTATCTCATTTATATAAGTATTCACACCCCTGAGTCAATACTTAGAAGCACTTTTGACAGTAATTACAGTATTTCTGGGTAAGTCTCTAAGACTTTTCCACACCTGAATTGTGCAACATTTGCCCATTATTCTTTTCAAAATTCTTCAAGCTCTGTCAAATTGGTTGTTGATCATTGCTAAACAACCATTTTCAGGTCTTGCCATAGATTTTCAAGTACAGTCGTGACCAAAAGTTTTGAGAATGACACAAGTATTGGTCTCCACAAAGTTTGCTGCCTCAGTGTTGATGATGGCAATTTGCATATACTCCAGAATGTCATGAAGAGTGATCAGATGAATTGCAATTAATTGCAAAGTCCCTCTTTGCCATGAAAATGAACTTAATCCCCCAAAAACATTTTCACGGAATTTCAGCCCTGCCACGAAAGGACCAGCTGCCATCATGTCAGTGATTGTCTCGTTAACACAGGTGAGAGTGTTGACGAGGACAAGGCTGGAGATCACTCTGTCATGCTGATTGAGTCAGAATAACAGACTGGACGCTTTAAAAGGAGGGTGGTGCTTGAAATCATTGTTCTACCTCTGTCAACCATGGTTACCTGCAAGGAAACACGTGCCGTCATCATTGCTTTGCACATAAAGGGCTTCACAGGCAAGGATATTGCTGCTGGTAAGATTGCACCTAAATCAACCATTTATCAAATCATCAAGAACTTCAAGGAGAGAGGTTCAATTGTTGTGAAGAAGGCGTCAGGGCGCCCAAGAAAGTCCAGCAAGCGTCAGGACCGTCTCCCAAAGTTGATTCAGCTGCGGGATCGGGGCACCTCCAGTGCAGAGCTTGCTCAGGAATGGCAGCAGGCAGGTGTGAGTGCATCTGCACGCACAGTGAGGCGAAGACTTTTGGAGGATGGCCTGGTGTCAAGAAGGGCAGCAAAGAAGCCACTTTTCTCCAGGAAAAACATCAGTGACAGACTGATATTCTGCCAAAGGTACAGGGATTGGACTGCTGAGGACTGGGGTAGAGTCATTTTCTCTGATGAATCCCCTTTCCGATTGTTTGGGCCATCCGGAAAACACCTTGTCCGGAGAAGACAAGGTGAGCGCTACCATCAGTCCTGTGTTATGCCAACAGTAAAGCATCCTGAGACCATTCATGTGTGGGGTTGCTTCTCAGCCAAGGGAGTGGGCTCACTCACAATTTTGCCTAAGAACACAGCCATGAATAAAGAATGGTACCAACACATCCTCTGAGAGCAACTTCTCCCAACCATCCAAGAACAGTTTGGTGACGACCAATGCCTTTTCCAGCATGATGGAGCACCTTGCCATAAGGAAAAAGTGATAACTAAGCGGCTCGGGGAACAAAACATCGACATTTTGGGTCCATGGCCAGGAAACTCCCCAGACCTTAATCCCATTGAGAACTTGTGGTCGATCCTCAAGAGGCGGGTGGACAAACAAAAACCCACAACTTCTGACAAACTCCAAGCATTGATTATGCAAGAATGGCCTGCCATCAGTCAGGATGTGGCCCAGAAGTTAATTGACAGCATGCCAGGGCGGATTGCAGAGGTCTTGAAAAAGAAGGGTCAACACTGCAAATATTGACTCTTTGCATAAACTGAATGTCATTGTCAATGAAAGCCTTTGACACTTATGGAATACTTGTAATTATACTTAAGTGTACCATAGTAACTACTAACATAAAGATCTAAGAACACTGAAGCAGCAAACTTTGTGGAGACCAATACTTGTGTCATTCTCAAAACTTTTGGCCACGACTGTAGATTTACACCCCGGGTCAAAAGTTTGGAATATTACTCATTCAAGGGTTTCTCTTTATTTGCACTATTTTTTACATTGTAGAATAAAAGTGAAGACATCAAAACTATGACATAACACATATGGAATCATGTAGTAACCAAAAAAGTGTTAAACAAATCAAAATATATTTTATATTTGACATTCTTCAAATAGCCACCCTTTGCCTTGATGACAGCTTTGCACACTCTTGTCAAAGCTGTGTGCAATTGACTCAAGACATTTCAGCTTTTAATTTTAAATGTATTTGTAAACATTTCGAAAAACATCATTCCACTTTGACATTATGGGATATTGTGTGTAGGCCAGTGTCAAAAAAAATATCTTAATTTTATAAATTTTAAATTCAGGCAGTAACACAACAAAATGTGTAAAAAGTCAAGGGCTGTGAATACTTTCCAAAGCACTGTATATAGCATTTATCTGTATATCCATATTGTCTATGAGTCTCTAGTAGATAGACCATATAGTTCAAGAGAAAATAGTCTAATTAATGAAAAAAGCATCTAATCAACAATGGCATTATTTTCAATTAACTCTTTAAAAAAATATTTTCAATGTCAAAACATTTACAACAAAGACATGTTGACATAGTAAAATGAATAAAAGTGTGCAAAAAATGTTTCATGCTAAAACCCTCATATTAAACACCATATTTAGGATAGGGTTTACAGTTTTGTAATTTCATTTTATGTTTAATTTTTAAATAATTTTACTGGATTATGTTATATATTTAACGTGGTAAAGCCATACAGAGGTCCAGAGATAATTACAGACACCTGTGATAATCTGAAGTACCCAAAAGGGCCACTAGATGTCTTGTGATACATTACATACTTGAAAGTTACCAAAATGATGGTAGTTTAATGGTACACTTTCCAGTAGTCACGGTATAAGCGCCTGCTGCTCCACAGTCAACCACGGTCAAACACGGTCACCATCAATGGTCCCTTTCTCTTCCCCCGGGGGACAATGCATTTTTTCCATGCTATAAGGCAGATGCTGTATTATAGCAGCACAAAGCAGCTCCCATCTCAACCTGTTTACCATGAGAAAGGCACACCGAGTCAGGATGCCTATCACTGTGTGGGCCTTTTTGACTCTCACTCTAATAACGAGTCCCAAAGGAGACCAGGGTTGCGCCCCAAATGGCACCCTATTACTTATTAATTGCACTACTTTTGACCAGAGACCTTCAGGTCTGGTCAAAAATAGTGCACTAAATTGGGAATAGGGTGCCGTTTTCTTTCCCAAAGGAGACCGGCAACTCCCAGTCATGTATTGTCATCGCTCAGTGGTTGAGAGGAAATACAGTGTTAAAGTGCTGATCCAGGCTATTCAGGATATTCTTATAAGGGCCTTTTTTGGTGCTTAGAGAATAGGTGGCCATGGCAGAGAATGAAACCGTCAGCACTTAGGGAGTTACAGGAAGCCAGATAAGTGTGTAGGAAACTTCGCATTTCAGTTTTGTCCACTTAAAATCCTCTCTTAAAGTCGGAAGCCTTAATAGTTCAATGGCCCAAGTTAACATCATATGCCATTTTGTAAGATACAGTTGTGAGATACCATCAGCAGTCATTTGCCTTGCTACTTTATGCTCATCTTTCAAACCAAATCAAATTACATTTTAATTGTCACATGCTTCATAAACAACAGGTGTAGACTAACAGTGAAATGCTTACTTATGGGCCCATCCCAACAAAGCAAAATACAAAAAAAGTATAATAATTATAGAAAAAATATATAGTAACACAATAAATATATACACATTGAGCAATGATAGCTTGGCTATATACATGGAGTACTAATAGCGAGTTCATGTGCAGGGGTACGAGGTAGTTAAGGTAGATATGTACATATACAGCGGGTGAAATAAGTATTGAACACGTCACCATTTTTCTCAGTAAATATATTTCCAAAGGTGCTATTGACATGAAAGTTTCACCAGATGTTGGTAACAACCCAAGTAATCCATACATACAAAGAAACCAAAACAAATAAGTTCAGAAATTAAGTTATGTGTAATAATGTGAAATGACACAGGGAAAAAGTATTGAACACATTAAGAAAGGGAGGTTAAAAAAGGCATGGAAAGCCAAGACAACAGCTGAAAACGATCAGTAATTAAAATGCAATCCAGCCCCCTGTCAGTGCAAATTAATATCAGCTGGTTCAGTCCCAACTGATGGCCTACAAAAAGGTCTCATTGCCAAGGTGTCACACAAGACACATCTCATGATGGGTAAAAGCAAAGAGCTGTCTCAAGACATTCGCAACCTAATTGTTGCAAAACATAATGATGGCATTGGTTATAGGCACATTTCTAAGCTTCTGAATGTTCCAGTGAGCACTGTTGGGGCCATAATACGGAAGTGGAAAGACAATCATTTCACCATAAATTTGCCTCGACCAGGTGCTCCTCGCAAGATTGAAAAGTGAAAAGAATAATCAGAAGAGTTGTCCAAGAGCCAAGGACCACTTGTGGAGAGCTTCAAAAAGACCTGCAATTAGCAGGTACTGTTGTCTCAAAGAAAACATTAAGTAATGCACTCCACCGCCATGGCCTGTATGCACGCTCACCACGCAAGACTCCATTGCTGAAAAAAAAGCATGTTGAAGCTCGTTTAAAGTTTGCTGCACAACATTTGGAAAAGCCAGTGAAATACTGGGAGAATATAGTGTGGTCAGATGAGAGCAAAATTGAACTGTTTGGATGTCATAATACACACAATGTTTGGAGAATAAATGGCACTGCACATCACCCTAAAAACACCATACCAACAGTCAAGTTTGGAGGTGGGAACATCATGGTGTGGGGCTGCTTTTCAGCAAATGGTACTGACAAACTTCACATAATTGAAGGAAGGATGAATGGGCAAATTTACGAGGAGCACCTGGTCGAGGCAAATTTATGGTGAAATGATTGTCTTTCCACTTCCGTATTATGGCCCCAACAGTGCTCACTGGAACATTCAGAAGCTTAGAAATGCGCCTATAACCAATGCCATCATTATGTTTTGCAACAATTAGGTTGCGAATGTCTTGAGACAGCTCTTTGCTTTTACCCATCATGAGATGTGTCTTGTGTGACACCTTGGCAATGAGACCTTTTTGTAGGCCATCAGTTGGGACTGAACCAGCTGATATTAATTTGCACTGACAGGGGGCTGGATTGCTTTTTAATTACTGATAGTTTTCAGCTGTTGTCTTGGCTTTCCATGCCTTTTTGAACCTCCCTTTCTTCATGTGTTCAGTACTTTTTCCCTGTGTCATTTAACATTATTACACATAACTTAATTTCTGAAATTATTTGTTTTGGTTTCTTTGTATGTATGGATTACTTGGGTTGTTACCAACATCTGGTGAAACTTTCATGTCAATAGCACCTTTGGAAATATATTTACTGAGAAAAATGGTGACGTGTTCAATACTTATTTCACCCGCTGTAGGTAGGGGTAAAGACACTAGGCAACAGGATAGATAATAAACAGTAACAGCAGCGTATGTGGTGAGTGTGGAAGTGTATAAATGTGTGTGTGGCGAATGTGTGCCTGTGTTCACGTTTACGTGTGAGTGAGTGTGTGTATGTTGGAGTGTCAGTGTGAGTGTGTGGGTAGTCCAGTGTGTGTACATAGAGTCAAAAAGAGTCAATACAGATAGTTAACTATTTAGCAGTCTTTTGGCAATTTATATGGCTTTCCTCTGACACCGCCTGGTATAGAAGTCCTGGATGGCAGGGAGTTTGGCAGCAGTGATGTACACACTACCCTCTGTAGCGCCTTGAGGTCGGATGCAGAGCAGTTGCCATACCAAGCGGTGATGAAGCCAGTCAAGAGGATCTGAGGGCTCATGCCAAATCTCTTCAGCCTCCTGAGGCTTCAGGAGGCCTCCCCAATTTAACCTTTATTTAACTAGGCAAGTCAGTTAAGAACAAATTCGTATTTACAATGACGGCCTACACCAAATACAGTAGGTCTACACTGAAAAAGTCATTTAAAGATCTTAACTTTACTTCAGTTCAGTTGTTGCAGTCTTTTAATGATGCTATCACTTTTTCTTTTTGGAATACTAAGGATTTACTTCAGTTCAGTTGAATCTAACCATGACAGGTGGTCCTGGAACTTGGGATCCAGAGAGACTCTGATCCTTTGGGATTGTCTCGCTCAAAGAGTAAACAATTCAAGGAGCTGAAAGCCCTCAAACAACATATGACAGACAGCTTAGCAGGAGCAACAAAACCCCCTCCAGTTAAATGATTAGCAGCCTTTGTGTGACAAGTACCTGTTCTCTGCTGTGTTTGGTTGGAGTGAGTTAAAAAATACTCCCTTGTTTGGGTTTAGGGTTATTAGGGTTCTCTGCCTAAAGTAATTGTTGTCTTGTAATGTGATTGCTACTCTTCAGACCAAGCCAAGTGAAACCCGTATTTACTCAGAACTCCGGTAGTGGACTTACTTACCCGCAATCCAGAGGCCTTGGGTCATCTCCTGGCGGTGCTCTTATTGCCTAATTGACCACTTAAGGAGAGCGAAGGAGAGAGGGGTCTTGAAAAGGTCATATTATCGCTGGCAGGTTGATATTAGTAGAGCCACTTCAGACCTGACCTGACTCTAAAGTCCAGACCAAAGCCAGCCAGTTATGCTGGAGTCGGGGAGCTGTGTGGGGGTGTGGAGAGAGAGGGAAAGAGAAGAGAGACAGAGGGAGAGGGGGCCTTAGTAGTATGAAAACAGCCACTTCACTCCAGAGTCTAGACCTGACTTTAGAACAAGGCCAGGCAGGCTGGAGTCAGGGAGCTGTAATGCACTGCCCCTCGTAACCTATCCTGACAAGAGGCTATTAGATCCCCTTCATAGCAGGTAGCCTAGCGGTTAGAGTGTTGGGCCACTAACTGTAAAATTGCTAGTCCCGAGCTGTCCCGAGCTGACAAGGTGAAAAATCAGTTGTTCTGCCCTTGAGCAAGGCAGTTAACCCCCCATAACAGGCGCCCAATGTGGCAGCCTCCCCGCCCCCACACTTCTCTGATTCAGAGGAGTTGGGTTAAAAGTGGAAGTCAAGTTTCGGTTGGACCTTGTGTGCAATTGTGTCCTATTTTGAACATGGCCGCCTGGCTGGACATGAGTCATGGAAAGTACATATGTACATCAGTCATATTGAGAGCCTAGAGATGAATGGGCCCCTAGGGCTCTAAATGACTAAGGGGACACTTGTTCCTATACATGTATCTATAAGCTCTTAACTTATGCATACTTATTGGATGGTAAATTGTAAGCAATAATGTAAACTTTAGGGGCCGGTTTTCCAAATGGTGATTAGGCCTCAAAAGCACTTTCAATGGAGATTCTCGGTCTGGGAAATTTACCCTAGGTGTGCATTTACTTTTGTTGCAATTTGCCATTATTTTCCATTACTATCACAGACAGTGGATAAACACAGAGGACTGCTTGGCTCGCTGTCATCAAAGATGTCATTTTCCGGAGAATTGCTTTTTCCAGTAGCTCAGTGTAATGTGTAGCCTATTCTTCAAGACTGCAGTGACGCCAGGTTGCTGCAAATTAATTGATTCTGAAGGGACTTCAGAGAGAAGGATAGAGGATGGGTTCCCTTAGCTTCCCTCTAGACTAGGCTGCGGACCAGCGAGCATGTAGCACAGATGCCACAGAAATAGAATCACTGAGAGAACAGAATGCATTCAAATAGAAATGCTGTCATCTCTCAAAACTACCCAGGTGTAGGCAGTCCTTCTTTTCTCTTCCAGGGGCCAGTCTGTCTGTTTCAAAGATGACATCTTGCATTCAACACTCACTACAGATCTGCTTGAAACTACCCAAGTGTATAGCTCCTTCTTCTCTTCTGTTCCTGGAACTAGTATTTCTCTCAGAAATGAGATGACATCTTGCATTCAGTTCTCTGCCTTTCTGCATCTGTCTACTGGCTTTGTAGTACTGGCTTTGTAATAACAATGATAAGTAAAGTTAATTTATTCTCTTAAGCAGTGGCAGGCACATTATTCACAAGACAATGGCCCTCTCAATGGCCCATCTATTATCTGTTGAATTAACCTAAATAATTATGCAGATTTTTAAAGAAAAGCTCAATTGTTACTTACAAGCCAAGTCCAAGCCCCCTCACCCTAAACACACCATGTTATTGCTGAAGTGAATAAAGTATTTTTAAGTTGCTATATGCAAAAATTGCTCCGCCATTTCCTGGTTGCTAAAACTCCTATAGTTTGCCTAATTTCAGTTTATGTGACAAAATGAGCTAGTATAGTGTACAGAATCATTGTACCATCTAAACCGCTGTGAAATATATTTTCCATAACCAAAAATATTGTTTTCAGCTGTTTAAAGCTGGTGTACAAAACCGAAAGTAAAAGACGCAAAAACAAAACTTAAGAGTGGGAAGCATATAAATAGTGCACATAGAACAGATCTACCGCTTCTTAGACTTGCTTTCAAGTAGAATGATCTATAACTCACATTTCTATGTGGATTCGTCAGGTCTCCCAAAAAGTTGCCACTTTAAAACAATACAAATTCAAGCTTCCTCTTTGAAGTCCTCGAAACTCATGCAGTGAAAATGCAATACTTGTGTTCTAACATGTAGGCCACATTGCTATGCCACCCATCCAGTTCAATGCTGGCTTTACACTTTCTGCCAGTCAGTCATATCTATCTATCTAATTGGTAGCACCATCAGTGTAGTAACATTTACATTACATTTTAGTCATTTAATAGAGTATTGGCGCCGCCCTGTGTGGTCGCCTGTTAAGCAGCTCCCATTGTTTGTGCTTTAAATGTTGTTTTAGTATGTTTGTTTTGTTTTTTTTGCAATAGTTGATCTATAATAGTTCAGGATTATGGAGCGCTTCTGTTTTACGAAGGTTTTAGCGGTCCTTTTTATCACAGAGGTACTTTTTCTTACGTTTAGCAGCACCGAACGTACACACGAGTCCTCAATTATTTACAACCGAGCCCAACTATTGGATTTAGCTCACTCAGCGCTGCTGCACCCCAGGGAAAAGTTTAGTATTCCGGACAAGTTGAAAAGGCGACGGTGTGGATGCAGGGCGGAATTGAAGTGTAAAGCAAAACTATCCCGTCTATCGTTATGGGCAACATGAGATCGCCACATAACAAGATAGATGAACTCGAGGGTCTAGTTCGTGGACAGAGGTATTACAGGGAAGCTAGTCTATTGTGTTTGACCGAGACATGGCTGAATGATAACATCCCCATTGGGAACGTCACAATCGGCGGTTTCCAGACCTTAGAGCGGACAGGGATAGCGTTTTTTACGGTATGAGTAAGGGAGGGGGGCTGGCTTTATTACTGTTAAGGAACAGTTTTCTGGCCCGGACATTGAGCTGTTAGTCGTTAGCCTGAGACCCTACTATTTGCCGAGGGAATTCACGGCGATGATTGCTGTTTATTGTTTACATCCTGCCCTCCGCTGACGCAAACACAGCGTGTGACGTCATCCACTCTGTTATCGCGAGGTTACAGACAGCGCATCCCAGTGCCTTCTTTGCCATTTCGGGAGATTTTAACCATGCATCTCTCTCTTCAACGCTGCCCACGTTCAAACAGTTTGTGAAGTGCCCAACCAGGAATAATAAAACTCTGGACTTGTTATATGCTAATGTGAAGGATGCATACAACTCCACTACACTCCCTCCCCTAGGTAGATCCGATCACAACCTTGTCCACCTAACCCCACTCTATAGGCCTATGGTCCAACAGCAGCCAGAGACCACTAGGACCATTAGGAGATGTGCTCTGTGAGGCTCATGGGGAGGACATTGATGGACTTACAGACTGCATAACGGACTATATACATTTTTGTGTAGACAACACCGTACCCACAAGGAAGGTACACTGTTTTCCAAATAATAAACCCTGGGTCACCAGCGACCTGAAGGCCCTGCTGAAAGAGAAGAAGAGGGCCTTCAAGGAGGGGGACAGGGACGAATTGAAATGCGTCCAGAGGGAGCTGAAGTTGCGGATTGCTGAGGGGAAGAGAGTGTATAAGGAGAAGATGGAGGACAAGCTGAGGCAGAGCCAGGTGAGAGAGGTGTGGAATATTATCACTGGCTTCAAAAAGTCAATCAGTGAGCTGATGGAGGGGACACAGGACAGAGCCAATTAGCTGAACCAATTTTTTAAACAGGTTTGATATTAGCCCTGTCCACCTCCCCTACAGCTCTCCAGGCCACACACCCTTACGGCTGTCCCACCCCCCCTTTGCACACAACACCTCCGTTGAGACAATCAGCGACCCCCTCCTCACTCCCGCTCTCTCTGGACTGATCCTCAACACCCCCCTTCCCTCCACCTCACCACCTGGGCTGGCTTTCACCACCAACCAAGTGAAGAGAGAGCTGGAGAGACTACATCAGTGGAAAGCGGCGGGCTCTGATGGCATCAGCCCAACAGTGCTTAGGGTCTGTGCTGACCAACTGTGTGGAATATTCCAGCATCACTTCAACCTCAGCCTGAGCCTGGAAAGGGTCCTTGTGCTGTGGAAAACATCCTGCCTGGTCCCAGTGCCCAAGAAGGTGCACCCCATTGTCCTGAATGACTTCAGACCCTGGAAAGGTTAGTCCTCGCTCACCTCAGACCCCTGGTGTGTACGTCACTGGACCCCCTGCAGTTCGCATACCAGCGCAACATCGGGGTGGATGATGCAATCATCTACCTTCTGCAGAGGGCCTACTCTCACCTGGACAACACAGTTTGCACTGTGAGGATTATGTTTTTTGACTTCTCCAGTGCCTTCAACCCCATTCAGCCCCTGCTACTGGGTGAGAAGATGAAGAGGATGAAAGTGGAAGCACCCTTAGTCTCCTGGGTTACGGATTACCTGACCGGTAGGCCACAATTTGTGCGGCTACAGAGCTGTGTGTCAGAACGGGCAGTGAGCAACACAGGGGCCCCCCAGGGAACGTCCTGTCCCCCTTCCTGTTCACCCTCTACACCTCAGACTTCAGATATAACTCTGAAACATGCCACCTGCATAAGTTCTTGGATAACTTTCTGGTCTGTAATCACTCATTCACTCAGGACTTATTCATTCAGCACTCATTCATTCAGGCCTGTATGTACATATTCATGTACCGTTGTTATATTATATCACGTGCAATATTGTAAGTAATTCATTGACTGAACTTACATAGTCATTTACTCAGGACTGCATATTAGTATCCTGTCCGTTGTATATTTTTTCCCCATTGCATTTAGGATATCGAATGTGCAATATGTGTATTTATCTGTAATTAAACCCTGTACTAAGGACTGTATTTTGAAGGGGAATCATTATTAATACCCTAAATTATATCATATGCACATTTAGCTATTTAAGAATCTCTTCCTGTCATTTACCTGTACAGTTAATTTAACCATGCAAATATTCACTTACCTGTACATTTAACCAGACTGTATATTAAGTAAACTATTATTACCGTCACTTATATCATACGCACATTTAGCTATTTAAGTGTCTTTCTCTGCCATCGACCTGTATAGTATAGTTAACCATGCAAATATTTGTTATTTATTTATATCAACTTCAATAATTTCAATATCAATAATTTTTTCACCTAACACTCTATAACAATGTATAGTGTACATATTCAGCCATTCACTCATACTATGCAATGCCTTTTTATAGCTTTTTGCACTCCAGACTTCTTGTATTTTTATACTTATTCATACTTCCGCACTATGTATCATGTATCGTGTATCTGTTTTTGTGTATTTCTTTCTGGCATTTTGCACCTGTCCTGTGTTTTTCGTTGCTGCTTGAAAAAGTAATTTCCTCTCGGGGATCAATAAAGTACCTATCCATCTATCTAGCAGACACTCTTATCCAGAGCAACTTACAGTTAGTCAGTGCATACATGTTTAGACTTTTTCATATTGGTCCCCCATGGGCATTGATCCCACAACCCTGGCGTTCCAAGTGCCATGCTCTACCGTCTGAGCTACATGGGACTATTAACCCATAATGATAGTGAGTGCACTGAGATTATTTTTGTATTATATAGTGAGTGCACCGTTATTTATTTTTAAAGGAATCCACTACAAGTGTTTTTCTATAAAAGGTGTATAGGGTAATGTTAGCTGACAAGGTTAGGAGCAAACATTGGAATCCATTACCTCACTACTCAGTTGACTTTAAAGACCATTTGTAGTTTTATGGAACATATTGTGCTTCCTAAATTGACCCGTATTCCCTATTTAGTGCACTACTTATCATCAGGGCCAATAGGGCTCTGGTCAAAAGTAGTGCACTGTGTAGGGAATAGGGTGACATTTGGGACACAGAATAGTTTCATGGAACATAGCCAGGGGGAAACGACTGCCCCCTCTCATTGTAGCCACAGGAGTTCAAAGCCGATCGTGGTATTGCAAGCATTGTTAGAAGAAAACAGGATCCCCATTATAGGGAATGGAAAAATGGCAATCCTTGTGGTCAATCTTTGTGTAAATAAATACAATTTAGTTTCTAATGGCAGCCTGCAGTACCCTGGTTGGCCTTCAACTTGGGTTACTCAAAGAGAGGGGGCAGCACTGAGCTAGCCTGCAACGTCACTTCCTGGAGAAGCTCAAACTGTACATGTTATGTCTCCATGAGACACCAGCTTAACCGACTTAATTTGGCTTCAATGCGCTATTGAGTCTTCACATAGGAATGAATGGTGTCACGTGATCGATGGCTTTGTCCATTCATATATACAGTCACTGAACATAGTCAATAGGTATTAGTATTGTTTTGTTCTGTATCGTACCACCAAGCCCCATTCAGTCAAATAGTGATTCCATATAGGCCAATCCATAGAGACTATACAGATTGAAATCAGTCTAAATGAAATGAAATACAACAATGCTGATTTTTGTCTACCATAAGACGTTTTTGGCATATCAGGTCAGCCGGTTGTGATATGATAATGAAACTGGTTGACTGTGGAAATAATAATGGAACACATTTGCATTCTTATGCATTCCAAGTGTTCTATTGTGCTGCTGCTGTTGAAATTAGGACAGCTGAAAAGCTGTCTCATCCACAACAAAACGAAGACAGGCAGAGAGAGAGAGAGATTAAAGCTCTATGGAAACAGGTTGAGTGTGTTTGTGTGTGCGTGTGTGAACCTTGTGAACCTGTCTTAGAACAGCCCTGTGATGGATCCATGTGGTAGCCTGAATTGAAAGCCAAGGGAGCGACATAGATTTATTCAAGGTGTTGTCTATTTATAGCTGCAGTTTGACGTTGCTTCCTCTGTTCCCTAAACACTGCTGTTGTCACTGTGTTGTGTTAAGCCTGTGGTCAGAGACACACACACACACACACACACACACAACCACAGGGTAGATTAGATTTACACAGTGTAGTATAATAGCATTGTATAAGTATGACCGTTTTCATAGCCGTTCCATTTGTGTGGTAATCACAGAGGAACAAGAACACATTACCCCATTACCCTCTGCATGTGTCAAACTCAAGGCCTGCGGGTTGTTTGAGTACAACAATTATAATACATAAATAAATACGTTCTCAATGGACATTGAAATGGTTCAAACTAAAACGAAACTGTGTAGAAATGATAATGGACCTATAGTCTCTTCTCGCCTTACAGCTTCTCTCTGTTCCAAAAGCGATGGACAGAGTGCTATTTTTTGCTAATTTTGGCGCCAAGGAAGTATAATACATTTCAAGTGCGGCCCTCCAAACCTCGGTGAAGACCAAATGCAGCCCGCGGGGCAAAATTAGTTTGACACCACAGGAGGTTGGTGGCACTATAATTGGGGAGGATGGGCTCATGGTAATGGCTGGAGTGGAATCAGTGGTGTGTGTGTGTGTGTGTGTGTGTGTGACCACAGCTCCTGGTTAAACACTATTGGTTACTCAAAGGGAACCTGCCATCCCTATCTGAGAGTGAATTATTGATACTGTGTGCATCCAATCTACCCAGTGACAGGTATGTGTGTCCCAGGAGACTGCACCAGGCCCAGTGCTGTAATTAAATGGCACAAGGCAGCTTCCCCATGGTAACAACATTACAGCATGTCCATGCATTACCAACCCCACACAGTGTGGACTGGCTGGGTAAATGGATACATGTAGGTACAGAGGGCTGGGGATGATGATTGATGATGAGAAAACACACACACACACACACACACACACACACACACACACACACACACACACACACACACACACACAATACAGTGTCTCTTCTACTGTGGGACATATTCCCTGAATTTCGTTCCAGTCTGGTCGTTTTCCCCCCCCCCACTGTCTGTTCACTTAAAGAAAGCACCAGGATGCTGGGTGGATGTTATCACCCCGTTGTGGAGGCCATGGAGCATGGCCTAGTTAGAAGAAAGAAGAAAGGAAAGAGGAGAGAGAAGGGTCTGGAGGGCTGGCATGGTCTGGCCTCCCTACACCAGTCTGTCTGCCTGGCATGGTCTGGCCTCCCTCCACCAGTCTGTCTGCCTGGCATGGTCTGGTCTCCCTCCACCAGTCTGTCTGCCTGGCATCGTCTGGCCTCCCTCCACCAGTCTGTCTGCCTGGTATGGTCTGGCCTCCCTCCACCAGTCTGTCTGCCTGGTATGGTCTGGCCTCCCTCCACCAGTCTGTCTGCCTGGCATGGTCTGGCCTCCCTCCACCAGTCTGTCTGCCTGGCATGGTCTGGCCTCCCTCCACTGGGCCCACTGAGAGCATAGTGGGAGGACAGGGGACAGAGATGAGAGGGTGGGGGAGTACTCTCCTCCCTCCTCCTAAAAGAGTTGGCATTGCCCCCAGTCTATCTGCTTGGCCTGGGGCTGGTCTGGGCCTACCTGCTCTGGTCTCCCTCACCTGGGCCAGAGAGCAGAGCAGAACAAGCCAGCCCTCCCTCCTTCCCTCCATCCTTTCCTCCACTCCTTTCCTCCATCCCTTGCCCCCTCTCCCTCACTGCCTCCCCTTCGCCCAGCTCACCCTCTCTCTCCCCCTCTCAGCTGTCCCCTTATTCGCTGTCTGTCTCTCTCTCTCTTGCTCTCTTGCTCTCTCTCTCTCTCTCTCTCATCCTCCTTGGCACTCTCTTATCGCTCTCCCTCTCATTCGCTCAGCCCATGAGCCCTGGTGTTTTTGTGGGGAACAGGGAGATAGATGGTTACATTCCTTATTTATTATATGGGCAGTTGTTTGCCATCTGTTTTTTTATGAAGGTGTGTATACTTACAGTATGTGTGGTAGAGTAGGTGCTTCACTTATTCTCTGACTCTCTGACTCCAGGGTTAAAAGCTTTTGCGTAAAGGTTCACTGACTGCTGTGCTGATTGCTATCCTTTACCAGTTTGGGGGTCAGAAAGGTTCCTTTTCCAAATACCTCAAAACTCCATTAGGATTCCAGCTATGCAGCCTGAATAGTCGTGTGCGGTTTCCAAGGTTACACAGGTAGTGCCGTTTCATTGAAAGCATGCCATTTAAGACAGGTGGTGTGAGAGCTGGCCTCTGCGAGGATGAAGAGAAAGGTGAAGAGGAGGAGGAGGAGGAGGAGGAGGAGGAGGAGGAGAGGAGAAAACCCATGTGCCTCCTGCTGTCACAAACACACAATTATTTCAACATGGCCTCCTGTTTCTAGATGAAGAACAACCATGCAGCCTTGCTCTCCTTCAGCTGTTGTTATAGTTAGCCACCTACCGCAACCAACTACTACAGCCAGTCAACCCAATTAGCCAGCCACTCTTATGTAAATGAGGAGAAATGTGTTGTGTTGGGTAATGGGGGGGATAGGTGTGAGGGCAAAACGGTTGCTACTGGGGCTCCCCAGTGTGTGTGTGTGTTTGTGAGGTGTTAGTGTCAGCATCCTCTTTAGTATAAGCGGTTGTAGACTAGTGTTTGTCTCTTACACTGGATAATGAACAGGCTGGCTGATGCTCTCTACACAGCATTGATCGCACAAAGCCCAGTAAATGAAAACGGCATTCTACACACATGCACGCACACACACACACACACACACACACACACACACACACACACACACACACACACACACACACACACACACACACACACACACACACACACACACACACATACCTCTATATGCAGCATATACAGCAGGCCTCTCACACTGCAGGCCCCTCACACTGCAGGCCCCTCACACAGCAGGCCCCTCACACAGCATGCCTCTCACACACGTTTCCCCCTCTGCACTGTGTGCTACCACAGAAGTGTGTGTGTGTTCCCTCACCCCTCTGCTGTGTGCTACTGCAGAAATCACTTGGAACACTTCCATATCCCCTGTGTGTTTTCAGCTGTCATCTCTCAGATCTGAGGATAACCTCTTCTTCAGAACCAAGACAATATAATGGAAATAAGGCAAATACCAAACTGAATATCTTATCTATGGCCTATGTATACCTACGTATTTCTGTGTGAACTGTTCTTTTAATAGCCTGGTCCCAGATCTGTTTGTGTTGTCTTGCCAACTCCTATGGTCATTATGACGCCAGGCATCATGGCAAGACAATGACCATATGAGTTGGCAAGACAGCACAAACAGATCTGGAACCAGGCTATTCTTTCACTGTTTCTCTTACAGTTCTGTAAAGCTGTCGTCCAATCAGAATGTCGATAGTGCAACTGCCAGCGTCATTCTTGTCTCATGCCATTACCATATGAATGTCAGATATTACCACATATTTATTTGCTTCATTTAACAATATTGCGTAGAAACTATTCTAAAATAGTACTTACGAACTAAATTTAGAATGTTTGTATGTATATAAAAGTGTGATTTATCAAACAATCCAATGAGTGTCATACGCACACCGGTAGAAGATCACCAATGATAAATACCAATTATTGTCAGTCTCAGTGCTCGTGCACGACATTGGCTATTTGCATTTCGAAATGCCCCTAATTATCCATATATGGTCAAAATCATCCCTTTAAAGCCTGTGGGGAATTTCCAACGCCGTACCATAAAATACAACCTCGCAACCCAAAAATGTTAAGAAAAAAATACTTTTGCGAGACTGAAATAGAGGTGCTAGAGTCAAAAATGTTGTATAACCAAAATGTTTTATTTGTCTCGCTTAGTTGTGGATTGTAAAAATAAAAAAATAGTTACAAAGAAAGGACCATTAGGATTCAAGTTGCTTTAGCAATGGCAAATATACTTCAAACTAGTAGGCAACATTCACCGATAAGCCATCCATCCTCAACAGCTCCCTCCTGGGGCTCCCAAGTGGCACAACGCTCTAAGGCACTGCATCTCAGTGCTAGAGGCGTGACTACAGACACCCAGGTTCGATTCCAGGCTGTATCACAACCGGCCTCGCCACCACATTCAGCAGTGTCTTTTGTGCATCACATAACCTTTCACATCGCACATTAAGAGTGGAAACCTTTTCTGTTCACATAGTTGAAATAGTTTTTGGGATGGTTCTTTTATGGCAATGTGGGTACCGTCTATTATTTGGGAACCCATTGATGGCATCACGGTAAAGAAACCCCTCTTGACTTCAACCTGTTGTGTGAAGGTGTATGGAAATTGTATGTACTAATGTTTGTTTTGCTGATGATTGCATCCAAAACATTGGCTCTTCGAGGGCTGTGAGAAAAGTGTCCGTTGTCAAAAACCAGAGGGTGGATAGCACTCGGATGTGCACCGGAATACATGTGTTTGCCTTTTTAAAGCAGGTCTCAAATCCTCACAAAAAAATCAGGTAACACTTTACTTGACACTCAGCGTCATAACACATTATGACACGGTCATAACCATGTCATAATATGTCATAACAGCTGACATAACTTATCAAAACCTGTTATAATATGGTCATAACGCTATCATGACACATGTTGTGACATATATTTATGTCTGGTTATGACACCTACGTAAGAGTGTCAAAACCCACAAAACCTACCACAGAAGGCAAAACATTCCATTTCACCATAACATACGCGTCAACAGTATGTTTATGTTATATAACATTTTCTGAAATGTACCATATTAAATTAGCATTGTAATTGCACACACATCAATGTCAGACATGCACCTACCCCAATGCTCTGTTGAGGATGACTGGGATGAATGCAAGACCAGATTTCAGGAGCAGGACAAGACACCCTCTTTTTGACTGACGACTGACACAAGGGCATCTGGCTTATATGATTATGATGGTCATAATGCTTCTTGACAGTCATAAAGGGTTTCTACAAGTTATTTAAAATACGATTTCATTACAACAACAAAGGATTTAAGAAACAAACTTTCAAACAGAAGGAAACTTCTTAGTAGGGAAAAAATGTATTTCAATATATGGGTTTTAACCAGCCATAAAATAACGCAATATATGTCACAACAGGTGTAAATATATGGGTCATTACAGTGTTATGACCACATTAAGACAGGTTATGACAAGTTATGTCAGCTTTTATGACATTATGACATGGTTATGACCGTGTTATGACATTGGGTGTCAAGTAAAGTGTTACCAAAAATCAGATAAAATAGGATTTGTGGAACGATATCTGATGAGCCAATCTGTAAAGATGCACTCTCTGTGAAATGCAGTGTGTGCCAAATCTTCCAACAGAGCAAGATCAGCCTCTCATTCGATTTCCCATTATCTCAGTCTTTTATAGTATT
This sequence comes from Thymallus thymallus, assembly GCA_023634145.1. Taxonomy (NCBI): domain Eukaryota; kingdom Metazoa; phylum Chordata; class Actinopteri; order Salmoniformes; family Salmonidae; genus Thymallus; species Thymallus thymallus. Next base: position 25,126,582 of record CM042414.1, read on the forward strand.
TCAACAATTGTTTTACTTTCACACATGCTTCTAATTTAACAAATGACTGTACTTTATATGGATTATTATATTATCGTAATATATGCACTGATGTGGTGAAATTATATGATATAGTTAGCCTTTCAAGATATGTTGCATGAATTCACAAGAGAAATACAATGAAATCGAAAAAAGAAAATCAAAAATAATAGAATCAAGAACTAACTTATTTAATAGATAGATAGTTAGGTAATTTATTGATCGCCGAGGGGAATTGTCTTCGTCAAGCAGCTACGAAAAAACACAGTGCAGGTAAAAAATGCCAGAACGAAAAAACACAAAAGACAGATACACGATACATGATACATAGAGCGGCAGTATGAAAAAGTATTAAAATACAAGAAGTCTGGAGTGCAAAAAAGCTATAAAAAGACATTGCATAGTAAGGGTGGATGGCTGAATATGTACACTATACATTGTTACAGAGTGTTAGGTGAAAAAAAAAAGATACAAATATTGCAAGTTGATATAGATAAATAAGGAGTATTTGCATGGTTAACTATACTATACAGATCGATGGCAGAGAAATACTTAAATAGCTAAAAGTGTGTATGATATAAGTGAGGGTAATAATAGTTTACTTAATATACAGACTGGTTAAATGAACAGGTAAGTGAATATTTGCATGGTTACATTAACTGTACAGGTAAATGACAGGAAGAGATACCTAAATAGCTAAATGTGTGTAATTTAGGGTAATAATAGTAATTCCCTTAAAATACAGTCCTTAGTGCGCAGGGTTTATTTACAGATACATGCACATATTGCACATTCGATACACTAAAAGCAATGAAAAAAGATACAACTGACAGGATACTAATATGCATTCCTGAGTGAATGACTACTGTAAGTTCAGTCCAAGAATTACTTACAATATTGCACCTGATATGATATAACAACTGTACATGAATATGTATATACAGACCTGAATTAATAAATAAAGAAGACTTGAGTGAATGAGTGATTACAGACCAGAGTTACTCACGGATGGATGCATAATTGTTAAACTAGGTCCTAACAACCCAACAGTTCCAGGTCTATGTTGCCGATGGCACGGCACCCCGGTGAGGCATTAAATAGTCTAATAGCCGCCGGCAGGAAGGACCTCCTGTAGCGCTCTCTGGCACACCGTGGTGGGATCAGTCTGTGACTGAAGGTATTCCTCTGCGTCATAACCATGGCATGCAGAGGGTGGGTGACGTTGTCCATGATGGCCAGAAGTTTGGCCAGGATCTGTCTCTCCGCCACCTCCTCCAGAGTGTCAAGGCTAATCCTCAGAACAGAGCTAGCCTTCCTGATCATCTTATTTACCCGAGAACCATCACCGGCTTTTATGTTGGCGCCCCAGCACACCACTGCAAAAAAGATGGCACTGGCCACAGACTGGTAGAAGGTATGCAGTAGTTTACTGCACACGTTGAAGGACCTGAGCCTCCTCAGAAAATAGAGTCGGCTCTGGCCCTTTTTGTACAGAGCCCCGGTGTTACCAGCCCATTCCAGCCTGTTGTCCATATGAACTCCCAGGAACTTGTATGACCCAACCATTTCCACATCCATCCCCTGTATAGGGACTGCAGTCAGTTGGGCCTTGGTTCTCCTGAAGTCCACCACCATATCCTTTGTTTTGCTGATGTTGAGCTGAAGGTGGTTCTTCTCACACCACAACACAAAGTCATTGGTTGTGCTCCTGTACTCCTCCTCCTGCCCACCCCTGATGTACCCTACAAGTGCGGAGTCATACTTCTGTAGGTGGCATGTTTCAGAGTTATATCTGAAGTCCGAGGTGTAGAGGGTGAACATGAAGGGGGACAGGACCGTTCCCTGGGGGGCCCCTGTGTTGCTCTCTGCCCGTTCTGACACACAGCTCTGTAGTCGCACAAATTGCGGCCTACCGGTCAGGTAGTCCGTGAACCAGGAGACTAAGGGTGCTTCCACTTTCATCCTCTTCATCTTCTCACCCAGTAGCAGGGCTGAATGGAGTTAAAGGCACTGGAGAAGTCAAAAAACATAACCCTCACAGTGCAACCTGCGTTGTCCAGGTGAGAGTAGGCCCTCTGCAGAAGGTGAGCGAGGACTAACCTTTCCAGGGTCAATTAAATGTTAGACTGATTTAAAAATAAGAATGAGTTAGGCAGTTACTTTTTACAGTGTATAGCAGCAAATTAGCCTATATCTAAATGCTACAAAAAACAAACAAACAGTAACTGGTTTGCAAATGTGCCTTCTGGTTAGAAGGACTCCAGTCTTGTTGGAATTCTTGTTAACCAATCTGTTTGAGTGGAACAGAGAAATACGATACAGGACAATACAGGCCCTTAACCTTAGTGGTTAGTCTGCTGGCGGTAAATCTCTCCTATTCAAAAGGATCTGCGTGTTATTTGTGTTTTACTGCCTGCGCCCTCTCTCTCTCTCCATCTCTCTCTTTCTTTCTCTCTGTCTGTCTCACTCTCCTTTATCTTGCTCTCGCTCTCTCCATCGCTCTCTCTCTCCCTCTTCCTCTCCCTCCCTCTCCCTCTCTCTCTCCATCTCTCCCTCTTCTCTGAGGCATGTTAACACTCCATCTCTGACAGTGAGCTTCATAGCACCATGGAAACCAATCAGACCATTCTTTTTGTATGTGCATATGCATGTGTGTTCACCATTTGTGTGCTTGTTTATATGTGTGTGTGTGGAGGCGGGGACAGAAGTCTTCTTTAGATTTATAAAACTCTTAGGGAGGTCATGGATATCCTGACGGGCCTCTTTCTGTAATTCATGTAAATTCCCTTAAGAACTCTGCTTCATTGTCTAACCAATTGTCTCTGTTCTGAACCACAGCCCTGTGTCATAAATGCCACCGTGTAACTGTGTGTAACTGTGTGTTCCTGAAGATTGTTACAGAAAATTACTGTTCAGATAACCTTCTCAAATCAATTTAGGACTGTGACAGTCACAGACTTTTGGATGACGTTATTGGTCAGCCAAATGGCTGCGTTCACCATAATAAAACTGGTTGAATATAGTGATAGAGTATAATTATTATGGTCTCCTCCGTTCCTGACTGCATGTGCTTCTGCAGGGAGGGGTAACAAAGTACGTGAGGATGGCTGGAGAGTGGAGAATGTAGCATTTTTCCTGCATTCTAAAGCCATAATCCCTACGCTTAAATCTATGTCAAAATATACATTTTTAAGCACATCTAAACATACCCCTTGAGCTCTCTGTATCCTCCTGACTGGTGATTCTTCACAAGCAAATGAACTAAGGATGCTTCTCCCCCTTACAAAAAAAGATAGCAGTTTTGAAACTGCAGTAAAAGTGCAGTAACTGCAGTCGACAGTGGTATTTTGGGGGCAGTAATACTGCACTCTAACTGCTGTTACACTGCAGAATTACTGCAGTAAAAAAAACGGTGTTATTTTGGAAGCAGTATTTGCAATATACTGCAGTTACAGTGCATTCGGAAAGTATTCAAGCCCCATGTGTTTGTCTACATTTTGTTACAGCCTTATTCTAAAATTGATTAAATTATTATTTTTTGTAAATGTATTACAGACATGATTTGGAAAGGCACACACCTGTCTATATATGGTCCTACAGTTGACAATGCATGTCAGAGCAAAAACCAAGCCATGAGGTTGAAGGAATTTTCTGTAGAGCGCCGAGACAGGAATGTGTCGAGACACAGATCAGGGGAAGGGTACCAAAACATTTCTGCAGCATTAAAAGGTCCCCAAGAACACAGTGGCCTCCATCATTCAGCCTGTTTTTGCATTGTCATTCTGGGGTATTGTGCATAGATTGATGAGGGAAAGAAAATAACAATTTAATACATTTTTGAAAAAGGCTGTAACTTAAAAATGTGGAAAAAGTCAAGGGTTCTGAATACTTTGCAATGCAATTATATTGAACTCTGAATGCAATCTTTTTTCGTAAGGGTCACATCTCTGCTAAAATCTGGGTAAAAGATTTAAAGGAATGTGAGTCTTATTCAGTACATTTAGCTATCACTTGCTTTTCTAGTCTATTAACCTTGCCAGCAGGCATGATAGCTAAGATAGTTAAACCAGCTAGCTACTCTAACTTTATTGATAGCCTGAAATTGCTTCTTGGTAGCTAGTTTGAGGCTGGGAGATTGGGAACCTATCTGGGCTAGCTAAAGACAACTTCATAACATTGCTTGGTGGCTAGTAGTATTACAGAGAAACAAACAACAGAAACAGGACAAATCTGCCCGTGTGCCCCATATGGGCATGAAGCCTATGCCGCGTTGCCTAGGCAACTGAAGACAACCACAAGTTGTATCACTTTGTAGAGTCCATGTTACAGCAGAAACGGACTGAACCGCACAAAGCCTGGCCGTCCCATCTTCAGTCAGCTGTTCTTTCCCCCAAAATGTATAATAATAATCACAATAATAATAATAATTATTAATTAAAACGGTTATGACGGTTATTTTATTTTCACGGCGGTCTTCATCCATAACAGTCGATTAACAATTAATTACGGGGCGGTAGGTAGCCTAGTTAAATAAAATAAAAATGATATGGTAATTGTGCCAGCCCTAAATAAATTGTATTATTGTGCTGGGAGGGAATGTTGTTGACAGTAGTTCCATAAGGAGTTGAAATTAGCCATCACTGCAGTAATTGTTGTGGAGGTCAGTTAAAGGGTTAGGTTTATAAGACAAAATGATTACAACCTGCCATACACTGTAATGTACATTTCTATCACTTTAATGTTATGTTAATTCAATAATTGATAGCAATGGCAAAAATCTAACTTAACAAGTGCTGTATGAGGAAAGATATTTTTTTACATTATACAGATATTTTACTACACTGGTTGTTTGTACAACGTAAACAAACAGTGGAACAACCGTAGAAAGTCATTTTGAAGAACCAACAATCCATATAAAAAGTAAACTTAGGGATCCTTAAATAATTTGCTCGATACTCGTCTTTTCACTCTTTGAAGTAATTCAACAAGCTCCCCCATCCTGCTCTAATAGCCTCGAGATGACCCAGACCCTTATTATCCTACTAAGCCAATAATATTTCACTACCATTCAGACATCTAAATAGAGAGAACCTCAAAAGAGACCTCTCCTCAGAGACCTCTCCTCTATCCGACATACACACACGCATAGACCTCTCCTCTATCCGACATACACACATGCAGGCACACACACCATTCCTGTTACTACGACTCCAGCCATCCATTGCATGCCTGAACTTTGTTCTGTTAAAAGTTGCCATTTAAATATGCAGCAGTTGCCATTGAAATATTGTCCTTCCATTGCTTCTGTGACAAAGCCGAAGGAGGGTGCCCACGGCAACACAGTGTGAGTCTCAGGGAGCCAATGGGCCATCAGGGATCTCCTAGTGTCTGTCCTCAATAGAGTCAGTGTGCAGAAATAATGCCTATTAGACCGGCTCAATCATGCCGCATATACTCAATGAAATATAGGCCCCTTCTCATTCATTTCATAGTGTAATCCATACCTCATAACTATCAATCATATTTCTGAAAGATGTCTGGAGACTCTGGACACAGGAACGAATGAATAATGCTTTTATTTATAAAACATTCTCAGTTAATGGGATGCCATGCAGAGAATATGGGATTGTAGGGCATATGCCAATGCAAGCATGTTAGAAAACTGTTAAATTCCAATAGAATTCATTGGTCGGTCGGTCGGTCGGTCGGTCCAATGAGATCCAATGCTTTTGGATCTCTTCTTGAACAGTGAACCAATTTCAAGTAGCTTCATACTGCAATAGGATTGCCTGGCAATCTATCTATCCATCCATCCATCCATCCATCCATCCATCCATCCATCCATCCATCCATCCATCCATCCATCCATCCATCTATCTATCTATCTATTGTCTATTGGTCGGTTAGAAAACTGTTAAATTCCAATAGAATTCATTGGTCGGTCGGTCGGTCGGTCGGTCGGTCAGTCTGTCGACCGACCAATGAATTCTATTGGAATTTAACAGTTTTCTAACCCACCGACAGACAGACAGACAGACAGACAGACAGACAGACAGACAGACAGACAGACAGACAGACAGACAGACAGACAGACAGACAGACAGACAGATAGATAGATTGAAGCTACTTGAAATTGATAAAAAAATGTGGGGCCTGTCCCAAATGGCACCCTATTTCCTATATAGTGCCCTACTTTTGACCAGGGCCCATAGTTCCCATAGGGTGACATATACTGTAGATAACCCTACATTCTAATGCAGTGCAATGCTTTTGGATCTCTTCTTGAACAGTGAACCAGTGAAAACCTATGGGCAATCCTACTCCAGCATCAGGCTACTTTTATGTATAATGGGGTATATATACATTCCAATGCAGTGCATTGGTTTTGGCCATTTTTATTTTTTTAACCTAGGCAAGTCAGTTAAGAACAAATTATTATTTTACAATGACGGCCTACCAAAAGGCCTCCTGCCTCCTGCAGGGAAAACCTGTGGGCTAATGATTCCATGGGAATATGGTAGAAATGATATGCTGCTAGCAATGACATGCAACAGTGACCAGGTAATGAAGCCATTGGCCATGCTCCCTCAATAGAGACGTGGATTCCCCCGGCTAACTTTCAACTATCCAGGCAATATAGCTCTCTCAGAAACAACCTAGAGCACTAAGCTAGGACGAGAGAGAGAGAGAGAGAGAGATCCACTATCCAGGTAATATAGCTGTCTCACAACCCAATGTATAACACTGAGCTATAAGAACAACAATGGAGGGAGAGAGAGACACAGAGAATAGAGGTAGTAATCACAGAGTTGTGAGAGAAAAACTAAGTTATAGGCGCCGCTTGTTCACTTCAGTTCAGACCCCAAATCATTGTTCCTGGCTGACGGACAATGAGCTTTGAGGCAGATTATGTTGCATTTTCACTGCTTTTGTGAAGGGAGGAGTATTATTCTGGGATGGGGAGGACAGAGAATAGTGACTCTGTCAAAGGGATAACTCCCTGCCATTGTTGCCTACTGCAACCATAGCTAACTGACGTCAAAAGGCTTTTTCAAACCTATTCTCTTAAATGGCGGCAATAATACCAGTAGAGGGGTATGGGCAATAAACAAACATTCAGCTAAATCAGCTAGATTAGATGTCATAGGATGGGCCATCTGTTTAGTGTAGGTGCCTTGAGGCAATTCATTTTTTCTGTTGTTTAATTTGCAGGTGCTTTTACAGTGTGTTGCAACAACAGGGGTGTATTTGACGAAGCTGATGACCACTTTCTCTGTAAACTGCCTTCAGGTTGGATGATTGGATGATGTTAAGTTCTGAACAAATAGAGTAAAAACTCAAACGGACAACTGGAAAAAGCTCAAACCAAGCCTCAGCTGCAAGCACACTTTGGCACATGATCAAACAATAACTTGTATGTCAGGATGAGAACTTCTTATCTGCTTGCCCAATATTACCTAACTGTTGCACTGTTGTCTTCGAGGTCCATTAGTCTGGTAGCAGTTCCTCTTCATCCGGTCACCATGTGACCTCCTGTTCACCTATCTCAACAGACCAGGTTCATATACTCTGTTCCCCTTTTCTCCCACATTCACAAAGTTCCTATTCACCCTTCATTGACCCTTAGCATGTACATTTATTATACATCTAACGTAATCAATACGTTTGAATAGAGTGGCAGGAATAAAAAAATTTTTTTTGCCATAATTCATAGGATGGAGGAATTGGCTGAAAAAACCCTGCAACTGAGTGTATTCTGACAGCGTTCATTTGATACCAGGAAATGTTTAACCCCTATTGTAGAGAGACAAAAGGTTGTCTTAATCCCACTGTGAGAGGAGAGAGGGAGGGTGGGTCAGGGGAGGGCCGGGGGGAAGAGGAGGGGAGGGGAGGGGGAGGTGGCTGTGTATGTGAAACAGGCCCCTCTCTCTCACAGTCATTCCAGCAGCGCTAGTTCCAGCAGACGGACCCAACGCAGAATACACAGCCACTGGGAATATGAGGACCTAACTTTGTTCTCACACACACTGGGGGAGATTTGTTCTTGCAGAGAGACAGGTAATGTAAACTCAGTGGGGACTTTGGGGCCATATAACTGTAATAGAACTGTAATATCCATAGAAACATAGCCTCTTGTTGCACATTGTGCACAGTCCTTTGGAGTTTGCCTGAGTACATTCTGTATACAATGAGTAAAGTCCATTCGTGGCATAATGGTTTATTTTCTCTGAAGGCATTTCTCATTCTATGTCATTATGAATTCTCTGCTACATTTCCACAAGCAGCATATACAAATGTCATGCCTTTACTGCTGAATAGCAACTCATTATTATTATAATGATGGAGGTTTGTGAGGGGAAACACTCGTAGCCCTGACTTATGGAGTCACATTCCCCTAATGTAAATGCATTAATGGAAGTGTGGCGGATCTAATAATTTTTTTGTCCTATTTGGCTGGTAATGATATTGTGTTGGCGAGAGAAAGGAGGTATCTGCTGCTCCACGCGCTGCTATTCCCTCTCTCATGTTAGAATTAAATCCACCGGCAGGCTGAGGCTCCAATACACTGCAGTGCTGCAGATAGAAGCTCTCCTCTCCCGCTCTCTTCTCTGTTGTATCTGATAGGAGACACAGCCTTGAGGAAAAAACTAACAGAACACTCTCATTAAGAAATGTGTGGCAGCTGCCTCTCTCTCTCTCTCTCTCTCTCTCTCTCTCTCTCTCTCTCTCTCTCTCTCTCTCTCTGTCTCTCTCTGCCCCTCTCTCTCTCTCTCTGCCTCTCTGTCCCTCTGCTGTCATTGCACACTGTGGTATTTCACTGTTTTCGAATTCTTTGTGGGTCTGTGTAATCTGAGGGATATTTGTGTCTCTAATATGGTCATACATTTGGCAGGAAGTTAGGAAGTGCAGCTCAGTTTCCACCTTATTTTGTGGGCAGTGTGCACAGTGTGTGCCTGTCTTCTCTTAAGAGCCAGGTCTGCCTTTCTCAATAGCAAGGCTATGCTCACTGAGTCTGTACATTACATTTGAATTTAAATGAACCTTTATTTAACTAGGCAAGTCAGTTAAGAACAAATTCTTCTTTACAATGACGGCCTACCCCAGACAATACTGGGAAAATTGTGCGCTGCCCTGTGGGAATCCCAATCACGGCCGGATGTGATACAGCATGGTTTCAAACCAGGGACTGTAGTGACACCTCTTGTACTGAGATGCAGTGCCTTAGACTTCTGCGCCATTCGGAAGCCCCTACATAGTCAAAGATTTCCTTAATTTTGGGTCAGTCACAGTGGTCAGGTATTCTGCCACTGTGTGGGCCATATAGCATTCTAGTTTGCTCTGTTTTTTGTAAATTCTTTCCAATGTGTCAAGTAATTATCTTTTTGTTTTCTCATTATTTGGTTGGGTCTAATTGTGCTGAATGTCCATCTCTCTGTAGGTGATGGCTTTGTTATGGAAGGTTTGGGAAACACTTCCTTTTAGGTGTTTTTTTCTCTCTCTGCCTATGGCACTACTCCAACTGCAGTGGACCATGCATTCTCAAGCTGTGGATTTCTCATCTCACTTATCCAATCAACCTCATGTACTGTATGAGAGAGAGAGAGAGAGAGAGAGAGAGAGAGAGAGAGAGAGAGAGAGAGAGAGAGAGCGAAACAGCGAGCGAGAGCGAAACAGCGAGAGAGAGCACACTGGTGTAGTAGTTATTGCACTTCTGTGGGTAAACGCATGATGGTGGGAATATGGTAATGCAGTGTTTAGGAGCGATATGAAATTACAACAGAAGTCTTGAGAGTGAGTGAGTGGGTGCTTTTGGCACACATATTTACCATGTATGATAGAAAAGTGGTGTTGTATAGTGCTCTTCAGTTTCCAGAGGGATTGCACACTGGTAGGATAATGGCAGAATGTTCATGCAGTTTTTTTTAGGTGTAATTTAAAATTGGATTGTGTGGTTTTGGGCATGTGGTTTTCCATGTATGTTGGCATAGTTATTGCTCTTCAGTGGGCAGTGTGATAGATGGCATGTGCTGATGTGCAGTTCGTGAACGATTTGTTCTTTTTGAACAACTCTTTTTATTGACTCGAGAGTCATTCGAGAGTCATTTTAGTTGTTCGTTTAGTGCTGGCCGCAATGAGTCCTACGCCGGGATTAATGCATGCTCCTCCGGCTCAGCTGCGCCAGAGACATACTCTGTTATATGCACGCAGAAAAATAGATTATAAGCATAGTGAAGACACATACATATTTAGAACTGATAATTGATTGCATGGTGCAGGGATTAATGCAATTTATTGATTATTGACTGTTATGATGGACACAGCTTTGTAGAACCAAAACATACACACAGTCTCTGCTCAACAAACGTGAATTTGAGAATTTATCGTTTGGGGGGCTGAAGTTTGCTAACGATATTGTACTTAACACCATTATGGCAGTCAAGCAATGCATTTCGCCAAGAGTCGTCCACCATCTAGTCAGGTTGCGGCCACAACTTGACCTTGTTTCAAATGTAGCCTATCAAGAAATAATCCTATTTGTATGCCTAGCAATCAACAAATGTACATTGTTTAAAGCACACTTTTACAAGTCTCAGTTACAAATGACAGCTCCAATAAGCCCCCTATGTTGACAGGCTTGTATAATCATGACTTTCGAGTTTTCAGTTAATCGTTCACCGTTAAGGGGTCTTGCGTACTTTGGCCATGACTTACTCAAGTGAACGAAATGAGTCGAAAGATTTGTTCTTACAGAACAACCCATCACTAATAGTGTCAAGTGTTCAGTTTTAGGTGTGATTTGAAAAGGGAGCACAGTCAGAACTTGATGTGTGTGAATGCTTTTGATGCGAGTACTTTTGGCATGTGTTTATCCTCTGAAATATTCCAGGCATTGTTTGTCTCCCTATGAAGTGCTGCTAGCTCTTAGATCCTTAGAAACTGAGCCACACAGGTGTATTACATGCATTGTATCTTTCCCTATGAAGAGTTTTGTAAACCTAATTTCTGGGAAATGTTTTGTAGCCCTTCTGTCCTCTCTGCCTACTCATATCTCCCAGGTTCCTCTCTGTCTGTGTGTCCCGGTTATTTCTATCCCAGCCACCTTCAGTCTGTCTTAATCACCATGGCAGCGGTGGCGGTGTAGAGACAGACCTGAGGTAAGCTGAGTTGTGTGGTGTCTGTCTAGACCAGAGCAGGGCTGCCTGTCTAGCAGTCTATCTTTATCAAGCACAGCTCAAGTATTTTATAGGAAAAAAAATGCTATGCTCTTTGAACCTAGGTATGTTCACTAGCAGCATGGCTTTCTGACACTTTGAGGGAGAGGCTACATCAAAAACATGATAACAGTCACAAGTTCATTGTGACATTTCGACTTTTATTAGGAGTTTTATATAGCTCAGATATTCAGTCAGCTGTTGAAGGTAAGGCCATTTGTTAACATGAATCCATGATACTCATAATCTGGATTTATAAATGGATTTATAAATGGTAGGTTCATGAGATTGTCCCTAACCACAAATATACATTTCTAAAGGTATCTGATACAGCCTAGATAAAATATGAATCTCTCAATGCATGAATAAAAGTGAATACTGTATGCTCTCACAAACGGACATACTGTAAGTGATTGTTTTGAGGAGGCTGAAGGTTTTCTGTTTACTTTCCAGTTACCTGATGGAAATGTGGTAGAAAAGAGTATGCAGCTATATTGCCGGGGGGAAACAAATGGTAGCATATCACGACGGGGGCCCCTGCGTCTCTTATTTAGAACAGCCTCTCTGAAGTCGAAACGCTTTGCTGGAACTAAATTGGATTGGCTTGTTCAATCATTTGGGGATATTTTGATACAAGTGGGTGTCTCAGTGTTTAACGTGAGTCAGAGAATACCATACCGTGTAGCAAGCACATTAGGTTGACAGACAACTAGAAAGAGACACACCCACACAGGCACACATACATGTACGCACGCACGCGCGCACGCACGCAAACACACACACACACTGCTTACCCCTCTCTCACACTAGCTCCCTGCCACGGGCTGTAGCGTCCCATTTGTCAGTTTGGATGATATATATCTGAATTAATAAACCTTGTATGTACATACAGCAGGTACCTCATATATATGCTTTGTTTTCACTCCTACTTAGCATAGTTGGAGTGTTTCAACTCCATTTCTCACTGGGAATATCAGTGGAAGTGGAAGCCAATATCAATGGTTTACAGGAGATTAGGCTATCCTACGCAGTGTAAAAATAACTCTCTTTTCATAAGATCTGGCATAGATCATAGTAACGTTTCCTTGAGCAACATCCTGGTCTGTAATCTATGGTGTGACTGGGATGGGGTCCAGGACAGATCCAATGAAAGGGGGATTTAGTGGGTATGCAAATGGAGAGTTCCCACTGTGTGAAGGAATTACAGAACTGTGTCACAAACATGCAATACTGCTGCAAAACTGTCTCACTATGAAACATCATCCGGAGGATAGTAGATAGAGTTCTTTATTTGATTCTAATCTTGCTTGCCAGACTCTCAGCGACTCTGGGAAGAGATTGGTAAAAGCTATGTTCAGTTTGATGGAAAGGTGAAAGGTCATATGATATGGTATATGAATACTGATACATACTGTATTTTCATTTCCCCTGTTTTTCAGATGTAAGAAGATCAGACAGTGTTTCTGAGGACGATTGAGTCTTGAACAGGAGAGTGGAGTTGATCGGGTCTTTCGCTGGTAAGTCATGCTACTATACATAGCTACTGTACATTAGGTCACTAGTGTTCACTGGTTCTTTGTGCTAATATTTCTTCATATCACATTTCATACACATCGTCCTCTCTTCCCAAAACAGTTTAATTTCCCTCCAATACATGGAATGTTATCGCCTTGTCCTCAAACTTAAACACGCGTTTCTATCTTCTCTTGGGATGTCTGTCTGTCAGGCTGTTTGTCAAGCCTGGGCGGTTTCTGCTCTGAAAAAGTCTCCATGTATGATATTGCCGGCAAGCTAAATGGAATGCATGAAGTGGCACTTTACAATTTTGTGGTCTAGTCTAGGAATGGATCAATGACTGAATGGCTGCCCTCCCATGGCAATGTCATGACTTTCCCATGCTTGGATGGAATCTGTGCCTTTTTTTACTTAGGCGTCTCTAGCGTAGCCTAGCCGTTCTCCTAGCTGCAGGCTAAAGGTCATTGCGTGCATGCATGTGTGTGTGATTGGCATTTGTCCACTAACTCTGTGTGTCAATGTGTCCCTGCCTCAAATTGGGACACGTTTTGGCAGTGCCACATGCTTTTGGCATGGAAAGAATAAAGCAGCGTGCTTCATGCATTGTCATCTAGAGTGCCCAATGTGTCTGTTCAGTGCATGGAAAAGCTTAGAGTTGTCAAGGTAACACGCCTATCTTTTTGGTCCCACTTCACCCCCCATTGAGCTAAGGGAGCATCAGTCTTAAACACTTTGAGAATAATGTGTCCCAGTAGCACTTAAATAATAATGTGTCCCAATAGCACTGTAAGAATGAAGTCTCCTAATGGCGCTTAAGAATAAAGTGTGCTGGTGTCTCTTCTATTAACATAAGGTGTCAGAACACGGATTTCCAGCTCTCTCATGCTGAGGGAACATTCGATTTGGAAGTGTGACAACATGAGACCAAAGGTGTCATAATGCATTATAACATAATGTAGGTGTCTTAACACATTATAACATTTGCTGCATTATGCCACGACATGACCCTGAATAACCTTTGCCCTGCGTATGAAACCTGGCTGTGCTGAACCTAGCGCTGTGATGACGCTGTTGAAGGGATAGTATATTAGTCTTTAAGAGGAGGTGACATGAAGTCAGTGTGTTCAGTGGACTGTGAAGGATCCTACCTCCCAGCTCAGTCGTTCCTCCCACTGCTCCACAAACAGCAGTGCAGGAGGAGACTGCAGTGAGATCTATTAGATGTAGCACAGCTGAGAGCGAGAGAGAGAGAGAGAGAGAGAGGAGAGAGAGAGAGAGGAGAGAGAGAGAGAGAGAGAGAGAGAGAGAGAGAGAAATAGAAACTGACATCCCTGAGCTCATCTAGTCCCTCACAGCTAGCATTTGGATGACAAAACAATAAACCCACAGTCACACACATTCCCTCTCGCCTCTTCACTCTTTAATTCAATTAAATTCAATAGACTTTATTGACATGGCAAGTTAAATTACTTACATTGTCAAAGTATACATACAGTGGGGAGAACAAGTATTTGATACACTGCCGATTTTGCAGGTTTTCCTACTTACAAAGCATGTAGAGGTCTGTAATGTTTATCACTTCAACTGTGAGAGACGGAATCTAAAACAAAAATCCAGAAAATCACATTGTATGATTTTTAAATAATTAATTTGCATTTTATTGCATGACATAAGTATTTGATCACCTACCAACCAGTAAGAATTCCGGCTCTTACAGACCTGTTAGTTTTTCTTTAAGAAGCCCTCCTGTTCTCCACTCATTACCTGTATTAACTGCACCTGTTTGAACTCGTTACCTGTATAAAAGACACCTCTCCACACACTCAATCAAACAGACTCCAACCTCTCCACAATGGCCAAGGCCAGAGAGCTGTGTAAGGACATCAGGGATAAAATTGTAGACCTGCACAAGGTTGGGATGGGCTACAGGACAATAGGTAAGCAGCTTGGTGAGAAGGCAACAACTGTTGGCGCAATTATTAGAAAATGGAAGAAGTTCTAGATGACGGTCAATCTCCCTTGGTCTGGGGCACCATGCAAGATCTCACCTCGTGGGGCATCAATAATCATGAGGAAGGTGAGGGATCAGCCCAGAACTACACGGCAGGACCTGGTCAATGACCTGAAGAGAGCTGGGACCACAGTCTCAAAGAAAACCATTAGTAAAACACTACTCCGTCATGGATTAAAATACTGCAGCGCACGCAAGGTCCCCCTGCTCAAGCCAGCGCATGTCCAGGCCCGTCTGAAGTTTGCCAATGACCATCTGGATGATCCAGAGGAGGAATGGGAGAAGGTCATGTGGTCTGATGAGACAAAAATAGAGCTTTTTGGTCTAAACTCCACTCGCCGTGTTTGGAGGAAAAAGAAGGATGAGAACAACCCCAAGAACACCATCCCAACCGTGAAGCATGGAGGTGGAAACATCATTCTTTGGGGATGCTTTTCTGCAAAGGGGACAGGACGACTGCACCGTATTGAGGGGAGGATGGATGGGGCCATGTATTGCGAGATCTTGGCCAACAACCTCCTTCCCTCAGTAAGAGCATTGAAGATGGGTCGTGGCTGGGTCTTCCGGCATGACAACGACCTGAAACACACAGCCAGGGCAACTAAGGAGTGGCTCCGTAAGAAGCATCTCAAGGTCCTGGAGTGGCCTAGCCAGTCTCCAGACCTGAACCCAATAGAAAATTGGGTTCGTATTGCCCAGCGACAGCCCCGAAACCTGAAGGATCTGAATGGAGGAGTGGGCCAAAATCCCTGCTGCAGTGTGTGCAAACCTGGTCAAGAACTACAGGAAACGTATGATCTCTGTAATTGCACCAAATATTAATTGTACCAAATATTAAGTTCTGCTTTTCTGATGTATCAAATACTTATGTCATGCAATAAAATGCAAATTAATTATTTAAAAATCATACAATGTGATTTTCTGGATTTTTGTTTTAGATTCCGTCTCTCACAGTTGAAGAGTACCTATGATAAAAATTACAGACTTCTACATGCTTTGTAAGTAGGAAAACCTGCAAAATCAGCAGTGTATCAAATACTTGTTCTCCCCACTGTATAACAACAATCTTGGGACCAACAGCAACTACAACAACAATAGTAATGAATTTATTTTTTGTGGTGTCTTTCCAATAGGTGATATATTTAAATTTTTGCTTTGTGATGATTTGGTTGGGCCAGATTTTCTGAGTGATGTCTTGAGGCTCTATGGGGTTGGTTTGGGTTAGTGAACTGAGCCTCAGAACCAGCTGGCTGAGGGGACTCTTCTCCTGTTTCATCTCTTGACATTGTAGGGCTGTGTGATGTAATGTTTTGGTGTCACTTGTTTTTGTGATGGCTCTTTTTTCTATTCGAATAAGGAGGGGTATTGGCCCAATTCTGCTCTACATGCGTTTATTTTGAGTTTTTCTTTGCACTTGCAATACAGTCTTGCAAAACTCGGTACTTCAATTGGATGTTTGTCCCATTTGGTTAATTCATTATTAGAGAGCGAACCCCATACTTCACTGCCATGTAGAGAAATTGGTTCTATCACTGATTGGAACATTTTGAGCCAGATTCTAATTGGAATTTCGATTTTAATGTTCCTTTTGATGGCATAGAATTGTCTTCTTCCTGATTTCCGGACCTTTTTTGGAATATCATTATATTCGTATTTTTTAGGTTAACTGTCAGAGCCCAGACCTGTCAGAACCTGTGCAGATGATCTACAGTGAGGGAAAAAAGTATTTGATCCCCTGCTGATTTTGTTCGTTTGCCCACTGACAAAGTAATGATCAGTCCATCGTTTTAATGGTAGGTTTATTTGAACAGTGAGAGACAGAATAAGAACAAACAACTCCAGAAAAACACATGTCAAAAATGTTATAAAGTGATTTGCATTGTAATGAGTGAAATAAGTATTTGACCCCTCTCAATCAGAAGGAGTTCTGTCTCCCAGGTGTCTTTTATACAGGTAACGAGCTGAGATTAGGAGCACTCCCTTTAAGAGTGTGCTCCTAATATCAGCTTGTTACCTGTATAAAAGACACCTGTCCACAGAAGCAATCAATCAATCAGATTCCAAACTCTCCACCATGGCCAAGACCAAAGAGCTGTCCAAGGATGTCATGGACAAGATTGTAGACCTACACAAGGCTAGAATGGGCTACAAGACCATCGCCAAGCAGCTTGGTGAGAAGGTGACAACATTTGGTGCGATTATTCGCAAATGGAAGAAACACAAAAGCATTGTCAATCTCCCTCGGTCCGGGGCTCCATGCAAGATCTCTCCTCGTGGAGTTGCAATGATCATGAGAACGGTGAGGAATCAGCCCAGAACTACACGGGAGGCAGCTGGGACCATAGTCACCAGGAAAACAATTGGTAACACACTACGCTGTGAAGGACTGAAATCCTTCAGCGCCTGCAAGGTACCCTGCTCAAGAAAGCACATGTAGAAAGGTACCCTGCTCAAGAAAGCACACCCGTCTGAAGTTTACCAATGAACATCTGAATGATTCAGAGGAGGACTGGATGAAAGTGTTGTGGTCAGATGAGACCAAAATCGATCACTTTGGCATCAACTCAACTCGCCGTGTTTGGAGGAGGAGGAATGCTGCCTATGACCCGAAGAACACCATCCCCACCGTCAAACATGGAGGTGGAAACATTATGCTTTGGGGGTGTTTTTCTGCTAAGGGGACGGGACAACTTCACCTCATCAAAGGGACGATGGATGGGGCCATGTACCATCAAATCTTGGGTGAGAACCTCCTTCCCTCAGCCAGGGCATTGAAAATGGGTCGTGGATGGGTATTCCAGCATGACAATGACCCAAAACACACGGCCAAGGCAACAAAGGAGTGGCTCAAGAAAAAGCACATTAAGGTCCTGGAGTGGCCTAGCCAGTCTCCAGACTTTAACCCATAGAAAATCTGTGGAGGGAGCTGAAGGTTCGAGTTGCCAAACGTCAGCCTCGAAACCTTAATGACTTGGAGAAGATCTGCAAAGAGGAGTGGGACAAGAAAATCATCCCGAGATGTGTGAAAACCTGGTGGCCAACTACAAGAAACGTCTGACCTCTGTGATTGCCAACAAGGGTTTTGCCACCAAGTACTAAGTCATGTTTTGCAGAGGGGTCAAATACTTATTTCACTCATTAAAATGCAAATCAATTTATAACATTTTTGACATGCGTTCTTCTGTATTTTTTTGTTGATATTCTGTATCTCACTGTTCAAATAAACCTACCATTAATATTATAGACTGATAATTTCTTTGTCAGTGGGCAAACAAACAAAATCAGCAGGGGATCAAATACTTTTTTCCCTCACTGTAGATGCTGCTGTAAGCCCTCCTTAGTGGGAGACAGTAGCACCAGGTCATCTGCTTACAGCAGACACTTGATTTCAGTTTTGTGTAGGGTGAGACCAGGTGCTGCAGATTCCTCTAGTGTTTTTGCTTATTGAGCAGCCCTGTTTCACTCTACGTCCCTGAGAGAAGAAGTATTTTTGCTTGTTGCCAATTTTAACCGCACATCATTTGATTTAATGACATCATATGTTTTCCCTCCAATACCACTTTCTATTAGTTTATAAAAAAGACCTTCATGCCAAATTGAATCAAATGATTTCTTGAAGTCTACAAAACACCAGTAGATTTAGCCTTAGTTTTGGTTTACTTGTTGGTCAATTAGAGGGTGTAAATGTGGTCTGTTGTGCGATAATAAAAAAAAATCCAATCTGGCTTCTGCTCAGGATGTTTTGTTCATCAAGGAAATTATGTAGTCTGCTATTTATGATACTGCATAGAATTTTACCCAAGTTGCTGCTAGCGCAAATTTCTCTGTAATTATTTGGGTCAAATTTGTCAAATTTGTATTTTTATAGATTGGTGTGATCAATCCTTGGTTCCAAATATCGGGCATATTGGGCACCACAGGCATTTTTGGGTTGGAGAGTGCATATTTTTTTTTGTAATTAGGGATTCTGATTCAAGGATTTGTCATTTTTCTTGTAGATCTTTTTGTTATGGGCTCTTTGTTATATTGCTGTAGAGCTTTGCAAAGTGATTTCTCCACATATCCCACATTTGGAAAACCAATTCCTCATGATGAGGTTTGTTTAATTTATTCCAATTCTCCCAGAAGTGGTTTGATTCTATGGATTCCTCCATTACATCCAGCTGATTTCTAATGTTATGTGCCTTTTTTCTTCTTAGGGTGTGTTTGTATTGCTTCAGTGTTCTTTAGTATTCTTTCTCGACTCACTCACTCTCTCTGTCATTGCTCTCTCTCTCTCTCTCTCTCTCTCAACCTCTTTTTCTCGCTGCCGCTTGTTGTGAATGTGTTGGTCAATGCCGCTGTGTGTTCCAGGCAAGAGAGGCTGAGTCTACACTTTTGAATGAGAGAGAGAGAGAAGGGGCCAGAGAGAGGAGAGAGAGAGACAAAGGGAGAGGGCTGCAGAGAGAGGCTGTAGACTGAGTTGTTAGTTTGAAACACACTGAGGGGAGAACCAACGGGTCTTTGTGAGCGGCAGTATTCAGAACCGAGGGATGGATGTGGTCGATGCAGAGGTTTCTATTTACTTCACCCAGGCTCTCTTTCACAGGGTTCCCTTGCTTGCTTTTGGAGAGCTTGTTGGTATTGTTGTTTGTGTTTGTGGGTTTTGATGTCAGCAAGCGGAGACGGGGGGTGGGGATGAGAGGAGAAGAGAGGGAAGGGAAGATCCACCCAGAATGAAAAGTTATTGCTGTAGTTCAGATAAACACACATGAAAATGCGTGTAAATTACACAGTGTCTATTTTATAGTATTTGATTTTTATTTCACATACACGAAACAATCAAATCAATGTATATTGTGGTTTTGAGTAATAACCCAATTCACTAAACTATGGTAGCCTCCTACACTCAAAACAGTGCACTAGGTTAAAAATAACCAAAACGCAGATGTCGCCATTATTATTCTTTTTTTTTTACAAGGCAATGTTCCTACCTCCCTGCCACCAAGCTGCTACAGTCATCTGCCAAAGTGTGCTGGTGCCTGGTGTAGTGGATTAGCCTCTCTCTGTGAGTCAAGCAGCAGGTTGCTCTCCCCAGCGGAGAAAGCAATGAGATTAACCAGCATCAGGTCTAGGATCAGCTGTAGCACAGATGCCTCACATACACACAGAAACCTCTCAGCTGCTCTAGGATCAGCTGTAGCACAGATGGAGGGGAGGCCTCAAAGACACCAGTGACTTCAGACAGATACACACACTAGAGCACTTTTTGATAGCTCATTGATATTTTGACCTATCTTCATGTTGAAGCCTCTGGCTGTGCCCTGAAGAGACAGGGAGAGAGAGAGAGAGAGGAGAGAGAGAGAGAGAGAGAGAGAGAGAGAGAGAGAGAGAGAGAGAGAGAGAGAGAGAGAGAGAGAGAGAGAGAGAGAGAGAGAGAGAGAGAGAGAGAGAGAGAGAGAGAGAGAGAGAGAGAGAGAGAGAGAGAGAGAGAGAGAGAGAGAGAGAGAGAGAGAGAGAGAGAGAGAGAGAGAGAGAGAGAGAGAGGCACTTTTTCCTTTGACCTGTGTGGTTCTGTGTGGCACATGTACAGCACACTGGCGGACAGATGGACAGATGGAGAGGAGAGGAGAGGAGAAGGAGTTGCCAGTCTATATCTGTCTCTCCCTCTTTATCTCTGTGTCATCACTGTGTCTCTTCCTCACTTCCCTCCCCCCTCCTTCTCTTTCTCCATCTCCCTCTCCGTCACTTATTTTCTCTGCTTCAATCCTCTCATTTATTATCCTTCTATCCGCCTTAAGCACAGGGACAAAATGTTTCCAAGCCATTCTATAGAAACACCATGACATCCTATTGGATGAATAGTCTCAGTCTGACAAATTCAAACCCTGTCCAGTAATTCAAATTATCAAGGTATCTGGACAGAGAGGATTGTCCTCACACGTTTGACTGGACTGGTGTGTTATGCCGTGATCTATCTATTTGGAAGTGGTCGGTGTGCAGGTCTGGCTGAGAAATCCAATGATTTATGTGGTAGATAAGTCTGGGTCATGGTCCTAAGGCCAAGTCTATCATCAATATAAACCACATGCTTCATAGTGTTGCGTTCGTATTGCGGAATACGAACGCATTTTGATGTAACCCTACCCAGTGGTGGACTTACCATTAGGCAGATGAGGCCGTTGCCTCAGGCCTCACATCATCAAGTGGCCTTGGTAGCCGGGCATAATAAAAAAAATAGTACTAGTAATCAAATCCATTTAAAAATCATAATTTATTTGCTCCGGCCCGCAAGCTTGTTTCTTGCGATATGAACGCAAACGTGGCTTTCATTTAAAATAACCTGCAGCAATGAGGCAGTTAAAGAGGCGGAGAAAAGGAATCTAAAGAAAGAAGATTTCAAAATGTAAACAGAAAAAGGAGTTTCTTTAGTAAAAAGACACGTGCTACTGATAGTACTGCCATGGTCGTCGGGGCAGAGGTAAAGGACATACATGTACATATGTAGCCCATGTGTCTGATGCTGTCTGGCCAGAAAGAGTATGGCATGTCATAGTCTTCTTGGCCAGACAGCATCAGATTCACGGGCTACATAGTCAGACAGAGGGGCGCTGTTTCGCTCGCTCGTTTCAGCCTCTTGCGAATTGTAGGAAAGTTGGCAGGTGCACAATGTACTGTTCGGATGCTGGAATTATTTTGGATGAACTTGCGAAAGTAACCTACTTTTGAAGGGATTTGTTTGACAATCAGATGAAAACATCATGTCTGTTAGTGTGCATGTTAGTGCTGAGCAGGTCAGCACTTTTCAGGTCGGTTCGGTTTGGGTTTGATTATAAAAAATGATCACCATTTTTTAAACATTAACTGCACTATGCATTGTGTGGGTTGAATGCTGTAACAACACAGAATAAAATAATTATAAAAGTCCCATAATGGTAGTGACTGCCCATTACTGCTCATCACTTATTAACCATCAGTTATTCACAATACTTTACTGTAGCCCTTTCCTGCAATCAAATGACCTAGTGGACTCATGGGTGGAATGTTATTAATCTTTTTTCATAATTTCATAATTAATAAACATAAAATACATTTTAAAAACGCAGGTGTTTTTTTTTGTCAAATGGTTTTGTTATATTTCAGTCTTCTGTGATGTTTTATAAAGTTTAATATTGGTATGCAAACTCAAAAAAGTTATTTTCTTAAGCCCTTAATTCTGTTTGTAAGGGGTATACTTTCGTTCCAAAGTAGATTTGTTTAAGACTACCAAGAAACACTGATTCAGCCCACTGCAGTAAAAGGTTCATAAAATATTACAGTTGTTGTGTAATATTACATTTGTTTTATTTGATGACTTAATTGCTCAGCACTAGCTCATGGCACATTAAAATGCAATACTTTTGTACAGTTAAATGACATGTCTTTAATATAAAACTATAAAAAATAAATGTGTGGGAATGGCCTCAAATATCACTAAGTCCTCTGTTTCTCTGCAAACGTGTGTGCATATCTGTGTGTGCGCATAGATCTCTGCAGACTTATAATGAGAAATCACCTTTAGCCTCAAGAGTGATTCTCCCCAATAAATTGGCTGCATATGCAATCTGAGAAATATAGCGAAATATAGCGACACTTCATCTCACTTTATATCAGGGATTTGTATCACCAGTTGAGATTGAATTTCTTTTACATTGCCCATACTGTGACCTGTGTGTAAATGCATTCAGTAGTCCTTCATATCCACCATAATGAGTAGAATTGGCTTTGGAGATGGGGATGTTCATGGTCTGGCTCTACACTACAATGATTTATGCTCCTGTCATTCCCTCTCTCTGGTGTTTAAGGACAGTGGGACGACCCTGGCCTAAGCATTAAACCCCAGTTCTGTATGTGTGGCACACAAACCAGTGGTGGCTGGTGACATAAAAAGTTGAAAGGGGTCGGGTATAGAGGTCATTAGATAGACACAGACCCAGGATACACAGCTGGGTGGCTGACCCCTTAATGATGCCCTCAGCCCTCTTTCGGCCTGTACAGAGTGGTTCCGAGCACCAGGGGCCATGCTGGCTTCACCCACCCATTACTGTGTATAGAACACCACTCAGACAGACCTCTCCCCTGCATTAGCTCCCATTCCCTATCCTAATCCCAATCCCTGTCAACATTGGCTGGAACACTGTTATTAGATGAAGTGAAATATATGGACTGTTAGAATGTTGGAATAGACTGTTAGTAAAAATGTACTTAACAAGTCACATAATAGGTTGCATGGACTTGTGTGCAATAATGGTGTTTAACATGATTTTTGAATGACATCATCTCTGTACCCCACACATAAAATTATCTGTCAGGTCCCTCAGTTGAGCAGTACATTTCAAACAAACATTCAACCACAATGACCAGGGAGACTTTCCAGTGCCTCGCAAAGAAGGGTACCTGTTGGTAGATGGTTAAAAAAGAAAAGAAAAAAGCAGTCATGAATATCCCTTTGAGCATGGTGAAGTTTGGCTGGTGTATCAATACACCCAGTCGCTACAAAGTTACAGGCGTCCTTCCAAACTCAGTTGCCAGAGAGGAAGGAAACCACTGAGGCCAATGGTGACTTTAAAACAGTTACAAAGTTTAAAACCTCTTAAGGATAACACCCTTTTTTAAATGTTTTGCTTAAAATGACATACCCAAATCTAACTGCCTGTAGCTCAGGACCTGAAGCAAGGATAAGCATATTCTAGACATAATTTGAAAGGAAACACTTTGAAGTTTGTGGAAATGTGAAATCAATGTAGGAGAAAATAACACATTAGATCTGGTAAAAGATAATACAACCAAACAACATCCGTTTTCTATAATTTTTTTGTTGCATTATCTTTGAAATGCAAGAGAAAGGCCAGACAGTGATGTAGACTTTTGTATCAAGTCTGCCAAATCCTATAGGATAACTTGGTTCAGTCTGTTTTCCACCAGACACTGGTAGGTTATTGTCAGAAGGACAATAACCTAAAACGCAAGGCCAAATCTACACTGGAGTTGCTTACCAAGAAGACAGTGAATGTTCCTGAGTGGCAAGTTATAGTTTTGACTTAAATCTACTTTGAAATCTATGGCAAGACCTGAAAATCTAGCCATTATCAACAACCAATTTGACAGAGCTTGAATAATTTTGAAAAGAATGATGAGCAAATGTTGCACAATCCACTTGTGGAAAGCTCTTAGTGACTTACCCAGAAAGACTCACAGTTGTAATCGCTGCCAAAGGTGCTTCTACAAAGTATTGACTCAGGGGTGTCAATACCTATGTAAATTAATTATATTCATATTTAATTTTCAATACATTTGCTAAAATGTCTAAAACATGTTTTCACTTTGTCATTATGGGGTATTGCGCATAGATGGGTGAGAAAAATAAATATTTCATGAATTCAGGCTGTAACACAACAAAATGTGTAATAAGTCAAAGAGTATGAATACTTTCTGAAGGCACTGTAAATGTTGAACAGTGTGCACTGACAATGTCCGCTAAAATGTTTTTGAGCACTGAACAAATTTCAGGTCTGCTGAGCGCAAACTTGAACGTTGTGAAAATTCTGTGCAACTTCCAGCGAGCATTTACTGTGAATACTGAGGCTGCACCTGCTTTAAGTTACAGTTTTAACAGTGGCCATGTAGGCTACTGTGGCTATTTGATCAAAATGTAGGCCTACCATAAAAATTGATTGACAAAATACATCTCTTTTTAACATTTTAACATGGAAATAGCTGTTCTATCATTCAGCCTACAGTCGCAGCCAATGTGTGGTGTTCAATGTAGGCCTACATTCCATGAGACTTTTGAAAAAAAACATGAAGGGCTTGACGTTAAGCTATTTATTCAAGACTGTCTCAAAATACAACACCGCCCCTTTAAGACAAAAAAAAAGCTCTTTACCTTACTCACTTTTCCAAGATGTCTAGAAATGTACACATTTTGTGCTCTTGTAGGAAGCAATCACTCCACTATTGCTACAAATGATCTATAACTGGGCTAATAGCTCACTTACTAGCAAAGGGTATGAACAAAATGTGCACACGTGGCTACATGCAGCTCTCGCTTTGATCTCCAAACAAGTCCAGTTCAAAGTTGTCCAGTTTAAAGTAAATGGCACAGATCCATATATGGCAACGGTCTATTTGCATTTAGGCCTACTGCAGCTCTAATTGTTTATCCCGCAGAGGTCCGTATAGAGTTCTGGCTAAGTAATGGTGTCAATACAAAAGGATCCTAATCCAATGAGTTAGGATCCTAATCCAATGAATCCTACAACAAAATTGTTTTTTTTTTTTTTGTATGTTGCATTGAAAGTGGCTAATATTGTGTTAATTTGATCACAATTGCCACAGTAAAGGGAACTATTGATAGAGTTAACAGGGAAAACTCTAGAACAGTGGTCACCAACCTTTTCTGAGTCAAGATCACTTGGATGAGTGAAAATCCAAGCCGAGATCTACCGCTCAGATTTTTTAAACGTAAGCCTGCTGTCTAAGGCACTAGAGGCGTCACTACAGAGGGGCAGTGTCGCAGCCACAAAAGCGGCGCACAATTGGCCCAGCGTCATCCAGGTTAGGCGAGGGTTTGGCCGGCCGGGATGTCCTTGTGGTGGGCTAGGCGCATGCACAGTGTTTCCTCCGACACATTGGTGCGGCTGGCTTCCGGGTTAAGTGGGCAGTGTGTCAAGAAGCAGTGCAGCTTGGTAGGGTCATGTTTCGGAGGACGCATGGCTCTCGACCTTTGCCTCTCCCGAGTCCATATGGGAGTTGCAGCTATGGGACAAGATTGTTACTACCAATTGGATATCACGAAATTTGGGAGAAAAATCCTAAAAAACAATGCAAGCCTATGTGACATTAACCAATTAAAAACAGTACTGTACCAATGAGGTTTGTGCAGTATGCTATAGGCCCAATACATTATGCTTTGCTTGAATTGCCCTGCCAATGCATTGTTGTTCGGTAGGCTATATGATCACACCGGTAATAGATCCGTTGTTGTATTACTTGTGAAGCACAGCTGAGTGAGCTTTTTCTTTTTCTTTTACTGGGCTGACGGTGCCTGCATCAGATGGGCAGTCTCAGCGGAGGGAGAGAGCAGCAGACTGAGGGTCTGCCTCTCAACATCTCCCTTTCCTCCACTGACACTGACCAAAAAGGGACACCGCCCTCCAGTTGATGGTGAAACTCGAGTCGCAACGCTATATTTCTGCCTCATGCAAAAATTTCCGTTGTTACTCCTATGAACAGTGAAAGTTAAATATTACTTTGAATACAAAGTGTTGACGGTGCTGAGTAAGAACTTAAATATGAACTCAATTATAAAAATAGCATATTTTTGCTGTATTCGTTGACAGTCTCTCTCTAGTCATGGTTTTAAACATTTTGAAATCTCACAGTATAAACATTACTGTAGCTTTCTTTTGCGCCCTGCTACGTTACTGCAGACATGGTCATCAAAATGGCAACAGTTTGCCTACTCAGGGGCAGCTGGTCGGATGCACCTACAGCCAACAGCACAAGACTAATAAAACAAAATAGGAACACAAGGCTTTATCGTTGGGTTTTTCACAGAAATGTTTGGCAATAGACTAGGAATGCCTTGGAGACGGGTTGGTGACCACTGCTCTAGAAAATGTTGTAAAGTTTAATCTCGTGCTTCTCTCAGTGGGCTGATATTTAGCTTAATACAGTAAAGTAGGTACTTTGCCGAGAACCACTGCCATATGGCTCAGTTCTATGCAAATAAATAAGGGTCATAGGCACCAAATAGAAGAACTACCTGGTCTTGTCAAAGAAGTCATTTTTGTTTTCTGTTGCAAAACCTTTACATTGTGTGCCCTAATGAACACGACTCAGAAGTGAACAGGTGAAGCGTTCAGTCGCTAATACATGTACAGTAGCAGCCAGAGGTGATATCCATGAACAGTTTAGAACAGTTCCGCCCCTGATTACGACTATTAGAACACATTAGAGAACATTTAAATCAAACACATCATGAGGGGAAACATTATGTTCACTCTAAGCCTTGGGTTTTAGAAGCCAGCCAGCAAGGTGTCTTACAGCAGACCTGGGTTCAAATACTATTTGAAATAATTTCCAATACTTTGAAGTGTTTGCTTTAGCCTTCCTGGAGTGCCAAATGGACAGGGTTTTGTAGTTTTGCCACAATCCTATTGTGCCAGGCAAGCTCAACCAAGCCCAGATAAAGAATATGAAATTATTTTGAATACTTTATGAACCCAGGTCTGCCAACCCAAGCATAGTTTACTACTAAACCACTGAGACTGGGGTTATTTTAATCATTAACATTCTCTCTTTAATTTCTCCAAAGTATTTATGTAATGAAATGAGGTCACAGAGAAGTAATAAGAACATCCAATCCTCTTAGTGAAGAGAGATCTCTATCTCACAGTTATTTCATTCTCCGTAAAATATCATGAGTTACTCAGCCTCTATAAGTTAATTAGATCAATTCCCATCAAATGATCTTTTAAAAGAAAAAGAGCAAAGAAGAGCGAGAAGAGAGAGAGAGGAGAGAGAGAGAGGAGAGAGAGAGGAGAGAGAGAGAAAACAGAGGGCAAATTAGTATTCAGGACACATAAGAGCTAACTGCCAACCCTCTAATTCAAATACAGTAGTAGTTAGTTTACTCAGGACTATCTTTGATGAATTGTTGCTTTCTTTGGGTCTTTGGTTGATGTTTGTTGAACTTAGCATATGAAACCTGACTGGTGGAATAGAGTGGTGATAGCTCAGGCCAGTATAAGCACAGCTCATTGAGACAGGGCTGAAAGGGGGTGTTTGAACTAGGAGGCACCAGGCTGAACATTATTATTTTCCCATTACACTACATTTCATCACGTTTTGGGTTTCACTTGGTGTATCATCTCTGGGGAAATCTCTGGGACCCATGATCCATACAAAATATATGAATAACTTAACATGTATCCTATGCTGTGCTCTGATGTATTAGCTGTTTGGTAAAATGGTTTTGTCTACCATCTCTAAATTGCATAATTAATAATGCTGTGGATATGGGTGGTGTGCAGAAAGGGAGATTACCCCAAACTCAAATAATTTTACATCCAAAAACAAACGGTTTAAGTCTAAGTTTGCCATAAGAAATGTCTCTATGGAATTGTCATATACTTCTATCAACTAGAACTGAAAACATGTACAAGGAATAATAAAAACATTTGCTACCTTCTAAGTATTTTTTTCTTTCTTAGGGGGCTTTCAATTTGGGGGCACCAAATTGAAAGGCCCCATTAGTTCGGTTCATTTGGACTGGTTTGAACACTATCCGCACTCGAGAGCGCACTAAACAACGAACTGTGGTTCGCTCAAAAATATGTTGTGAGTAGCAGCGCATTTATGAGCGCATCCGATGCAGATTAGGGGAGATGGGAGCTATACGTTCTGTCTCTAATACATGTAGCAGTCAGAGCTGATATCCAAGAAAAGTTCTGAACAGTTTCCACCCTGATTTCGACTATTAGAAAACATTAGAGAACATTTCAATCGAACACATAATGAGGGAAAACATTATGTTCACTCTAAGCCTTGGTTTTAGAAGCCAGCCAGCAAGGCGTCTTTCAGCAGACCTGGGTTCAAATACTATTTGAAATAATTTCTAATACTTTAGAGCGTTTGCTTTAGCCTGCCTGGAGTGCCAAATGGACAGGGTTTTTGAGTTTTGACACTATCATATTGGTTCCATTGTGTTTACCCCCTTAGTTCGGTTCATTTGGACTGGTGTGAACACTATCCGCCCTAGGGAGCGCACTAAACAACAACTGTGGTTCGCTCAAAAATTGTGTTCTTGGTCCGATTTAATTGTTACAGTGGTGCGGTTCGCTGCCGGTGAGAACGCAGTCTGGACCAAACAGAGGAAAATAATTAACTTGAGATCTCTGAAATATTTTGTGAGTAGCAGCGCATTTATTAGCGCATCCGATGCAGATTGGGGGAGATGGGGGCTATACGGGGTTACTGGCTATTGCGCTGTTTCCTTCTGTATGTTGTTGGAAGACTCAAGCGAAAGTGAAGATTGGGACACACAAGTGATGCTTCATGATAATCATAAATGGATTTAACAAATTACTTGACTTCCAATAAACACATGAATTGCATGGACATGTGGTTTTGATTATTAATTTTTGTTCGTTTGAAATTTGGCCATGTGAAACCAAATGGACCAACTGGAGAAAATACAGTGTAACAAATAAATTCTGATCCGAACTATAGCTCAAAACTATGTGTGAAAATCGCCCTTAAGTTTTCTCTCCGGTTTTCTTAGACGACATTTCGGGAAGTTAACACGGAGTGATTCTCCCACCAGAGAACACCATGATAAGATTTTCTCACACTTTGAAAGGAGCATTGTTTGTGGCCTCCCTGTCTGAGAGTGGATGGTCGGTGCTTTTGGAGAGCAGCTGAGGGGAAACGATTTGTATTCACCTGCTCTATCTGAATGGAGCCGAGGAGAGAAAGAGAGAAAGGGGGAGGAGAGGGGGGATTGATAAAAAGAGGAGAGCTTGGCTACATTGGTGGTTCTTTAAGTGATAATGAATTACTTTGACATTCACACACACACTGATGATCCGTTCTAGTCTCTATCAATCAGTAGACAGCCTACCTTCCACATCATGTAAGGAATTAGAACTTAAGCAAACATGTATGGAATCATAAGAACTATCTTGTTTTAGACACAACAAGCTAAGCAACTTGTAAATCAGGGTTCTCGAATTGGCTGCCTGAGGGTGATTTTATTTGGCCCTACCAAGTTTTCTGAGCAAAAAAAAAAGAACACATAATTTTTTTATTTGATATTGTTGGACATAAAAGACTGTAAAAACAACAGCAAATCAGCTCCAAGTGATTTACATTTTTGCAATATAATCCACGCATAATACAGAGATATACAATATGTGATCATATACAAATGTAAGCAAGGTTTGAAATTATTATGTTTTAGTCAAATGTTATATCTGTTTGGGCACCTTATGGTCAATTTGCAGTCTAATTATTTGTAATTATTTTCCGGACTCCTGTCCATCCAAAAAATCAGCCCACGACTGAATCTAGTTGAAAGCTCACAGGATAAAAAGGCATGAAACGTGTTTGCTCTTTTGAATCTAAGTGAATCTATTGTGTATAGTATTTTAATAGTGGTATGCCATGTTCAAAGCACACTTCTGTATTTTATGTGTTGAGCCTCTTATGTGAAGGCGGGATGTATGAAACACATGTGTTTGTTCTTTCATCAGCCCGCATCCCACTCACTAGAACGAATCCCTTCCTCTTGAAGATCTTTCTGTTCTCTGTCTGCTTTCTCTTTTATTGGCTCGCCTCGGTCCTGCAACTCGATTCTTTCTGTTAGACGGTACCCAATGAAGACAAAGTGGGACACGGTTTTAGGGGTAATGAGGAAGGAACTCCCCATATAGTGTTACATATAGAACCCGGACCGGAGACACACACACACACACACACACACACACACACACACACACACACACACACACACACACACACACACACACACACACACACACACACACACACACACACACACACACACACACACACACACACACACACACACACACACACACACACACACACTGGCCTGGGCCATGAGGTGTATGGAAGCCTATAGAAAACAATGAAAGGTTTTGAGTGCCCCGTAGCCCCTCGGAGGAGCCTTTTGAATACTTTTCCTGGCTCTGGGATGTAAGATGGGATCCAGTGTTAGACTGATTTTGAAGTGGGAGCTGGGTACGAGCTGTGGGTTCAGGGAGGGGGCCAGAGGGTGTGTTGGGGTGTGTGTGTGTGTGTGTGTGTAGGGGCTAGTGTGTGGCTGAGGGGCTGAGTCGGGGAGGCAGGAGGGCCCTATTGTGGAGGAGCTGTATGAATGTGGAGGTGGAAGGCCTACTCCCCCCTCCCTTTCACACTCCCACCCCAACCACCTGCCACTAGACACATTCTCTCACCGAACTTTCCCGCAGGCAATAGTAACATGTTCTGCTAACTTGCACTGATCGAAAACTGGATCGTCCTAATGAGAGCCCTGTTGGTATTCAGATTGAACCCTTATTGTATTGATACATGTGATACTGTGAATAGCGACAGGCAAAACATGTTCTATAGACTGATAGCAGATTGTGCTAGAGCCTTAGTCTGTATCCACAGTATGTGATATTGTGAAGCAGATTGGGCTAGACTAATACAACACAACAACCCAATGCATAGTTAACAGGCCTGAATGATCCGGTGCTGACCAACAGCAGATTATAAAGCGCCAGTTAAAAGAATAAAAGATACAGGACTTTACTAGAAGGTCCTAGCTACAGTATATTAACCATTGACTCACAACAAACAGTACCCGTCAAGAATGTAATTTACCCACAACCTAGAGAATTGCTGATTCACTATGACAATAGGGATTAGAAAATTGGGACACTAGCAACTGCTATGATACAAAGAAAAAGGAGATATTGGAATTACTAGAAAGCCTATGATGCATACCTTCATGTGACTAAATAGTCCGGACAACATAGGAATTGCTATCATACATAACATCATCGTTGAAGTTTGTCATTGTGTATCTAATACCGCTAAGACCTCTTGCTTCCTCCTCTCTGTCTCGCGTAGTCTTTTGTCATAAACCTCATCTTAAACCAAACTCCCCATAGTGGCTTCCTCCCGAGGGCTTCCACCCATTAGAGCATAAGCTGTCGTTGTTTCATAACGTCGTAGTCAGCAAATAGTTTTGCTATTATTTTGTGTTTGAAGAAGCAGAACTCAGATGTCGGGAACGCAGATGTCAAGTGTACCGTTTTCTTTTCTTCCAACTTTTCGGGTGAGTTGAGAAATGGAGGCTTTGTCTGTCTATGGCTTTGGGTTCTGTCTGTTTTCATATGTCTGTGTTTGATGAAAGTTGACATCGTTGTAGGCATGGAGATCTGAGAATAGCAGTGGATTGCCATTGATTAAGATTGCCCTTTGAAAGTGCTATTCCACTAGCTGCTGTTTTGAAGGAGAGACTTTAGTCTTGAGTTATCACAGTCCTTCTACATCGAGAGATGTAGAAGGACTGTGCCCGTCAGAAATAGTTGTGTTTTGGTGAATCTCCAAGTGTTGCAATTTCATCTATCTATCTATCTATCTGTCTGTCTGTCTGTCTGTCTGTCTGTCTGTCTGTCTGTCTGTCTGTCTGTCTGTCTGTCTGTCTGTCTGTCTGTCTGTCTGTCTGTCTGTCTGTCTGTCTGTCTGTCTGTCTGTCTGTCTGTCTGTCTGTCTGTCTGTCTGTCTGTCTGTCTGTCTGTCTGTCTGTCTGTCTGTCTGTGTCTAAACAAACTTGCTGTCCTCCAAGTCCAGATGTTAGCTTGCCCTGTGCCAAGACAGTGAAGTGTTTGTGTCTTCTTCTCAAGACTTGCATTGCATTTCTCTGAACATTTATACTTAGCTGTGATGTTTTTGTTTGTGGAGTAAACTATGTTTTTAAAACTATTCACTCACTGACAGTAGGGTGGCGTAGAGTAGGGTTGTAGGGCTTATTTTTCTGAACTGCAAAAGAAGTTCCCAAACTATTCAACTGATGATTGTCCAGTCCATATGCATTCCCCCCTACTCCCTTCTTTCGTCCTGTGTTTGTGTATGGTAATGTTCTGCCACTGCTCAGCATATGAATGGATTTACCCTAACACAGTCATGCTGTCCACACTCACACCAGTCCTAATGTGCTTAAGATCCACACACACCATGATCTTAGACACAAATCCGAAATATTTGTTCTCACTCTCTCACACCAGACAGGACCAGACTCTCTCTCTCTCACACACACATACGCACACACACAGGCACACACACACACACACACACACACACACACACACACACACACACACACACACACACACACACACACACACACACACACACACACACACACACACACACACACACACACACACACACACACACACACACACACACACACACACACACACACACACACACACACACACACACATCCGGGTCCATTCAGTCTCATTGACTTGTCAGGGATAGCAGACCCTCTCCTAGTAATTACAGTGTGGGGACCCTCTATCAAACCAAGGTCAAGTTCAGATCCACAGCCTCCTTCCTCTGGTTCTTAATCTGCTTTTAATGACTGCCTTTCTGTAGTGTCCCTCCATTCTCGGCTCCCTCCATTCTCCCTTAATGAGATACTGTGTAGGAGACTCGTGTACAAAGGCCACAGTCAGGGGTTCATCATTGCAGCATTGTATCAATATGCAGTTACTACTATTTCATTATCTGTCATCAACACTCATGTTTTCATTTTTACTGTTCTGAAAAAGTAGCCATCTATCTCAGAGATAAGGCTTGTTTATTGATGACGCCGTTATTGAGCTATTGAAATGGTGACAGCATGACGCCGTTATTGAGCTATTGAAATGGTGACAGGATGATGACGCCGTTATTGAGCTATTGAAATGGTGACAGGATGATGAGATGAAAGCTATCATGTTCCATTCAGATTGAACAGGCGCTGATTGCCTCTCTCTGTAATGTGTGTGTGTGTGTTTGTGTGTGACAGAGCAGCACATCGCTCATCTGAATACTAAGAGGCTTCTCACTAAAGTGGCTCTGCTGATTGGCGTTGGGTGGAGGGGAATCTGAGAGAGTGTCTGTGTGTTTGTGTGTGTATGTGTGCTCGAGCATGTGTGTGTGTGTGTGTTTTCTATAGAGGGGAGGTAACAACATGATGTGGGACACAGACACACTGTGTTCACATTAACACTGGTCTCCCGGTAACCTACTTGAACTAGAGGTGTTAATGTAATCTATAGAATCGAACTCGACCTGTAGCACCCTATACTTCAATGGCCTTATTAGCCTGTGTGGGTAATGCATTATTGGCAAATGTAAAGTGGGAAAAGAATTGCTTGTATTGAGAAATTATTCTGCTCACTACTTTCTACTAGGCTAGGTAGAAGTGCCAGACTGTAGGACTTTTCATGTGGCTATATATCGGTTTACATATCCATCTAGAACAGCAAGAGAAAATGAGAAGATACGAATAACATGTTTATTGTTGTTGGTAACTGAATAAACATGTGTTGTATTGTTCAGTCCTGTACAGTGTAGTCATAGATTAGGAGGGTCTGCTTGTTTTGAGCTCTGTGTTCACTGTGGGCCTCCCTTGACAACAGGACTTGTATTCATATGTAAACAACACCAATTATTTGCATACCCCCACCCCCCAAATTATAAAACCTAATGAGGAGGATTATGAGTAACATATGCTGAAACTGGGTCCGTGAAATTTCCATTGTGATGCTATTTCCACAGATAAGGGACCCGTGAGAGAGAGTGGAGACTATCAGGCTAATAATCATCAACAACCCTTCTCAAAATTCTGACTAATTCATCATATAGGCCAGCTAGTTAATTCTGACTAATACATCATATAGTCCAGATAGTTAATTCTAACTAATACATCATATAGGCCAGCTAGTTAATTCTGACTAGTACATCATATATGCTAGCTAGTTAATTCTGACTAATACAACATATAGGCCAGCTAGTTAATTCTGACTAATACATCGTATAGGCCAGCTAGTTAATTCTGACTAATACATCATATAGGCCAGCTAGTTAATCCTGACTAATACATCATATAGGCCAGCTAGTTAATTCTGACTAATACATCATATTGTCCAGCTAGTTAATTCTGACTAGTACATCATATAGTCCAGCTAGTTAATTCTGACTAATACATCATATAGGCCAGATAGTTCATTCTGACTAATACCTCATATAGGCCAGCTAGTTAATTCTGACTAATACATCATATAGGCCAGATAGATATCCTACTTCCTCTATCTCATCACGACCGTGATTGCATTCTCACCATTATGATGCTCACTCATTCTATCACAAGTAGGACGGGGAAACCTTGTGGTGTTATTACTGCCATGCAGAGGCTGACAAGCCAACGTCTGATTGCATGGGCCTGTTGTTGGAGTTAATTAGGACCGTTTTGCATAAATTCTCTTCATTTCCTTATGAGCCACAGCACCCACTACAGTAAGTTACTGTTGGTAGGAAGCCGATTATTTAACCGTTCTTGTTACTGCGTCATATTGTCTGGGACGCAATGACGAATATTGTTGAAAGAGTCAAGTTTAATTGAGCGTCTCCCCATGCACTCTCTCTCTCTCTCTCTCTCTCTCTCTCTCTCTCTCTCTCTCTCTCTCTCTCTCTCTCTCTCTCTCTCTCTCTCTTCTCTCACTACATAACATTCAGAGGTTAGCTTGGTCAAATCACGTTCCCCTGTCGGCTCATGGTCGGCTCCGTCTGGTGTGTGAACTGTGTCCGTGTCCGCCGAGCTGTCGGTGTGTAACGGAGGTCTATGTACCTCATCTGACCCTCACCTTCCACCGGCAGTGTGTACTTCTCCATGTGCTGTGGTGGTGCTGAGCCTCTGCACACGCGCACACACACACACACACACACACACACACACACACACACACACACACACACACACACACACACACACACACACACCTCTGACATTCTGACATGTGCACAAAACCAATTAGTTTGGGGACTGTGAAGTGGCTCTCCCTGGGAAAAGGACAATGGGCTAATTGAAGAGGCCATCTCAGTGTGTGTGTGTGTGTGTGTGTGTGCGTGTGCTTGTGCGTGTGTGTGTCCAGACAGCTCAATCCAGCATTGAACACAAGGCCCGTGTGTTTTCCTGGAAAAATTAACAGAAAGAAGAAAGAGAGATCTGGAAGGAAGTCTTATGGTGAACTTATGGTGAACTGGACAGTAATTGCTGTCGGCCTCTCAGCTAGTTGATTTACATTGAAATAACAGACCACTCAATGCCTGTAGGGTTGTCAGTTACTTAGTAACCTGTTCACTTAGTTGTAGTAATGGTATAGTTCCCACTCATATTAGAAACCACTCAATCACTACTTAATAGTCGTTTTTCTATGGTGTTTATAGTGTTTCTAGTTGCGGCTAGTGTTACGATGCCTTTAGTGTTCTATTAGTAATTAGCACTACTAATTTGTTTTACTAATGGTAGCCCATAATCCCCTCATTAGAAAGCAGACGAAGAAGTCTATTTCAACTACACGTCCTGCTTTAGTTAAATTATACTTTCACCAGCTTTAGTCTACAGTCTCCTCATGTCACCCTGTGAAAAGCATCTCTTAAGACTGCATATAGCAGACTGACCGTTGATGCTATATTAGTATATTGCGTTTAAATGGGCCATCCCATCTCCATTTGGATGTGTATCAGCTCTGTGCTGTCAGGTTTTGACACATTGCTCTAGACAACACTGTGTTTTACCCACTGTTCCACTGCCATTTCTCCATCCTCGTTGCTCACTCCTTTAGGTCTGTTCTAGGCTTTAAATGTAGTAGGGATGGTGTTTCTGGACCCAGGTTGGCTGTGGTGTGGAGGAGATGAGTACAAAAGAAAAAAGGAATGTCCGCTAATCTGGTATGCTCCCATGGTGATTTAATCCGAATCACAATGCTTCGATCCGTGTTGGATCTTCGTCAGGTGCTACACCACTGTATAACACACCTACTTAAATAACCTCTAGAGGCATGTACATCCAATCAATTGAATACAGGTAATGCATTAAGATCACATATATTACACAGTAGACATACTTTATATGGAAGAACATGCATAAAAAAAAGAGTGTTTTATGTCTAGTCCCTCATTTAGACCTCCTGGAGACAGTGTTTTATGTGTAGTTCCTCATTTAGACCTCCTGGAGACAGAGTGTTTTATGTCTAGTTCCTCATTTAGACTTCCTGTTGAGGAAGTGTATCCAAAAGGAGTCTTGTCTCAAGAGGAAATTGTCAATATTGCCCCTGCTTGACATTTTCACAATTCCCAGGTAGCAGAGAGAAGACAAGTTGTGCTTTGCCTGCTTGTGTTAAGCACTGGTTGGTCCTCCCCTTCTCCTACCAGTGATCGTACTGTGGGCTGGGGGGGGGGGGTATGGGGCCCGGTGGGGCCAGACTCAGTCACACTGCAGCACTTCTCTTAGGGATTATTACAACTCCCCCCCACCCCCCCCCCCCCCCCACCCCACCCCGCACACACACACACACACACACACACAAACACAAACACACTCCCCCTCTCTCTTTCTCTCCCTCCTTTCTCTCTTTCTCTCCCTCTCCACTGACCAGCTGGAGGAGAGTTGTTACACCTCATTAATTGGGAAATTAATTCTGTACGGAGCGTTGGCTCAGAGCAATGGCTCCCTGACAGATAAGAATTCAGGGGGATTTGGGATTCCACATCAAATTTTAATTAACACATTTATTCTCTACCTCATCCTGGCCTGTCATATTATGTCTTCCTGGCCTTTTTCACTAGATACTATAAATCAGCCAGTTCACGCTACTTTTCATGGCTACAGCAGTGTGGTGTTTATAACGTCTCTTTGGTTGTGCTGACAAATGTGCTGACAGTACCTTATGATCATTGTGAATTGATTTAGCATATAACCGTACGATACAATGGATTTGACATTAAACGATCTGTTCTGCACACACTGTTATGTTGTCCAGTCTCTTTCATTATTAATTTATTGGGAGGATTCAGCACCTTACTACAATAATTTGAGACTGAGCATATATACACTTTGTAGCTTGATACAAAGGCTGTATTTCTGCTACAGAGTCCACTCTCAGGCTCAGGTCCAGTGCTCCTAGCCTCCTGGCCTTAGCAATCGCAAATGAGCTTGATGAAATTGCTCCCATGGATCTTGTTGTGCCGGCCGGTGTACACAGCCCCGTGATTGGCTGCCCTAGGCGAGTAATACAGGGTTTCCCTGGGGAGAAGGGGCCAGGGCCATGTAGAAGACATTAACCCTCCTCTCCTCCTTCCTTCATCTCACTAGCTACGGCGTTACGCTATCAGGCACCAGCCATTGGCTCAGGGCTGGGGGCTGGGGCTAGCCCTGCATTTATCACTCAACCAATACATCAGCTCCCTGAGCAGCAGTAGGGGTTGATTCCATCTGGAAAGGACCATGTGAAATGAAAATATCTGCGCAATTGTGTGAAAAGGGCGTAGTACTGCTGAGGCTGAGCCCTCAGGGGCCTCACTAGCAGACTCCCCCAGTCCTGGCCCCTGACTCACCCTACGGCCATGAGGGCAGGAAAAGGGAGATGAAGACAGGAGGAAACAGGGCTGGTTTAATTGGACTATATTATTCCTTAATTGAGTAACACACCTATAAAATCCCAAATCAAATATCACAGGCTGAGATAACAGAGCAGAGCAGTGTTCTTTATTGTGCCTGGACTGAGAAGATAGCGGAGCCATTTATAAAGCTTTAGTGGGACACACTGGGGCGCCTTAGGAGGAGGATGGCAAGAAGGCAGCAGGAGAAAAGCAGGTCATACTCCAATTTCTGATTCACAAAAATGTCTCACTCTCTTCCTTAGAGCTGTGTAGTATTTCTAGTGTTTGAGTGTAGGGTATGCATGCGTACCAAATGTATCTAGACTATT
Organism: Thymallus thymallus; assembly: GCA_023634145.1. Classification (NCBI taxonomy): domain Eukaryota; kingdom Metazoa; phylum Chordata; class Actinopteri; order Salmoniformes; family Salmonidae; genus Thymallus; species Thymallus thymallus. The sequence goes on from CM042414.1 coordinate 25,164,918, forward strand.
TTATGATTTGTGGTACTGTTGTAACTGTTGAATTATGTAAGATCCACTAAGATGCAAGGATATTGTCTTTAAATAAAGCACTTCCTAATATTGAGTGAATAACTCTACCAAGCCTACGAAAGAGAAAGAGGCTGGTATTTAGAAGAAACCTTGATTGTCAGTCCAGGAACTGAGCACTGTTAAGCCTATTCTCCTATTCTGAGTCATCTTGGCAATTGTTCCCTTTTTGCTTTGGCAATGAGACCAGCGGCTGCCAGTGTTCTGTGAGTGACCTCATTTCAGTCAGTCAGCCAGACAGATAGACAGGTAGATAGACATACAGTGAGAAAAAAGGAGAGCAGAGAGTGTCTGTCCACTGAGGTTGATGGTTGATATAATCGAGATGGCATGTGCCTAATGGTACTGATGTCATTGCAGTGACCATCTGAGCTAAATGAAGCCATATGGGCCATGTCGCTCCCTATCCCAGTGCACTACATCACAACGACACACACACACACACACACACACACACACACACACACACACACACACACACACACACACACACACACACACACACACACACACACACACACACACACACACACACACACACACACACACACACACACACACACACACACACCTTGATCAAAACGATAGCTCCCAGCCAAGTCCATCTCCATCTGCATGGCAAATGTGACTTTCTCATTCACATACTGATATAACTATAATCTGAAATTGTTTTAAAACCATGCATACTGGATTTTATTTTCATCGCAATAACGTATGTCTCTCTCTCTAGTTGTGAATGTGCACGTGGCCGAGGCATTCTGATTGAGGAGAGAGGCGGGACTTATCTCTGTCTGGGGGGAGGACCTTTGCGTCAGACAACCAATCATGGAGAGGACGAGGGCGAGAGCAACAGTGTTCCTGATGCTGTTCTTGGGTCACCTCGGCAACGCTCTGGAGGTCCCACTAGACCGTAAGAACTATTAACACATCACAGTCAAGAACATTCAAGCAAAGTCAAAGTTATTTTGCTATGGAGTCTGGAAGAGATCGTACTAACATCTAAAGAGTCATCTCTTTGTAACTGTTGGCTCCGACTAGACCGTAAGAAGACCGTAAGAACATATCATAGTCAAGCAAAGTATTTTCCCCTCTCTCTCACTCTCTCTCTCTCTCTCTCTCTCTCTCTCTCTCTCTCTCTCTCACTCTCACTATCTGTTTTTTGACCTCTCTCTTTCTCGCTGCCTCTCAAAGTCAAAGTTGTATTGATATGGATACAGAGTCTGGAAGAGGTTGTGAGAATAATATGCTTCATTGATCCAAGGCTTTTGTAAATGTGGCTATTTGGTTTTCTAATGAACACATACCTTGTTGCCTCAATACATTTTTATAGCTTTGCTGAGTAATAAGAGTAGGTTTTCTTGTCGTTTTAAGTGCTTAGAGACCCATACCCACATGAAAGTCATAATGTGGAAATACAACTATGGTATGTTGTATGAGTAATGTTTGGAATCATTGACCGTATTGGAAGCTGCCTAATGCCTGGAAAAGGAAACTAACCTGCCTTCTGTCCACCATGTTCTGAAGGGCAGTAACTGAGGGGATACTTTTTTTCACCACTAATGTCTGGCTCTTTTTATTATGTCAACATTTTTTTGCTGATTCTTGGGGGAAAAGCTAAAGTTCTGGAAGGATGTAAGTTAAGTTCCCCTGTCACCATGCATGTGTGAATTCAGTGTAACCACAGAGACTGTGACTTGAGCACTTTGTGTTGTGCCTTTGGGGTTTTCTTTCATTGTTGCTCTTGGTTTTGCGCTTATCCGTGTGGATTTGAGTGGATTTGAGCATTGGTCTGACTTGCATGCTATGCTCTTGTTGTTGTTGATTTGTTTGATCCTTTTGTGCGGTGTGGTTTTGCTGTGATTCAGTAGGAAAATGTCCTGTCCCATAGAACACATAAAGTATGATTTCTCACATCAGTTATTTTAAATAGTAAAGCCATCTTCTGTTCCTTCGGATAGAAATACAGTTAGTCGACTGCATGCTTTTATGTTCCCATCATTCAACTCTGGTTATTTGATCTTAATGTTATGGTCAGCAATTTAGCCTGATTCAATTTTAGTGCAGCCCTGCTCGCTGTGTGCTTGATCAATAACAGTGGAAAACAGCTTAGTTATGCAGAAAGGCCAGTGATTGATTTGACTGTGTCCCTCTGTGCTTGCCGTAGTGCCACAGCCGCCAACCATAACTCACCAGTCTCCCAAGGATTACATCATCGACCCTCGGGAGAACATCGTCATCCACTGTGATGCCAAGGGGAAGCCGCACCCCAGGTACACACACACACACACACACACACACACACACACACACACACACACACACACACACACACACACACACACACACACACACACACACACACACACACACACACACACACACACACACACATACACACATACACGTGCACAGGCACATACACACACACACACACACACACACATACACTCATACACGTGCACAGGCACACACACACACACACACACACACACACACACACAAAGCCAATTGTTATACCACTCACACTCAAATGATAGAGTAGTTGGCTAAATCCCGAACAGATACGGTCAAAAGTTTGGACAGACCTACTCATTCAAGGGTTTTTCTTTATTTGTACTATTTTCTACATTGTAGACATCAAAACTATGAAATAACACATATGGAATCAAGTTATAACCAAAAAAGTGTTAAAATGATTTGGATGTTCACTAACGTTGACATCAATCCACTTACAGCTTTTCGTGGACCAGGAACGGGACACACTTTGACATTGACCAGGACCCCAAGGTAACAATGAGACCCCACTCTGGCACTCTGGTGGTGGACATCAGTGGAGAGAAGGCTGAGTCATATGAGGGGGTGTATCAGTGTACAGCCAGGAACGAACATGGGACTGCAGTATCAAACAATATCGTCATCAGACAGTCCAGTAAGCATCTCTAAGATGTGTTATCGCTTTCTGTTATCACTGTTATTTTCTGTCTCTCTCTCCCTCTCCCTCTCTCATCTTCTCTCTCTCTCCCTCTCTCTTTCTCTTGCTGGGCCTTTCACCCCTCTGTCTCTCCAATATCTCACCTCTTAGTCATCTCATATCACCTCATGTCTGTCTCACTCTATTCTCCACTGAGCTCATCTCTGACATATCTCTGATTTGTGACCGTTCAATCTTTTCTCTCTTTCTTGAAACTAATAAGATGTATTTTCCATCATCAATGCTCTCTTCATGGAAGGTAAAAATTACATGTGGAAAGACAGCATGCTAATAATTGTTACCTGGATACACAAATTTCACCTTCCTTTGTGTTTACCTCTAGCTTGATGCAATTTAGTAGCTAGAACTCATTCCTTCCATGTAGCTGGAACTCATTCCTTCCATGTAGCCAGAACTCACTACTTCCATGTCCTCTTATTCTCTCCGTCCTTTTGGTGACATTTGGTGAATGTAGAAACCACATACTGGTACAGCATACCATGTTTTCCTCATGTGTATTTGGGCTATCTAACTAATGAGATGTGTTCCCCTCCACCTCTTCAGGGTCCCCCTTGTGGTCGAAGGAAAGAAACAAGCCAATCGTTGTTCAGGAGGGCGTGTCTCTGGTGCTACAGTGCCGGCCCCCTGCAGGCCTGCCCCTTCCCATCATCTTCTGGATGGACATCAGTAAGTTGCATTCTATTTGTTATGTCTAGGGCCTGTTACATACGGTACATAGAGAGGGAGAAATCTCTGGATTTTTTTTGCATTTTTTGAAAACACACCTGGATCCGAATGGTGACATGTTAGATAGTCTGTCCTGTTTCTGTCTGAGTTCTTTGCTTGTAATTTATTAAATGACATGAGACATTAACTAAAGCCTCCAAATTGTTGCTCACTGACATTCCTCCTAATTGCCAACCTTCCCCAGTCTCCCAGAGACTGACTCAGATCCCAGGCCTTGAACATCTCTCTCTTCCCTTTAGACTTCAAACACATCTCTCCTCTCCTCCCTCAGACTTCCAGAGACTGCCACAGAGCAGCCGTGTGTCCCAGGCGTTGAACGGAGACCTGTACTTCTCCAACGTCTTGAAGGAGGACTCGAGGAACGATTACATCTGTTACGCCCGCTTCCCTCACACACAGACCATCCAGCAGAAACAACCCATCACCGTCACAGTGCTCAACCGTGAGTGTGTGTGTGTGTTCTTGGGTGTGGGTGTGATTTTGCTTGTGCATCGAATGTGTGCGTCAGTTGGCGTAGGAGGGAAACTGTTTCCTGTCTCTGATCCCAACCTCAGCATCGCCAGTAGCGTAGTAATAATGATGAAAAGACACATTGTCAAGGACCTTCTATCTCATTATCTGCATTATGTTCAATGTAGCCCCACCACCAAGTTAACTGATTTTGTAAGGCCTCTGCTTTCACGACTATAGTGAACACTCTCTCATACAGTCTAGCATTTACCACTGATTGATTATAATGATGCCAAATTATCCAGACCGTACAGATTCACAGACAAGATTTGATGACCAATATCGATATATACTTTATACGTATGATCTGCATTCAGCATTTGGTTCACTTCACACGGTTTTTGATTTTAGAATCAAGCATTTATGTTTATTTTGTCCGATCACTTTATTGCTTTTTTATATCACTCGATTTCAACATGTGGCATGTTTGATTATTTTCTGTTGTGTTACAGTGGATGCAATCAATGAGACTGTTGCTGCTTTATACAATGAAACTGATTTTTTTAGTGGTGAGTTTTGCTACCCCCTAGTGGTCGTCCTCCTCCCATAGTAATCAACCAACTAGATACCAACCTCTAACATTACTGTAACTCCTTAACCTTTTCCTTAGTGATTTGTCCCTACCTTAGTAGGCAACCATTAGCAATCAAACACAAAACTAGCATTAACTCTTTACCCCAGTGATACTCTCTCCCGTAGTAGTAAACCAATACTAAACCTCAAACCACTAACCTTTAACCCTTAACCGTGTCCCAACTTCTGATTCTAACTTGTCCAATGAATAACATTTTTGTGAGAGACTACATTATTTTCTACAGCAACTATTTATTGACATCATTTCAAATGCTTAACAATTGCATGATGGGTCTTCCTTTGCCTTGCTCATACACGACAAAAGTATGTGGACACCCCTTCAAATGAGTGGATTCAGCTATTTCAGCCACACCCATTGCTGACAGGTGTATTAAATTGAGCACACAGCCATGCAATGGCCATAGACAAACATTGGCAGTAGAATGGCCCGTACTGAAGAGCTCAGCCACCACCTTTCCAAGCCACACAAGCTCACAGAACAGGACCGCCGAGTGCTGAAGCGCGTAGCACATAAAAAAACCTGTCCTCGGCTGCAATTCTCACTACCGAGTTTCAAACTGCCTCCGGAAGCAATGGCAGCACAATATCTGTTTGTCGGGAGCTTCATGAAATGGGTTTCCATGGCACACAAGCCTAAGATCACCATGCGCAATGCCACGCATCTGCTGGAGTGGTGTAAAGCTTGCCGCCATTGAACTCTGGAGCAGTGGAAACACGTTCTCTGGAGTGATGAATCACGCTTCACCATCTGGTAGTCCGACGGACGAATCTGGGTTTGTCGGATGCCAGGAGGACGAATAATGGTCTGGGGCTGTTTTTCATCATTCAGGCTAGGCCCCTTAGTTCCAGTGAAGCGAAATCTTAACACTATAGCATACAATGACATTCTAGACGATTCTGTGCTTCCAACATTGTGGCAACAGTTTGTGCCTTTCCTATTTCAGTATGACAATTCCCTGTGCACAAAGCGAGGTCCATACAGAAATGGTTTGTTGAGATCGGTGTTGAAGAACTTGACTGGCCTGCACAGAGCTCTGACCTAAACCCCATCAAACACCTTTGGGATGAATTGGAACGCCGACTGTGAGCCAGGCCTAATCATCCAACATTAGTGACCGACCTCACTAATGCTCTTGTGGCTGAATGGAAACAATCCCCATAGCAATGTTCCAACATCTAGTGGAAAGCATTCCCAGAAGAGTGGAGGCTGTTATAGCAACAAAGGAGGGGCCAACTCCATATTAATGGAATACGATGTTCGGCAAGCAGATGTCCACATACTTTTGGTCATGTAGTGTATCTTGTAAATGGACAAATAACATGATATATTCTATTCAGTAGACTACTTTTGAAAAGCTTTCTCTCTATTATAGTAATATATTTCATTAGATCAAAGTAGATTGACAGCTTTGCAAACTGTGAATGTTCTAACCGTTACCAACACCGCAGTTTGTTATTAAATTATTTTCTCCCAGCCGACCTAATTCTTTCCTCCCAATCCACTTTTAAAACTATCTTTCATTTCCTATCAGTTCATTTCTCATTGTTTGTAAAAGCATCACTTCCTGTGTGTCTGTCTGTCTGTAACTCTGAATATACATGTCTTGTAGAGATGTAGTCAGTGATTTTGTCAGGAGGCTACACAAAAGCCAATCGGTGAGAGTCGGTTCTCAAAGAAATGCTTGCATGTACCTCAGTTAATGTCTACATGTATCATCGTTGCCACAATCACGAGCACCATTTGTTGAACTCATGAAATCATGACCACCAATAATCCTTTTGATTATCCTCAAAGTATTTGTTGTCTATATCTTACACTACTAGAAAGTACTCTACTGTTATAACTGCATAGGAAAATACACATTCTAGAAATGTAAATCGCCTCTTAGTACCCCTTGACCAAAGAGCACCTCCACAGTAAGGGATGAAGGCAAGGATTCAATCCGAGACAGATTTAGCACCTGCACACAGCGATAGACTTAGATTAAAGGCAATTTTGTATACGCTTGCCGAGATCAGGTTAACTAAAAACCCTGCTCAAACAGAAATAACCTTTGAAAGTAAATTGCTGTGTTTGACTGTGTGAGCCCTGACCTGGTCCTCCACAGTGGTACAGCACTGACTGTGCTAGAAGAACGATAGAAATAGAAATAGATTAACAGGTAGCCGAGTGGTTAGAGAGTTGGGCCTGTAACAGAAAGGTTGCTGGATTGAATCCCCGAGCTGACAAGGTAAAAATCTGTCGGTCTGCCCCTGAATAAGGCAGTTAACCCACTGTTCCTAGGCTGTCATTGTAAATAAGACTTTGTTCTTAACTGACTTGCCTAGTTAAATAAAGGTTGAATACATTTAAAATAGAACAGTAGAAGTCTTGTTTTTACTAACTGTGTCTCTGACCCATCCATTGTGACTGCAGATGGCTCGGCGGAGGAGAGAAGACCCACCTTCCTGGTCCCATCTGGCTCCAGCAGCTCCAAGTTGGCGCTGAGGGGACAGGTCCTGGAGTTGGAGTGTATCGCTGAGGGACTGTAAGGACACAGTATCTATGAGAAAATGTCAATTTGTTTTACCTGTATTATGTATTGTATATACCTCTGTTATTAATGCATTATACCATTTTGTACGTGTGTTTATACAAAACATGTTGCTCTTTCTATGACATAGACTGACCTGGTGAATCCAGGTAAAAGCTATGATCCCTTATTGATGTCACTTGTTAAATCCAATCAGTGTAGATGAAGTGGGGGAGACAGGTAAAATAATGATTTTTAAGCCTTGAGACAGTTGAGACATGGATGTGTATGTGTATGTGCGCCATTCAGAGGGTGAATGGGCAAGACAAAATAGTTATGTGAATTGGAACGGGGTATGGTGGTAGGTGCCAGGCGCACCGGTTTGTGTCAAGAACTGCAACGCTGCTGGGTTTTTCACGCTCAACAGTTTCCCACGTGTATCAAGAATGGTCCACCACCCAAAGGACATCCAGCCAACTTGACACAACTGTGGGAAGCGTTGGAGTCAACATGGAGAGCCAGGATGCTCCCTGTGGAACGCTTTCGACACCTTGTAGAGTCCATGCCCCTGACGTATTGAGTCTGTTCTCTCTCTCTCTCTCTCTCTCTCTCTCTCTCTCGCTCTCTCTCTCTCTCTCTTTTTCTCTCTCTTTCTCTCTCTCTCTCACTCCCTCTCTTCCCCCCTCCAGACCCACTCCAGAGGTCTCATGGAGTAAGGTGAGCGGGGAGTTCCCTGCCAAGCGGACCTCCTTCCTGCACTTCCAGAAGACACTGCGTATTGTTGACGTGTCTGAGGCGGACGCCGGAGATTACCGCTGCACCGCCCGCAACCGCCTGGCCTCTGTACACCACACCATCCGCGTCACCGTCAAAGGTTTGTCATGTGACTTAGAAGCTAGTTCCACTGACTGGCTGGCACACATGTAGCCTATAGCAGAGAGGTCATGGGTTAGAATTCAACCCACTGCTCTTCTGACTTGCAGTCCTCTTACTTTTTCTGTCTGCCTTTCACTGTCCTGTTCAATAACACCTCAAAACAACGGTCAGTGATGAGCAGGGCTGAAATGGGTCGGGAACGCATGGCTGACTTGGTCTATTTGCCTCCTAGGCTTCTATGCTGTCTGTCTACAGTATCTCCCTTATCGATTTTTAAATGGTGTTATCTGGAGCAGGGGGTTCAGTCATTAACCGGTTGCCTGCCTTTTAATATTGTTCACTGTGCCATTTTTGCTGACACTTTGTGATGTGAGGTAATACATAGCCCAACCGTCTTTGCCTTGCGCTCCAATGTTCCATCCCAGCGGCCCCGTACTGGATCAGTACCCCTAGAAACCTGGTGCTGGCCCCCAGAGAGAGGGGTATTTTGATCTGCAGGGCCACTGGTACCCCCAAACCCACCATCACCTGGGCCATGAACGGAATCAGCATAGAAAGTGAGTACTCAGTATTGATTGATTAATTGATTGTTTGAGTGGCATTGCCTATGTCTCTTACAGTGTATTCACTGTCCACAGACACTAAAGTCCCCATGGGATAACCCTTTGAAGAACCCTATTTGGTTCCAGGCAGAACTACATTTTCCATGTAGAACCCTTTACACAGTTGGTTCTACATGGAACCCAAAATAGTTCTGCCTGGAACCAAATAGGGTTCTTCAAAGGGTTCTCCTATGGGGACAGCCAAAGAACCCTTTTAGGTTCTAGATAGAACCTTTACTTCTACGAGTGTATATTTCGCCAAATACTTGCAATTAAGTCATTGTATGTGCCAATGTGAGGTTCAGACAAGGTTCAAGTTAATAATTGTATAGGTTTATGATGAACATTTTGACACTTGTTTTGATCCTTTGATAGATTCACCTAAAGACCCTAGTAGGAAGGTGGAGGGTGACACCATCATCTTCGAGGAAGTCCAGACTGGATCCAGTGCAGTCTACCAGTGCAACGCCTCCAATGAATATGGATATCTGCTGTCCAATGCCTTCGTCAACGTTCTCTGTGAGTCGACACATACTTGAACTTAGAACTCAGGTTTTCTGTCTCTGCAGTGGATTGCATCATGAAGTGATCTACACTGCATGAACTCAGTACTCAGTATTGTTGTCACATGATTTATCTTGAAGAATATAAGTATAATCAGTGTTGTGTCTCTCTATAGCTGAAACACCCAGAGTCCTGACTCCAGCTAACAAGGTCTACCAGGTGATCAGGAACAACCACGCCTTACTGGACTGTTCCTCCTTCGGCTCGCCCATCCCCAAAATCACATGGTGAGTTCATGACCTATTAAATTCTTAGAAGGCTACGTCCAGATTTTACACCCTTCACTCAAAGTTTCCACTATTGTTAAATCCATGATGAGGATTGGAGGGGTGGGAAAAGGGTGGAGAATCTGTGACGCAGGCAAAGTGTTCCCAGCTTAGAAGCTCATAGCCTGTGGTTCCCCTTTCCCCTGTCAGGTTTAAGGACAGCAGGTCCAGCACACTGGACGGGGACCCGTACGTGCTGCATGAGAACGGGACCCTGGAGATACATGTGGCCCAGGTCCTCAACAGCGGGAAGTATACTTGTGTGGCCAGGAACTCTCTGGGCATTTCTGAGAACCACGTCTATCTTGAGGTCAAAGGTGAGAGCCTAGGATTACTACAATACACTCTGTCTCTCTCTCTGTTTTTATGCCTTTGCTTATTTGAAGCAAACTTCCAAGAGTTGCTGAAAATATTTGTAATATTTTGCTTACTCTACTTGACATAATTAAAAACAGCTGAACAAGCTTTGGTTCATCCTTTAGGGGAGAGTGGGGTAAGTTGAGGTTTTGTTTACATTCAGCATTACTCCGTCAAGGAAAATATAGTATTCTTTCTAACATAGGTTATCTACATATATTTCAGGATGTTGATTAAAAGACAGATACCCTGGAAATAATCTGAATTCATGTCAACATTACAGTTTTGAAAACATAGTTTGTCCAAAAAAAGTAGTCTCTTGGCAAACACACACAAGTGTAAGTTAAGCTACACATTTCTGTACTGAATGAAATATTTCCACCACCTTTTTTAAACCATGTCTACCTTTATTTCCCAAACACAATTCAACACAATCACAGTCACTTTTTTGTCTTTTAATCATTTTAAGCATCTTTTAACACAGGCTTAACACCTCAAACACTTCTCACTTTTAACATAGGCCAGGCCCTCTAGTTAACTCATATCCCAGCGATAATGCCTTGCAGTTACGCCTGGGAAGAAAACACTTCAATTTGCTCAACTTTCCATTGGCTCAACCATTGGTTCAGCTTACCACAAGTCAAACATTTGGACTATATATTAGCCCACACAGTTACAAGGATGCACTTACATGCTAGGTTTAGGACCTCATATTGAAGCTTGTAGAGACCCCAACTGATGTATAAAGCAATCTTGAGTATCTACTTTGGTTCAGATACAAGCATTGGTGAAAATCTGTTGTTTGGACTTAACTTGCTTACCACTTGGTTTCTTGCTTCACGGACTCCCTGAAAGGATGACCTCTCCCTAAATATTTCGTGAAATTCTACATTTTGTTTATGGTTTCCTAGAAACAAGGCATGCTCAACTTACCCCTTTGGCTCAACTTACCCCACTCTCCTTTACTGAGTTTTCTGACCCCCTCTCCCCTCAGAGCCCACGCGTATCCTGAAGCAGCCGGAGTACAAGGTGGTGCAGAGGAACAGGAACGTGGTGTTTGAGTGTAAAGTTAGACACGACCCCTCCCTCATCCCCACCATGACCTGGGTCAAAGACAACGGAGAACTACCCGACGACGAGAGGTCAGTGGTCCTCAAACACTAATTTCTCAACATACAGCACCATGCAATTATATCAACATAGAGCACCATGCAATTATATGAACATAGAGCACCATGCAATTATATCAACATAGAGCACCATGCAATTATATGAACATAGAGCACCATGCAATTATATCAACATAGAGCACCATGCAATTATATGAACATAGAGCACCATGTAATTATATCAACATAGAGCACCATGCAATTATATCAACATAGAGCAACATGCAATTATATCTACATAGAGCACCATGCAATTATATCAACATAGAGCACCATGCAATTATATCAACATAGAGCACCATGCAATTATATCTACATAGAGCACCATGCAATTATATCTACATAGAGCACCATGCAATTATATCTACATAGAGCACCATGCAATTATATCTACATAGAGCACCATTCAATTATATCAACAATAGCTTTATATCATGTTTCCTCTTGTGACAGTATTTTAGTTGATCGATTAGTCCATCAGGGCTAATCTTCCTGACTTCATACCCAAAACACACAAATCAATCCAAACAAAAGAGTTATACACTAACGTAAGAGGACACAAGAGGACGCATTAAACTGACTGACATTGTCTGTCTTCACAGGTTTCTAGTGGACTCTGACAGCCTGACCATAACCGACGTGACAGAGAATGATGCAGGAACTTACACCTGCATCATGAACACTACTTTGGACCAGGACTCTGCTAGTGCTGAGCTCACTGTTGTCGGTATGTTCACTCTCTCATACGTACACCTCCATATGCTATAGTGAATCCTTCCTTAAAGTACAAGTGTAACTGGGTTTTCACCTTCCTTAAAGTATAACAGATTTTCTGTTAAGAGTATGTGTTAGTGTTGTTGGGGTTAATAATAATAAAGTTATTCTATACGTGTAATAATACCCAGTGAGAGAGAAGGTGCTCTGTCTTCTTGTATCACTAACCACTAAACCCCTACCTCACTTCTACCTGCCCTCCTACCTGGCAGAGGCAGCTCCTACTCCAGCTATAGCCTACGGTAAACCAGCATCACACACAAGCGGGGGCTTAAGCTATGCTTCCACGCTTGTGTGTGTGGGGGATCTCTCAGTCTGGTCTGCAAACTCAAGCATGCTCTGCTGCTCGCAGATGTGATCATCTATTGTGTTTGTTTGTAATATCACCAGCATCCGGACTGATGGGCGGCACGGAGGGACAATCATTTTGATTTAACCACCATGTTTTATGGCCTTTTAGATTTCAGTCTTTTTGTCTACACTTTGCAGATTTTTGTTCTCCCCTAAATGTGGAACTTTCATGTTGTTTTGCATGTATTGAGTGAATACATATCAATTTAGTACAATTCAAACTTCTAGGTTGTGAGTGTGATTACCAGTGCCTTTGAATGCTACGTTAATTTATCTCCATCTCCATCAGTGGGGTACTTCTGAAATGTGTCTTCTCCAGTGGCGACTCATCATTCAGGCTATGAGCTTCTGTTTTGAGCCCCATATTAGCTTGCTTGTTTTGCATGTTATTTTGGCAATAATATGTGTCAATGTAAAAAAAAGTATAATATATATATCAATGAGTTAATACAGCTGCATACAAACATGGTCTATTTTTTTTTCTTTCTTGAGTAAGGCAGCTCCAAAATGCAGGTGTTTCAGCCTAGCTCAGTGCTTTCTGTGGTGGTGGGGCAAGCCAGCAGAAAATACGGAGCGTAGGTGTTGGTAATGTTCTCTAGTTGCGCCGTGATTGGCTCAGTGTTCTGTCACTAATGGAGCCCCTTGGGTGCTGCCATAGAGTTACATTAGAAGTGCCCATCCAAGAAGGCTCAAGGTCATTGGCCACTGATAAAATAATTTCAAATCATTGTCAACATCATAGCAGTCATCATCATGAATCAAGTCGACAATCTACTGGCAAATCCTTTTTAATCCTTGCCATATGAAGAGAAATAATGAAGAGAAATTATAGATAAAACGTATCGATGCTCATCGGCCATTGGACATAAACATTACACAACAAGTTAGAAATCGCAAATTACAAAAATGAGTGGTATGGAAGGAATCAGTGGCTAACTGCAAGCATTGCAAAGCAATCACTACCCTGCCATTCAGTGAAGTGGCTAGGATTGAGTCTCTTTTTCAAGTTTAAAATTATAAACATTCAATATTAGCCATGCTGTCAGTGAAGCATGATTTGTGCCGTGCTCAAAACAACTGTTAACTCGGAACTGCAAAATCTGACTTTAGTGAGTTCAAGACAACTGGGAAGTGAGTTCAAGACAACTGGAAACTCAAGACAAAAAAACGAGCTACGACTGGGAATATACGTTTTGAACGGTCACCCAACTCGGAATTGTAAATCCAGAACTCGGGCCTCTTTCTAGAGCTACAACCTAAAGATCACTGACGTCATCATGATTCAACCTTCTTTTTTTCCGATTTCCCAATTGTCTTGAACGCACCATAAATCCAGAGAATGCCAGACTTTGATGACAAAATTTGCTCACAAAGGACCGCCTGTTCAAGTGAGCACATCACAACAAGGTGAGTCCAAAAATATATATTGTATGCTGCTGCATAAATTATGTAATATGCCAGGGAGATATGTATACTGTAGCTAAGAAAGTAATACTAAGCGTATGTTGTGTAGTAAGCTGTTAGTAGACCATGTTTCTCACCCTAATAATTTGGTCTATTTTCATCTCTTAATTTCGCATACTGTTCTGACTTGGTGGTGCACATATAGCCTATAACCTATTTTAGAGAAATGTAGTCATTGAATATTGTAAGAGCTTTCATTGTCTGCTTATATGTGTGATGCGTGGAATAGAATAGAGAGCCAGGCGCAGGAGGTAGCGTGCAATCAAGGATAAATTTAATATCCAAATACGCAGAAACAATCTGAACAGGAATAGGTACGACTGTTCAAGACGAGTAAACAAAGGTGAATGCACAATCACACTGAACAATATCCAACAAGGACATGGGGGAACAGAGGGAACATATATACATGAAGTAATGAGGGGAAATGAGAACCAGGTGTGCGTAATGACAAGACATGACAAATGGATTAATGAATGATCGAGCGGCAGTGGCTAGAAAGCCGGTGACGACGATCGCCGAAGCATGCCCGAACAAGGGGGTGAGGCAACTTCGGCAGGGGTCGTGACAGTACCCCCCCCTTGACGCGCAGCTCCAGCTGCGTTCCGACACCGGCTTTGGGGACGACCCGGACGGCGAGGCGCCGGGCGCTCTGGGCGGCGACGGTGGAAATCTCGTAATAGGGAATGGTCAAGCACATCCCCCCTCGGCACCCAGCACCTCTCCTCCGGGCCATACCCCTCCCACTCCACGAGGTACTGAAGGCCCCCCGCCCGACGTCTCGAATCCAAGATGGAACGAACGGAGTACGCCGGGATCCCTTCGATGTCCAACGGGGGTGGGGGGGCTTCCCGTACCTCAGACTCCTGGAGCGGACCAGCCACCACCGGCCTGAGGAAAGACACATGAAACGAGGGGTTAATACGGTAATCGGGAGGGAGTTTTAACCTGTATGTAACCTCGTTGATTCTCCTCAGGACTTTGAATGGCCCTGCAAACCGCGGGCTCAGCTTCCGGCATGGCAGGCGGAGAGGTAGGTTCCGGGTCGAGAGCCAGACCCGATCACCCGGTGTGTATACTGGGGCCTCACTGCGGTGACGGTCCGCGCCTATTTTGTGTCGACATACTGTCCGCTGGAGATGAACATGGGCAGCTTCCCATGTGGCCTCCACATGACGGAACCACTCATCCACCGCAGGGGCTTCGGTCTGGCTCCGATGCCACGGTGCCAGAACCGGCTGGTAACCTAACACACACTGAAATGTGGTTAGGTTGGTAGAGGAGTGACGGAGGGAATTCTGTGCCATCTCAGCCCATGGCAGGTACGTCGACCACTCCCCCGGCTGGTCCTGGCAGTAGGACCTTAAGAACCTACCTATATCTTGATTTACCCTCTCCACCTGCCCGTTAGATTCGGGGTGAAACCCAGAGGTAAGGCTGACGGAGACCCCCAGGTGTTCCATAAATGCTTTCCACACCCTAGATGTGAATTGGGGGCCCCGATCAGATACTATATCCTCTGGTACCCCGTAGTGCCGGAAGACAGTGAATAGAGCCTCCGCAGTCTACAGTCTGGGGAGACCGGGCAGAGGCAAGAGGCGACAGGACTTGGAGAATCGATCCACAACGACCAGGATAGTGGTGTTCCCCTGGGAAGGTGGAAGGTCTGTCAGGAAATCTATCGATAAATGTGACCATGGCCGTTGTGGAATAGGTAAAGGAAGTAATTTACCTCTAGGAAGGTGTCTAGGTGCCTTACACTGGGCGCACACCGAGCAGGAGGAGACATACACCCTCACATCCTTAGCCAAGGTGGGCCACCAATATTTCTCAGAAAGGCAGCGCACTGTCCGACCGATACCGGGGTGACCAGAGGAGGGTGACGTGTGGGCCCAATAGATGAGCCGGTCACGGACAGCAGACGGCACGTACAGACGTCCAGCGGGACAGGACGGTGGAGCTGGCTCTGTGTGCAATGCCTGTTCAATGTCCGCGTCCAGCGCCCATACTACCGGCGCTATAATGCAGGAGGCCGGTAGTATGGGGGTGTCATCCATGGGCCTCTCCTCTTTGTCGTACAGCCGAGACAGTGCGTCTGCCTTAACGTTCTTAGTCCCTGGAATATAGGAGATGGTGAAATGAAAACGTGTGAAAAACATGGCCCACCTGGCCTGACGAGGATTCAGCCTCCTAGCTGCCCGGATGTACTCCAGGTTACGGTGGTCAGTCCAGATGAGGAAAGGGTGTTTAGCCCCCTCAAGCCAATGTCTCCACACAGTCAAAGCCTTGACTACAGCCAACAACTCCCGATCACCTACATCATAGTTTTGCTCCGCCGCGCTGAGCTTCTTAGAGAAGAAGGCACAGGGACGGAGCTTAGGTGGCGTGCCCGATCGTTGGGATAAGACTGCTCCTACCCCTGATTCGGACGCGCCCACCTCTACTATGAACTGCAAAGAGGGATCCGGATGGGCTAGCACCGGGCCGCGGTGAAAAGAGCCTTCAGCTGCCTGAATGCCCTGTCCGCCGCAGCGCACCAGCGGAGACGGGACGGACCCCCCTTTAACAGTGAAGTAATGGGAGTCGCCACCTTGCCAAAGCCCCGGATAAACCTCCGATAGAAATTGGCAAACCCTAAAAACCGCTGTACCTCTTTAACCGTGGTTGGAGTCGGCCAATTACGCACGGCTGAAATGCGGTCACTCTCCATCTCCACCCCGGAGGTGGTAATGTGGTATCCAAGGAAGGAAACGGACTGTTGGAAGAACAGACATTTTTCTGCCTTGACATACAGGTTATGCTCCAGCAATCTTCCAAGTACTTTACGGACTAGGGAAACATGCTCGGCGCGTGTAGCGGAATACACCAGAATGTCATCGATGTATACTACCACACCACAACCGAACATGTCCCTGAAAACATTGTCAACAAAAGATTGGAAGACCGATGGTGCATTCATCAACCCGTATGGCATGACTAGATACTCATAGTGACCTGAAGTAGTACTAAATGCCGTTTTCCACTCATCTCCTTCCCGGATACGCACCAAATTGTACGCACTCCTGAGATCTAGTTTAGTGAAGAAGCGCGCCCCATGCATTGATTCAATCACCGATGAGATGAGAGGTAGAGGATAACTATACCTTTCTGTGATCTGGTTGAGGGCGCGGTAATCAATGCATTGGCGCAAACCACCATCCTTCTTCTTCACAAAAAAGAAGCTTGAGGAGGCGGGTGAAGTAGAGGACCGTATGAACCCCTGTCGTAGGGACTCAGAGACATATGTTTCCATAGCCTCCGTCTCTACCTGCGACAGGGGATACACATGACTCCTGGGAAGTACAGCGTCTACCTTGAGGTTTATCGCACAATCCCCTGGGCGATGAGGTGGTAATTTATTAGCCTTTTTCTTAGAGAAGGCTTGAGCCAAATCTAGGTATTCGGGGGGAATGCGCACGGTGGGGACATTCTCTGGACTCTCCACCGTGGTTGCACCAACGGAAACACCTACACACCTCCCCGGACACTCTGATGACCACCCCGTTAGAGCCCTCTGTTTCCACAAAAAGGTGGGATTGTGAGTACTTAACCAGGGCAGTCCTAGTACCACCGGGAATGCAGGAGAATCAATAATGAAGAAATTTATTTTCTCCTTATGATTCTCCTGGGTGATCATTACTATGTCTCCGGTGGTTTCCTTAACATACCCAGACCCTAACGGTCGACTATCTAACGCTTGAATGGGAATGGGGATGGACATGGGCGTAAGCGGGATCCCTAATCTACTAGCTAGAGTACTATCCATAAAATTTCCAGCTGCGCCTGAATCGACTAGCGCCTTACACTGGGGAATAGCACAAAAATCAGGAAATGACACTGGAAGGTAGAGGTGTGTAACAGAGGACTCTGGGTAAGTGTGGTGCGTTGTTACCTGGGGTGATGCCAGAGTGCCCTGCCT
This sequence comes from Thymallus thymallus, assembly GCA_023634145.1. NCBI lineage: Eukaryota > Metazoa > Chordata > Actinopteri > Salmoniformes > Salmonidae > Thymallus > Thymallus thymallus. The sequence goes on from CM042414.1 coordinate 25,182,691, forward strand.
GCCGCCTCTATACCCAGCACTCTGAAAACAACGGCCCGCTGAATGTCCATGACGACCACAGGATGAGCACTGGACCCGGCTCCCGCGACGATTCTGGACGGCCGTTCCACCCATCTCCATAGGGACCGGATCTGGTGTGGATAAGGGTGGTAAGAGCGGACCCCTCACTGGACGTCCGCGAGAGGCCAGCAGATTGTCCAGTCGTATGGCCATATCCACGAGTTGGTTAAAACTAAGCGTGGCATCCCGGCAGGCTAGCTCTCGACGGACGTCCTCATGCAAACTGCAGCGGAAATGGTCAATAAGGGCCCGCTCATTCCACCCAGACCCGGCCGCTAACGTCCGGAACTCCAGCGCGAAATCCTGCGCACTCCTCGTCCCCTGTCGTAGGTGGAAAAGGCGTTCACCCGCCTCTCTTCCTTCTGGTGGATGGTCGAAGACGGCTCGGAAGTGGCGGGCGAACTCCCCGAAGTTGTCCAACGCTGTTCCCTCTCTCCAGGTTGCGTTGGCCCACTCCAGGGCTTTCCCAGTTAGACAGGAGACGAGGGCGGATACCTTCTCACGGTCCGAAGGAGGAGGAGATATCGTGCTGAATGCCAGCTCAAGCTGCAGTAGGAAACCCTGGCACTGGGCAGCGGTACCATCGTATTCCCGGGGAAGGGAAATGTGGATTTGACCGGTAGGTTGTAGTGGAGTGTTGCGATTGGGTTGCCCCGTATTTGCTAAAGGTGAGGTTTCACTGTCTGGTCGGTGGTGCTCTAGTCGCTGGACAGCTTGCAGAACCCGATCCATCGCCTCTCCTAGGCTGGTGAGCATGGTGGAGTGCTCCCTCACTCTCTCCACTACCCCGGTCATATTATTCACTCCTGCTGACTCCATTGGTAGGTCGGATATTCTGTGATGCGTGGAATAGAATAGAGAGCCAGGCGCAGGAGGTAGCGTGCAATCAAGGATAAATTTAATATCCAAATACGCAGAAACAATCTGAACAGGAATAGGTACGACTGTTCAAGACGAGTAAACAAAGGTGAATGCACAATCACACTGAACAATATCCGACAAGGACATGGGGGAACAGAGGGAACATATATACATGAAGTAATGAGGGGAAATGAGAACCAGGTGTGCGTAATGACAAGACATGACAAATGGATTAATGAATGATCGAGCGGCAGTGGCTAGAAAGCCGGTGACGACGATCGCCGAAGCATGCCCGAACAAGGGGGTGAGGCAACTTCGGCAGGGGTCGTGACAATATGCCCCCCTGAACATTTTAAAATGCTGAACAAATAGTTATATTGACTACGTCCGTCGTCGCTCGTTCATTAATGTCTTAATCTAAATTAACGATTGCCTCTTATCCGCTTGTCGTTCCCTTATGCCACAGTTTGTACATCTCAATTATCAGTAGAAACCACATTTGTTTAAGCAAGTCAGCCATATGTTTTTTTTAAATGCAGTAAATGAGGCTGAATGAATTTGTTTTGCTGCCCGACAAGGCTCCGCTGATAGCCAGGTGTCGCAGTGGTAAGGTGTTGGGACTGCTGTTGGGACTGCTGTTTTATGTAGGCCCTAATAGTTTGTGGGCACCATTTGTCACCGTTATAGTGCAATTCATGTATTGTTTAGTGTTGCGTTGTGTAGTGGCTTTGCTGGCATGCATCCCACTTTTTTTTTTACCCCACCAAAATGTACATGCTAAAATCGCCACTGGTCCTCTCCATCCAGCTCGAATGTGCATGCTGGCTTATCATGATCCAAAACATGGAGTCTTGGTGTTGCTGTAGTGGAGTTAAAGTGCCATTCCAATGTACTGTTCTAAACCCAGCTGATTTATCTTGTCATGCCCTGTGTGTATCTTCTCCAGGACAACCAGACCCTCCTACTGACCTCGAGCTGACAGACCAGAAGCACAGGAGTGTCCAGCTCACCTGGATACCCGGAGACGAACACAACAGCCCTATTCACAGTGCGTACCTGTGCGTGTGTTTGTGTGTTTTTGTGTGTGTGTTTTGATGTTTATGTCTTTGTGTATTTTATCAATGTTTTCCCTCGAATTGGCCTGTATATAGTACAATCAGTAAGCCAGAAGGCTCCTCTGTGTAAGTGTGTATCTGTGTGTGTGTGTGTGTGTGTGTGTGTCTGCTAATGACCTTACTGACCGACTCAGAACCCAATCTATGCTAACTGTATCATTATTATCCTGAGAGTGTATCATAGCTAGTCAATCTCAGTATGTGTTTAATGATGTTAGCACTATTCAGAGCACTTTCCAATTATGTTTGCACAGCACTACCCATATCATATCTCTTTAACAATGGATTTCATGGGTTTTAAACAGTTGCATGTTCGGGATAGTATCTCTTGTTAATTATACAATATATGAGTGAGCTCAGAGAGCTTAGGACTATTTGCATTTGATTGTTAACTATCCAAAGACTGGAGTTAGCTAATACATTCCAAATACATTCTAAATGTTGGAGTGTAAAAAACATGGCTTGCATTCTCTGCAATCGCTCACCACTTTTCTGTCTCCTTTCCCCTCCAGAGTTTGTGATCCAATACGAAGACTCTCTCCACCACCATGGCCACTGGCACAACCTGACGGAGGTGCCGGGCACTAAGACCACGGCCCACCTTAAGCTGTCTCCTTATGTCCACTACACCTTCAGAGTCTTGGCCCTCAATGCTGTGGGCCTCTCCAAACCCTCCTTGCCCTCCCGCATGTACAAGACCAACCCTGCAGGTACAGACTGTAGGATTTACTTGTTCATGTGGTTGATTGCATAATTAGTTGACTTACAGTATGTAGATTTGTGCATACTGTTGATTTGGCATTCTGTTTCATTGGAATTTGTTTGCTTCCTTTAGCGCCAGATGAAAATCCTAGTGGAGTTGAAGGCTTTGGAACTGAACATGACAACCTCATGATCTCATGGAAGGTAAGCTACTGTTCCATCATTTTATATGTAAGGGGGATGGTGCTTGTAGCCAAACTAATTAATTACCTTTGGATTCAGTAATTACAATATGGTTAAAAACTTTCTCTTCAGCCAATGTCAGGTCACCAGGCCAACGGACCAGGCCTCCAGTATAAGGTGATGTGGAGACAGAAGGACGTGGATAAGGAGTGGACGTCAGTGACTGTGGCTAACGTCTCCAAGTTCATGGTCTCTGGCACGCCCACCTTCACACCCTACAAGGTCAAGGTTCAAGCCATCAACGACTACGGGATTGGACCTGAGCCAACTGTGGTCACCGGACACTCTGGGGAGGACTGTGAGTAACACACAACTCAACTTGGTATTTTAGGGAGACACTATGGGCCAGTTTCTTGGACACAGATTAAGCCTAGGCTAGTCCTGGACTAAAAGCATGCTCAATGGAAAATCTTTATTGCAATTTATTTTTAGTCCAGGGCTAGGCTTGATCTTGGTCTTGAAAACTGACCCATTTGCATGACTTGCTTGCCAGACTAAAAGTTGTCGAAAGAGACTACAAGTATCTCTCCCTTTAACCTGTACTGTAACAAGTTACTATAACTAGACCAGTGGGTTTAATTAAGTCTCTCCATTGTGTTCTGCTTCCTCTAAACTGTGTTCTACTCCCTCTAACCTCTGCTTCCACAGTGCCGATGCAGGCACCAGACAATGTCCAGGTCCTAGTGTTGAACAGCACTCTGGTTGAGGTGCACTGGGAGCCTGTCCCTCCTAAGACAGTACGGGGACGTCTTAAGGGATACAAGGTACACACACACACACACACACACACACACACACACACACACACACATACACACACACACACACACACACACACACACACACACACACACACACACACACACACACACACACTGTATCATCCTCCAGTGAATGTCTTTAATTCTGTGTCCTACCAGTTGTACTACTGGCGTGAGCGGAGCCTCCATAAACACAACCCCCACCATGTGGAGCAGCAGGTCCTGACCTTCAGTGGGAACAAGAGCCATGGCATGCTCCCCGGCCTGCAGCCCTACAGCCTCTACCTTTTCAACGTCAGGGTCTTCAACGGCAAGGGGGAGGGCCCCGCCTGCTCCAACCAGCAGTTCGAGACCCCTGAGGGAGGTAGGAGTAGCCAGCATTCTATTCTATTGTATGTATTTGTATAGAGGGTATCATGTCAAGGCCACTTCAGCTAAGGTTGATGGGTCTGTTTTTATGCTTTTATGCTCCATGCAAATTGCCATTTAGGGACAATACAGATTCATTCAATTGAAAAAGGAATCATGATAAGTAGCAGGGTTGGGGTCAATGTTATTTTAACCAGAATAAAATGGACCCCAACCCTGATAGGCTTTGTATACCTTACTCTAGTAATGGGACTATGCCAGTTGTAACGTGCTGTTGTTTACTGTGTGTCTGTCATTCAGTCCCTGGGCGGCCGTCTTTCCTGAGGATCACCAACCCTAACCTGGACTCTCTGACTCTGGAGTGGGGCCCTCCCTACGACCGCAACGGACGCCTCACCGGCTACACCCTCAAATATCAGCCAGGTGAGCTTACATAGCATGACTCTTTTACTTACGTTTTGGCTGTAGGAGGGTTGTAATCGGGGATAAAATAGTGGACATCAAGAGCTAGAGGTTTCTGCCAGAGCTTTGATGGAGGGAGTTAGTTATCTTGTTAGCGGTATCTTAGCCAGGGAGGACCTTTTCGATGTGTAGTTTGTAGTCCTGTCTGCTGTTCAGTATATCCTCCTTTATATATGTCTTGTTAGCACCATATGCATTCGGTATTATTACGTAGTGTATGTACCAAGGGGTTGAGCCTGTGATAGCTAGAAACCACATCAGTGAACAGAGTGAGAACCACACAGATTGATGGGTAATCTGATGTCACTTCCATCCACCTCTCCATCCCTCCAACTTTCCACCCGCATTATCTTGTACACCTCTGCCCTTGCCCCCTCTTCCACCTTTCTGTCCCTCCACCCGTCCATCCATCTGCTCCTTCTTACTACACCTCTGCTCTGCCCCCTCCGCCCATCTTGCGACACCCTTGCCCCATCCTCTTCCACCCTTCCAGTCAATAACTCCAACGAGCTGGGTCCGGTGGAGGAGCTGGCCCTGCCAGCCAACGAGACCTCCGTCACGCTCCTTAACCTCAAGTACAGCACGCGTTACAAGTTTTATTTCAATGCCAAAACAGGCCAGGGAGCAGGGCCTGTCGTTACAGAGGAAGCCGTCACTAGCCTGGACGAAGGTAAGTGTTAACGCGTTGATGATGGTCACAAGCAGATAACAACCAACTGTAGTCAGTTTCTATCGATGCATACCCCATTTATATGAGGATTACTTGTCAACCATTTTGAATGCTTCAAGTCAACTCAGGAATGTCATCCCCCAAACATCTATATTGCGTTTTTGTGTTTTATACTTAAGCAATAAGTCCCGAGGGAGTGTGGTATATGGCCAATATACCACGGCTAAGGACTGTTCTTATGCATGACGCAAACGCGGAGTGCCTGGATACAGCCCTGAACCGTGGTATATTGGCAATTATACCACAAACCCCTGAGGTACCTTATTGCTATTATAAACTGGTTACCAACGTAATTAGAAGAGTACAACTTTTTTTTGTCATACCTGTGGTATACGGTCTGATATACCAGCCAATCAGCATTCAGGGCTCGAACCACCCAGTTTATAATTATTTATAAAGCATGGTACTCTGTAGTAGTTGTTAGAACAGTAGTGGATTGTGAGTGTGTTCCAATTGTCCTTTGTTATCCACAGTTGGTTCATTCTCTACCCTTGTGTACCCTCTATAGTTACATAATAGCTTGTTCATTTGGACCTCTCTGAGACTCACTCACTGATACATTTAGGGACTTTAGGGGTCAGATCATTGACCTCTACATCCACTTTCTCCCCTTTTGTGTCCCTTTTCCCTCTCTTAGTCGATGTGGTTGTCAAAGTGCACGCCCCTCATACTGATCTGGGTCTTTATTAACAAAGCATCTCTGAATAATATGAACCTGATCAACACTCGTACTCTGAGATGCTTTATGTGTACGGCCTCTTCAAAGACCAGTCCAAGCATGCCTTCCCCTTTGAAATACTGCTTCCACCAAACCCCTTGACCCTGAAACTATGAAGATACAGTGACACATTGTTTTTGTTGTTTTGGCTCTGTACTCCAGCACTTTAGATTTTAAATTATACAATGACTATGAGTTTAAAGTGCAGACTGTCAGCTTTAATTTGAGGATATTGTCATATTTTCACGTTTTGTACATAGCCACCCCATTCTAGGAGACCAACTTCACTTATATGTGTATTAAAGTAGTTAAATATTACAACACAATGATTACATCAAGTGTGTGACTCTACAAATTTATTGGATGCATTTGCTGTTTGTTTTGGTTGTGTTTCAAATTGTTTTGTGCCCGATAGAAAGGAGTGTCAAATAATGTATTGTGCCATTTTGGAGTCACTCTTATTGTAAATAGAATATGTTTTTAAACACTTCTACATTAATGATATCATTTCAAATCCAAAGTGCTGCAGTACAGAGACAAAATAACCACAAATGTGTCTCTGTCCCAATACTTTTGGAGCTCACTGTAGCTGGATAGAGACATTAAAATATGTGATGCATTTTTGGCTGCAACACTTTTTGCCATACAGCAGACTCAAGTGTTGTGTGGAGACTTTAGCTCTCCCCCCGTGACTGCTGATCTAGGTCTATATCTATACCTATGTCTATATCGATGTCCGGCTGGCGCTGCCTGTCCCATGCATGACATTGTGCGTGTTTGAACCTTGCTCAAACTGATCCCCTCAAACCTGCTGATTGTTTGTTTGCACTTCCCCCCGCATGCCAATGGACCTGTGTACCCTCCTCACTGCCAATCTTTGCCTGTGGTGTGCCTGTTGTGTGTATTTTTTTCTGTGGTGTGTCTGTTGTGTGTCTTTGTCTGTTGTCTGTCTTTGTCTGTGGTGTGTCTTTGTCTGTAGTGTTGTGTGATGTTTCTTACTACTCTCCATGTTGTTCCAGGGAACACCCAACCCTCACCTCCCATAGCACGGTCTCCTCCGACACGCCTCCCATTCCACAAGGGTACAGCTGCTATAGACCTTGTCACATTCCCAGTCATAGTGTAGTAAATCTTATTATTGCTTCTCTTCCGATTGATGGTTTACAAGGATTGATGTTATCATCCATGGTATTATAGAATGTTTATTACAAATGTTTAGGCTTTAGCATTTTAATTTGATTGTAAGGCTCATAAACAACGGAAGAACCGTAAGGTTATTGATCGACTTTAAAGTAATTGAAGCTGGAATGGAAAATCGAAGTCTATCTCGCTTTGATTTGGATCTATAGACTCTATGTTGGGATATAGACAGACGTAAATATTGAATTACAAGCTAATATTCTGCTATAGGTGAGTGCACAGATAGACGCATCATCTGAAGGTGAATAGACCCGTCATTTTATTGAAGCTGAATTAAGCTTCATTGTTGTCTTCTTCTCTTGTGCTCAGTGCGTCCAGCAGCTCCGGCATTCGGGAACATTAGCTCTTCCGTGGGAGAGGATGGAACGCTGATCAGTTGGGAATACTGGGGAGCGGAAAAAAATGTTTATGTAGAATATATAGTCGAGAACGATAACAGTAAGACATATTCCTCTATCAGTTATACTTAAACATATAGGTGGCAAGAGACTCCTACTCAATGATTGGCTGTTGCAGGTGTGAAAAACATGGCAGTTATGAGGCTGGCTGCTGTTACTTTGCCTCGTGCCCAGATATGATAAAATCAGATTTCTGTGGTTGGATAATTAAAATATCCTCTGTGTCATTGGCCAGAATACATACTATTGCCTTTAAACAGTTGCCACAAACCTATTCAAATGGTTCAAAGTCAAACGCAACATAGACTGTCTAAAATAATGTTTAATGTTCAATGTCGATTGAACTCTAATTAGCATTAGATGTTTTATTGACCAGCACTGAGGGTAAAAAAAAAAACAGTGTGTGTAGTATGGTTCTCTCGCACCTATACCTAGAAAATATTCATAAAGTGAATTAGCATGATGCATCATTCCTGTCAGTTCAATCCCAATAATGTAGTTTCAGAGGCTTTTCAGTTTCCTATTCAGAGTCACGTTGTAATATTTAGTCTAATATCCCAGTTCACTGAGACACATCCCACAAATTTTTGTAATCAACATACTTCATTCGTAGATATAATACAAATGTACCAATGTAGTAATATCTAATATAGAAACCATATGTGAAACTATCTATATTACTCCACCTCTGCATATAGCATTTCAAGTAAAAACCATCTCTGCATGAACACCAATAGCCCATCCCAACTTACAACATCAGTGTACGGTGTACATATTAGGACATGAACACTTTTAGACTGACTGCAATAGGTGTCCTAATATGTACACCGTACATCTTTCGTCCTGCAACTCTCTAGGTGAAGAGGAGTGGCAGAAAGAGTATGTAAATGGCTCTCGGGCCTATGTCCTGAAGGGCTTAAAGGAAGGCCTGTCCTATAGGGTGCGCGTGGTTGCCAAGGGTCACAACGGCCAAGCGGTGCTCCACCAATCAGAAGAGCTTTTGGTGATGATTCCAGGTGAGGCAGCAGGCGATTGGCCGGTCACCGCCACCGGCCTCGCTTTGCCTTGCCCTGTGTTGTGTTGTAGAGGTTGAGAAACGTGTGTGTGTGCGGCAGCTGTGTGTTTTTCTTTAAGTACCTGTTCAGTGCCTGTGGTATACAATCCAGTATTGTTTATTAACAGCATCTACAGCATATCTGTTGTCGTAGTCATTTCTTATGGAAACATACCGTAGGCATGTTCAGTAGAGATGTAGACTTGATAGTTTTCCTGACCTGCATGATGTCGTCCCTGTTTGTATATTTGTGTTGAAGTTGGGAACACAGTCTTGTTTACGGAGGAACAGTAGGAGCATTCTCATGTAGATGATGGATATAATTCACATAATATAGAACGTTGATGTGTAACTGTTTGTAATGTGTGTGTACTGTGTGTGTGTGTGTGGGGGGGGGGGGGGGGGGTTGGTGAGAGAGAAGTCCATGTGAATGTTGTTTGCGTCTTGTACTGTAGAAGTCGAGCTGTCAACCGTCTTTAATACGCTCCGTATTAACGTGCCTTTAACTTCCACAGCTGAGATGTTTAACATAACATCACTAACATACTAATTGTCTTTTGCAGTACCACTATGGAACAATTCACAAATAATTAAATACTTACACAGGGTTATTTGGAAACCTATTGTCATACTATCATGTAGTTATGTCTCCTCTACAACTTGTTGGTCCACACCTCCCTTAGTAGATGTGATTACAATAGTGGATGTCTGATAAACACGTACAAGTTAAGATAACACAACTACATTGTCACTTTCATTATACTACAGTACACTAACTACATGTTACCTGTATTACCTTCCTCAGTTAAAGCAACAGGCCCGTCATTAACAGTTTTCTGGTGTTCTCTTCCTCTGTGCCTGACCAGCTATGGCCGCCCGACAGGTAGACATCGCTACTCAGGGCTGGTTCATCGGCCTCATGTGTGCCATCGCTCTCCTCATCCTCGTCCTCCTCATCATCTGCTTCATACAGAGAAACAAGGGAGGAAAATACCCAGGTGGGTACTTTTGGTTTGGACACATACGCACGCACTGTCGCCTCCATATCCATCACCCATTTTAGGCCGCAGTAAAATACACATTTGATGAATCTCTTCCCCCAGTGAAAGAAAAGGAGGACGCACACACGGACCCAGAGTTTCAGCCCATGAAAGAGGATGACTGTACTTTCGGGGAATACAGGTGAGAAACATGACTCTCCCGGAGCCTGTGGGGCCCCCAATTCTTCCCTGCCCTGCCCCAAGCCCAGCCCCCCCCAACCACCCCATCAAGCCCGTGCTCCCTCCCTAGACCTGGTTCCTCTTAGCAAGGCAGGAGCTCTGGCCTCCCCGTCCTTACAGCTGACCTCCACCTGCTGCGGGACCACCATCGTTCGAACAGGGATTCTGGCAGTGCAGACCTTTGGAGCTACACTGTAAAGCACAAGTCTCTTCTTATGGAAGAGGTTGGGACAGGGACGGGAGGGATTCTTTTTTGCTTAGTGTGTTGGTGGCTTGTGTGCCCGCCAGTCGCCAGATTGATATTGTATTGTGTTTGACTGTGTTATGTCATTCGATAAGCAGGATATACAGTATTATTCAGGTCTAAGTTTTAGGGGTTTAGGTTTTTCGGGGACTTTTAAAAGCTTTCCCTAGAACTGTCAGGAATATTTTAGAAAATTAATTTGCAGTATTCCAAGCTGGCATGCATAGATACCTGCCCCACTCATTTCTAATTTTTAACCTAATTAATACCTTGCAATGAATACATTATGCATATAAATATACAGTAGCTTTTGTATTATGCAATATACGTACATACTTAATAAATAAAAAAATTGCATACATAAGCATACTGTACAGTAAGGACACTCAGCTGATATAAGCTCTGACTAACTAACTGCAGTAATCTAGTTATGCTTGCTATAGCGTCTTCTAACTGTTTTCTAAGCTGCTTGCTTTTCCAACCATGCACGCAGATATTAAGAAAAATGAAGCACTTTACTTATTATGTATAGCGTTTTGGAAACATTATTTTGTACTGGTTCAGCTTTACTCCAATTTATATGATGGTTTTATTTCTTATATTTGATATTATTACTTTTTGTATCATGTATTTAAACAGAAATGTGTTCTATAATATACATTCTACCTATGCTGTAATACATAAATACACTACACGGCCAAAAGTATGTGAACACCTGCTCGTCGAACATCTCATTCCAAACATCATGGGCATTAATATGGAGTTGGTCCAGCCTCCACTCTTCTGGGAAGGCTTTCCACTAGATGTTGGAACATTGCTGCGGGGACTTACTTCCATTCAGCCACAAGAGCATTAGTGAAGTCGGCATTGATGTTGGGCGATTAGGCCTGGCTCGCAGTCAGTGTTCCAATTCATCCCAAAGGTGTTTGATGGGATTGAGGTCAGGGCTCTGTGCAGGCCAGTCAAGTTTTTCCACACCAATCTCGACAAACTATTTCTGTATGGAGCTCGCTTTGTGAACAGGGGCATTGTCATCCTGAAACAGGAAAGGGCCTTCCCAAAACTGTTGCCACAAAGTTGAAAGCACAGAATCGTCTAGAATGCCATTGTATGCTGTAGCGTTAAGATTTCCCTTCACTAAGGTGTCTAGCAGGAACCATGAAAAACATCACAGACCATTATCCCTCCTCCACCAACATGTTATACACCTGTCAGCAACGGGTGTAGCTGAAATAGCCGAATCCACTAATTTGAAGAGGTGTTCACACACTTTTGGCCTATATAGTGTACATGGAATTATGGATATATAATGTTGTGTGATATGCATGGCGTGATGAAGATCGTATATAAAACTTGGTGTAGGCAATAATGTCTCTGATGAAATCATAGATATGTACAGTATAAGTAATCCAGTATGAAGCTATCCGAATGATGGCGTTAAAAGGCCAGCCCTGAGTGTACTGTAAGGCAAAAGGCTATTCTTATTCTGTCCACATCATAACTCTATCTAGTTTATGATCATAACATGAGAGACACCCTAATAAGCTAAATCTGTCCATTCAAATAGCAAAATAATAGACAATTTATCAGAAGGCTAAATGTATGATATAGAGTGCCTTTGTGATGAGATATCAAACTTTCCATCCATGCCATTATTCTAACCATGGAGCTTTATGTCAATAAATACTCATCTAACTCCACTGAGCTGTTCTGGTTTGACTGCAGGCTTGCATAAGTCCTGCACTGTATCTATGATGTAACTATTGACCTTGAACGCCAGTGTCTACACTTAAATGTGATGTTAAAGAAAGATACATACGGCAATGTTTGGATGGATGTGTGGGTGCTGTGTGCTTAGACAGAGAAGGGTACAGTAAAAGCCACATGAAAACACTGATGAGTTACTAACCATACAACCTACAAGTGCAGGCTTGTCTCATCTGCACTGCAGTGCTTGTTATGTCTGCAGCTGAATACAATATTCCAATTTTAAAACGTAGCAAAAGACCGTCAATTCTGCCACGAAAGATTATATTTATACTCATAGCATCAAAAGCGATCCTGTGTGAGAGTGTGGGTGTGTGTGTGCATGCTGGTGAGGAGGTTAGTGATTGTCTCTCTGTCTGATCACTTTATCTGTTCCTTCTGCAGTCTGTTTATTGGGGCATGTAGGTCTCAGGCAAGGTAAGGAAGGGTACTACAAGACTGGAATGAGAGGAGTGGCCAAAGGGTTGCTATACTGTGATATCTGTCTGATAAACAGTACTTACTGTCACTTGGAGAAAAAGGCCTGCTGTAAAACCAACCCAGAGATACACCATTGTCCTTATCTGTGCTATAAACTGTCATGAACCTGTCATAAAGCCTACATACTGGTGTCAACTTCTCATCATAGGACCTTTGGTGTCCAATGCAGCGCTTTCAGTCATTCATCTGTAGTAAGAGTGCGTCCTGATGACGTTGGAGTCTTGTAAAGTGATGTTTTATTAGCTGACATAACCTGTTATGAATGGCTATAACAGGTGTAATAAAAGTGTGATAGCATTATGAAGGCTTAATGAAGCAGAGTCCACCTGCTATTCACGGTTGTGAATCATCACCTGACATTGATTTGAATGTTGTCTAACTAATGTTAATCCTCAAAGAAAGCTTTCTTTGCGGTTTCTTCATTTGTTTGCAAAATTGTGATTATTTGGTAGCTATGCTTGGGGACGTTTGGCTGTCAATTAGCTTTTCATGTGATTATTTATTACATCTTTGGATTTTCAGTTTTTCATTGCAACCTTTGTTGTGGAGAAACGTTTATGTCTAGCAATACAGCACATATTAATTATTTTCCACCTCATGTCATGGTTTCAGGGGGAATTTGGAATGGGTATATTTTTGCTTGTATTCCCCTGTTGCGTGATGAAAACCAACTAATCGCTCACATCATTTTTTTTAGACTTGGGGCAAGATAAAAATAACAATTCTGCTACTGTTTACATCCACTGTCAGAAGTAGTGCCTTCTGAGTCCAAATTTCAACCCAATTCAGGATATAAACTCATATTTCCATAAGATGTGAAATAATATATGTTTGAACTTTTTTTCTAGAATTAGCCACATTTGAATTCAGGCATTAGGCTATCTTTCTTCCCAATACTTGGGTAATGGTAGTAAAATTAATTGGAAATTCTTCAGTGCTCCATCTAAAAAAAACTGCCCTACACTTAACCTTGTTTACGTCATTCTGTCATCATTTCACCTGCATGTCGTTTTCTCCTAGTGACACTGAGGACCATAAGCCGTTAAAAGGGAGCCGCACACCGTCTAACGGGACAGTGCACAGGGACAACAGTGACGACAGTTTAGTAGACTACGGCGGAGACGGCGGCGATGGCCAGTTCAACGAGGATGGGTCTTTTATCGGACAGTATAGCGGAAAGAGCTCCGCCAGGGACACTGCTGGGGGTCACGAAAGCTCTGAGGCCCCTTCCCCTGTTAATACCTCCACTATGAACTCCTTTGTGTAGCCATCTGGTTGGTCAGTAGGTCAGCCAGGTGAAGGGATAGGCAGCCAGGCCAGTAGGTGGTGCTGCAGTAAACTGAACTCCTTTGTAGCCAGCTGGCTAGACAACCAGGCCCATTTCTGTAGCCAGACATTTGGACATCCAGACCTGTAGGGGCGCTCCAGTGACTGCAGGGCTGTTCCTCACATCACCTTGTGGTTTATTGTCATCACATACCCCGCCCATCCGCACACAACTGTCACAAATACATAGGAGACTTCTTAAGAGACACATAAGAGACACGTGTGAGATTCTCTATACTAACGCAATGCTGCAGGACACTACTGGAGGATTGTACATTGGAAATCTTAGAATTTGTGGATGGATTGTGGAGACTGTTCCAACTGTTTTATTCTTTGTAGCCTATTGACTTAGTAGCAACACTTAGAACCGGACATCTTCCTGAAATTACAACCATATATTAACACAAATTAGTATATTATTACATGGAAGCTATTGTCTATCTATTTTGGACTACTACACATTTGGATTATTTGGGTTTGCCATATTGTTTTTCCAGTCAAAGCATTATATTGATATTATTGTGTATGTTAGAGGTACTTTGCCCTTCAGGGCAACCATAAAGAGGCATCGGTGTCTTTGACGACATGGTGGTGAAACGTGTTAAATGTATGACTGTTATTCTATGTCTTTTTGCAAGATGGGGCTGTTTGTACAGTATATACAGTTAAATTTACAGTGCAGGATTATGTACATTGAGCTCCTAAAAGTATTCTTCTTATCCCTGAATCCATACTTCAGACTTCAATCAAGCATGTCTCAAGTTACATCAGTCGCTGCATCCACACCCTCACCAGGGGATGCTGGTGTCACTTTAAATTGGAGGACGGGCTGGCTCATCATAAAGGCTTGAATTAAATTAACGGAACGGTTTCAAACACCAGGAAGCCACCAGCCTCCACTGATCCTTACATGTCACCTTTGTTTTGATCACTGCAAATGCTGAAGCGCTGCATGCTATCATGACATCATCTTCATAACCTTGAACCTGCATGTGACCTTACTTTCTGTGGTTGCACATCACATGACCTGACGGTGACCTTATGGCTCTTTCTGTGAGACCCAAAGTGCATGTACTGACATCCAAATCCAGCTTTTCTTTTGCTTTTCTTTAAAAACATTTTTTGTTTATTTGTGGTGCTGGGTGGTCTTCAGCAGTACTGTGCCTTTTAATACAGAACTCTGGTTCAGTTCAGTCTAGATTCATTCACAAAAAGACAGCTTTACCCTGAGTTCAGTGAGTGGAACGGCCATAAAGCAATAGGACTGTGAAGTCACACTCTGGGGATGATGGGTTCAGCTAGGTAGGATTGAAGGATGGAATAATGAAGGAATAATTCATATAGTCATCTCTTGAAAAGCTTCAAAATGCGTCTCTCTCAGATAAGCGGCTTAGGGTTTCCATATTGGACACGGTCAACGCTCTGTAATTTTTGTTCAAAGGTTCGGGTCATCTACGAAGTGTTTGATCATATTTTCTGCGGTGTGTGTGCGAGCGTGCGTGCTGAGGGGATAATATTCACACTAGTCACTTACACTAACTACATTTGACGGCCTTATACTAACTACATTTGACGGCCTTTGACGTGATAAGGATGGGATCGATATTTTTTTTTTCTTAACTTGCATCAAGTTTTTTTTTTTTTTATGAAGATTATTTGTTGAATTTGTAAATATATACTCTAATTGACTGTACAGAAAACCACTGATAGATGAGCTTAAAGGGATAGTTCACCCAAATTACAAAATTCGATGAACTATCCCTTTAAGAGCCTGAGAGGCAGAACTGTGCATGACAAGGTTTGACTTGTTGAGAGAGCTATGTTCAATATAGACTACTTCTATAGAATATATATATATATATATATATATATATATATATATATATATATATATATATATATATACATTTTTTGTTTGTATTTGTTTTTTCTTTGCTGTGAACATTGTACATTATTGTTACTAACAGGACAAGAAGTTGCTTATGCGTTCAAATTTGGATGGTTTTTATTTGTCAGCTATATAGTTGTGTGTTTCCGAAATGTCACTTTTTTCTACTAAATAAAACCATGCGGTACTACTCTGGAGACTTTCACATGTAATGGACTTTGGAGTGTAAGAAAAGTACCCCTCAATGTACTGTATCGTTCTGGTATTCTGATTTATGTTGGTTATATGAGCAGCACAAGGTCTGCCAAACTCTTCCACTTTGTGACAGCATTGAAAATGGGTTTGTATTCGTATTCTAAAACAGTTTCAAGGTTTTTACTAACAATGTATTTCTCTTTTAATTTCTATTTAAGTTTCTCCACTTAGTGAAATAATGAATTTCCAAGCAACTTGAAACATAATAAATGGATAAAATATAATGATCTGCTTTGATGTCCATTCTATCTTTATTCATTCTGACTGTTCTAATATTCGGACTGTTCTTAAACAACAATGCAATGGAAGCAAACGGAGCATTGCAAATTCTATGATAAAACCAATCGTATGAAGGCATGATAGTAAGTGCTGCAAAATGGCTCCAAAAAATATTCTATTATATTACACCACGATAAAGTGTCATAGCAGCAGTGTGTTTTGCTCCACTACAGACCAACTCCTTGGAAATGGTAATAAGCATCAATGAAGAGGACAATAATTTCACACCTTCACAGAACTGGGAGATAAGGTGTGTGTGTTGGTGAGGGGTACGTGCTGGATCTCTCGCTCTGGATCGCTCATTACATCTGTTCCCACTGCACTCTTATATATTGGGGGATGGAGGTCTGTGAGCCTGTGAGTGCACAACCGGATTTTGTCTAAACACTTTGGGGTGCTTATACCTGGGATATTTTTTGAGATGATAAGACTACATGAGGGAACTTGGGTGAAATGAAAACAAACATGAGTTTACAAGCCCCCTCAGGGCCCAGACACTCCCTGACAGGAACAGGAACAGGTAGGAGTAGTCTCTCCAAAAACACACAAATCACAGGGTAGCACAGTGTGAGACAACACCGCCCCATGCTGCGAGCCAAAGGATGCAGGCAACTTATGCAATGCAGTGCACGTATTAAGTCAACCGTAGAGTCTGAAGAATGCCGGAGGAGGAGGAGGAGAAAGACAGGAAGAGGAGAGAGTTAAAGGAGAGAGAGAGCAAAGAGGAGGAGAGCAAGGGAAAGAGAGGGAGGAAGAGAGAGAGAAAGAGTCATACACAGACAGGGAGAGAGACAGAGAAAGAGAGTCTTGATGAAACATGACAGTTCAGCCATATCTGTTGGCGTTCACTTTTTGACCCTTCCGTTTCCATTATGGTCATGCACTATGTATGGGTGTAATTGGGAGCGAACACACAGACCATCTGGTGTGAAATCACACACACACACACACACACACACTACACTACACTACTCTACACTGGTGTCAGGAAGCAAGGACGTCTGGTGGGTGGCTCTTGGTCCACTTTCCGTTTGGCAAGGACACTTTGCCTTCTGTTCACTTTGCCTTCTCTCTCTTTCTACTGGATGGTAAATGGTAAATTCATTGGGTGTAATTATTCCTGGATGCTTACTCAGTAATCATAGCAGTTGATATAACAGCTATTAACATTCACAGAAAGAACTAAATGGATGGTCTCAAAAGAAACACTTTCCTCACCAGCAATTGGACCAGCAAGTATTTAACCCGAAAAGGTTGCCATTGTCCTCTAATCCTTTTACAGTATCGTACAGACGGTAATTGACATTTGTAGACTGTCATCTCATCATACAGTATGCGGATGACATATTTGTATACTAGTCTTTACTGCCACCTAGTGATGAAAAGGCAATCATACCGATAGGAAAATAACAAACAGGATCATTACCGTCACAACGTGAAATAAAAATAATTGGCAGAACAGAGCAAACGGAATGGCATCAAACACCTGGAAACCACGTGTTTGATGTATTTGATACCATTCCACTGATTCTGCTAAGGTCATTACCAGGAGCTCGTTCTCCCCAATTAAAGTGCAACCAACCTCCTGTGACTAGCACAGAAGTATACATCCAAATTAAACTATTATGTGATTTGAAACATTTTCACATTTTAATTTGAACTTTCCTTTATTAGACTTTCATAGGATGGAAAATGTTATGTAAATAAAATCATGACACACTGAATGACCTTCTGGGAGCACCAAAGGTAAGTGAACTAACAACAAACCAATGTCAATATATTTCAAATATTACCAAATAATTGGACATGGTCATACACCACAACACACTGTTGTTTATTTTTGGTCCTCGATTACATGGACTTCCTGGTAAGCAGCTTAGCTATTCATTTTCATGGCAACATAATCATATTATCTGTGTGTTTATTGGTGATCTTTACCACCGAAACAGCAGCTGCCCTCTTTAAACCTACAACCCTTCCCTCCATCCGTCTCATTCCCGTCATCTCCCTTTCCCAAACCTCCATTGTCGACTGCATAACCCCAACCTTCCCCCTCCAAATCCCCCCGTTTCCCCGTCTATATCTTCCCTATCCTAATCCTTCCTCTCTTCTACCCCAACCCCATCCTATATCTTCACTACCTTCCCCATTTCCTCTCCCACCCCATACCACTCCTCCTCCCCCCCAACCCTTTGAGGATTGATCAAAGGTTGTGTGTCGACAGTATGTCTGCCATGACACCCATTCATTCCCTGCTGTTACCGCCTCCTCCCTGTCCATCCACCTGATTTACTGTTCCTGTTCAGATAAAAGCCTGCGGTACGCTCCATGTCAGGCTGTGCATCCCCTGCCTTTAACAGGAAGAAAAAGAGGAAGACAGATGAGGGGGGAAACAATCTGATAATCTGCCAATCTACGAGGTAGATACACATGAAAAATACACATGACATCTCTCCACATTACCTAGTCTTCTATCTCTCTCTCTCTCTCCTTCTCCTTCTGTAGTGTGATCAGAGGTTGAGAGAGCGTCTGCTCCTGATATGAAGAGTCTGGCCCTTTGTGTTCATATGTAAATGTGGCCTTTTCGACCACAGGCCTGAGAGACGGATGTGATAATTTTTTATGATTGCTCTGTGACATTTCCATATGGCTGACGAATGATGAGCCAAGACACTCACATCTGTTAAGAGGCCAACCTTCTGACCCTTAAGAGTATGTCCCATTACGCTGATTAACGATAGTATACCCACCGTTTATAAAACTGACACGGCACCACATTAAGGGGTAATTTTACGCAAATTATTTTGTTGATATACACCGCCAATATGGTCTCAGAATATAATATTTTGCAAATACGCCTCATAGCTATCCCACTGGCAAGCCTGTGTTTACTTCCTGGCAAAGTCTCTGCTTTAAAATGCTCCTTTAATGTGATGGTTTCCCCCTGCATCTCTATCAAATCGAAGGAGCTATTTCCTTGGGGGAGCTAGCTGATACGGTCAACAGAGGCTCTCACAACCCCAGGTCAGTGTACCACCAGTGTGTGTATGCACCACTGGGTGGATGATACATAAAGTGAGAGTGCTTTTGTTCTATTAATCTGACGCTAATGCCTTCTGTCTCCTCCCGTCCCCCTGATATCCTTATGGCAGCGTGGGGATTATATCCCCGTCCTCACCTCCCGCCGCCTGAACACACACACACGCGCACACATGTCCCATGTGGATTTGGATTTCAGGGATGGAGATACCTCGGATGAGTCCCAACGGGGATCAGTAGAGGGTTAAATCACAACATCCCCCCTTTTCACTTCAGACTCTTCACCCTTCTTCTTGAACTTCTCCCTCCCCTCTCTTACTCTCTCTCTCTCTCTCTCTCTCTCTCTCTCTCTCTCTCTCTCTCTGTCTCTCTCTCTCTCTCTCTCTTACACTCTCTCTTTCTCTTTCTCTCTCTCT
>CM042414.1:25204777-25262277 GCA_023634145.1 Thymallus thymallus
CCTATGCCCTGCAAAGTCGGACCAAATTATGACTTGGTGTTTGAGGAATGATAAGGCTACTCTGGGCTCTTGCTGCTGTATACCATAACATACCTGGGTTAAGGTAGTATTTGTTTTCTCTCAGATACTTGTGTAATAGTCCCAAAGTAAGTTAATATGATGTCAGTAAGTTCTTCCCTCAATGCTTTGGAACAGTGTCAGCACAGTCAAAGCAGCCAGTGAAGCTAAATGAGAAACACATTACATAACAGTCACTGGCCCTCCAAGACATGGCTGGCTCGGCCCAGGACCACCAAGTCCTATCATGCATTTCAAATTTGCAGCCTCCTAGTTGGAGTAGTCATTGAGTTTATGGAGTACTCTGGCAGTGTTTCTGTGACACAACTGAACCCAGGGATAGGTCCAGATAGGGCATCCCTTGAGATGGCATCACCAGCAGGAAATGCCAGTACCAAGGAAAAACACCTTTTCTTCTGTGTGCACCCTATCGTTCTTCCCAGAGATAGGGCTCACTGAAACAGAGTTGCTTTGGTAGTCCTATTTTCTCCACCAAGTCTCTCTTTCATGCTGAATTACATGGATGAAACCCATGCAGAATCAGATTTGTGTGGCACATCACAGCTATATCTGTGACGTCCTCATGGTGTCGGTGAACCTGTTGAGTAGAGGAGACCAAATGCATTGGCTACACAATAGAGCTTCATGGGCTTGTATATTATTCTGTCTTCTTGCCTATTAGGCATTATGCCAAACACACAATTGCAAAGTCACCAAAACATGAACCATATGTGTATATTCAGACTGACACTTTGAGTGTTGCTCTTTTTTTGTTGGACTACTTCAGTTCAGAAATGTGGTCCTTTTTCTGTAATATTACTGAATTGGTACAGCTCCATAACAAATTGACTAACCCTCTTAGTTTTTAGTCAGTGATTTAGAAAGCAGGGAAGTTGAAGTCCTGGATGTCTGCCATTTGAGATTAAGGTAATTTCAAAGCACTTTCTGTGAGATTTGATTTGTCCCAAGATGTCCCTCCCCAAATCCAAGATTTCCAAAGATCTTAGGGAGTCAAAGCATTAGCTGGTCAGAGAAAGCTAATATAGTTGGTTTGGAGATTTGGGTTTGGTAATGAAGGTACTCTGGGTCTGGGACTCAGAGTGACTTGCAGCCCTGGCATTTGACATCAGCAGGGGGTAGATTGTTAGGCATGTTTGGTCACGTGGAAAGCAATGTTGTCCATTCTCGAAGAAAGACATCTCCAGAATTTTAAGCCCCTCTTTGAGTGTTTTTCCAAATGAACACACTTACTCAAGGGACCAAGGATATAAGCAAACTCAAACACTAGGCTTGGGCAGTTTTCAAATCCCACGGATACTCTGTAATCTGAAGATTAGCAATGTTAACATGTACATGTACAATCCCATAGAGAATGCTAACTAAATGCTAACGAGCGCATTGCAAACATTTTGTACAGTTTCTGACCTAAACTATACAAGTATACAAATAACAAAAAAATGCTACTCACCACAGAAGGTTGGTGGCACCTTAATTGGGGTGAATGGGCTTGTGGTAATGGCTGGAGCGGCATAGGTGGAATGGTATCGAATACATCAAACATGGTTTCCATGTGTTGGAAATGCCATTCCATTAACTATGCTCCAGACATTATTATGAGCCATCCTCCTCTCAGCAGCCTCCACTGCAACTCCCAGTTTGCTGCACTCACAAAACAAATATTAGCCAGCAAGGCTCTTGAATCAGGAACGGATTATCTGCTGTTACCAAGTGAATGCTTGATTTTGGAGGAAGCTAACCACTTAGCTAGATAGCTAACTAGCTACTAAATTAGCAAACCAAATGCACAATTGCAGAGAATTTAGCACATTTTAGACAGTTAACTTAATAGTTATAATATATCTAGCTTGCAAACATTTAGTTGTGAATTTCATACTGTAACTAGTTCACCTGGTGCATTCTGCACAATAATGAGTGACTCACAAGGCTCCAGTCTCTTGTTGTTGTGTGCTTGTAAACAAACACCACATGACACGTTGATTTGACTGGGGACTACCATAAGCTTCATAATAATGTGACAGGTGAAATGAAGAACGCAATGTTCTTTATCTCCTAACGTATTGCAAAAGATGACTGCAGGTATTTACTTAAAAAGTAGCTACAAATATTAAAATGTGTAAAAAAAAACATTGAAATAAGTTGGTATTTTGACGGTATTGAAAAACCATCCCGTGGCTTTTTCCAAACACCCCTGTATACGGTATACTGCCCAAGCCTAACTCTCTCTCACACACACACACACACACGCACACACACACACACACACACACACACACACACACACACACACACACACACACACACACACACACACACACACACACACACACACACACACACACACACACACACACACACACACACACACACACACACACACACACACACACACACGCACACACACACACACACACACACATACATACACACACACACACACACACAAACATATACACACACACACACACACACACAGACAACCCCCCCCCCCCCCCCCGGCTTTGAATTCAGATTAGATTTTTGGTGGTACTTTTGTCCTGCCTAGTGCCTACCTGTGTCCAATGATTTCAGCTGCTTGGGTTTGTTGCTAGGGCTTAGAAAGGCTAGTTATTGTCTTTAAGGAATCACTTATTGTCAAGGCACTGAACAAATGGGTGCATTTAGTGTGTGCATGTGTGTTTTAGTGTTCGTGTGGTTAGTGCATGTGTGACTCATCCAGCCCTGCAGCCCATAATTTGTGTCCACACCATCTGTATTTTCACTATGATAGGTAACATAGCCCTGCAGAGGAGTGGGACTACGATAGGTAACATAGCCCTACAGGGGAGTGGGACTATGATAGGTAACATAGCCCTACAGGGGAGTGGGACTATGATAGATAACATAGCCCTGCAGAGGAGTGGAACTATGATAGATAACATAGCCCTGCAGAGGAGTGGAACTATGATAGGTAACATAGCCCTACAGAGGAGTGGGACTATGATAGGTAACATAGCCCTACAGGGGAGTGGGACTATGATAGATAACATAGCCCTGCAGAGGAGTGGAACTATGATAGATAACATAGCCCTGCAGAGGAGTGGAACTATGATAGGTAACATAGCCCTACAGAGGAGTGGAACTATGATAGGTAACATAGCCCTGCAGAGGAGTGGGACTATGATAGGTAACATAGCCCTGCAGGGGAGCGGGACTATGATAGATAACATAGCCCTGCAGAGGAGTGGAACTATGATAGATAACATAGCCCTGCAGAGGAGTGGAACTATGATAGGTAACATAGCCCTACAGAGCAGTGGAACTATGATAGGTAACATAGCATTACAGAGGAGTGGAACTATGATAGGTAACATAGCCCTGCAGGGGAGTGGGACTATGATTAGTAACATAGCTCTGCATAGGAGTGGGACTATGATGGGTAACATAGCCCTGCAGAGGAGTGGGACTACGATAGGTAACATAGCCCTACAGGGGAGTGGGACTATGATAGATAACATAGTTCCACTCCTCTGCAGGGCTATGATAGATAACATAGCCCTGCAGAGGAGTGGAACTATGATAGGTAACATAGCCCTGCAGAGGAGTGGAACTATGATAGGTAACATAGCCCTACAGAGGAGTGGAACTATGATAGGTAACATAGCATTACAGAGGAGTGGAACTACGATAGGTAACATAGCCCTGCAGAGGAGTGGGACTATGATAGGTAACATAGCCCTACAGGGGAGTGGGACTATGATAGATAACATAGACCTGTAGAGGAGTGGAACTATGATAGATAACATAGCCCTGCAGAGGAGTGGAACTATGATAGGTAAGATAGCCCTACAGAGGAGTGGAACTATGATAGGTAACATAGCATTACAGAGGAGTGGAACTATGATAGGTAACATAGCCCTGCAGGGGAGTGGGACCATGATAGGTAACATAGCCATGCAGAGGAGTGGGACTATGATAGGTAACATAGCCCTGCAGGGGAGTGGGACTATGATAGGTAACATAGCCCTGCAGGGGAGTGGGACTATGATAGGTAACATAGCATTACAGAGGAGTGGAACTATGATAGGTAACATAGCCCTGCAGAAGAGTGGAACTATGATAGGTAATATAGCATTACAGAGGAGTGGAACTATGATAGATAACATAGCATTACAGGGGACTGGGACTATGATAGATAACATAGCCCTGCAGAGGAGTAGAAACTATGATAGGTAACATAGCCCTGCAGAGGAGTGGAACTATGATAGGTAACATAGCCCTACAGAGGAGTGGAACTATGATAGGTAACATAGCATTACAGAGGAGTGGAACTATGATAGGTAACATAGCCCTGCAGAGGAGTGGAACTATGATAGGTAACATAGCCCTGCAGAGGAGTGGAACTATGATAGGTAACATAGCCCTACAGAGAAGTGGAACTATGATAGATAAAATAGCCCTGCTGAGGAGTAGAAACTATGATAGGTAACATAGCCCTACAGAGGAGTGGAACTATGATAGGTAACATAGCATTACAGAGGAGTGGAACTATGATAGGTAACATAGCCCTGCAGGGGAGTTGGACTATGATAGGTAACATAGCCTTGCAGAGGAGTGGGACTATGATAGGTAACATAGCCCTGCAGGGGAGTGGGACTATGATAGGTAACATAGCCCTGCAGGGGAGTGGGACTATGATAGGTAACATAGCATTACAGAGGAGTAGAACTATGATAGGTAACATAGCCCTGCAGAGGAGTGGAACTATGATAGGTAACATAGCATTACAGAGGAGTGGAACTATGATAGATAACATAGCCCTGCAGGGGAGTTGGACTATGATAGATAACATAGCCCTACAGAGGAGTGGAACTATGATAGGTAACATAGCATTACAGAGGAGTGGAACTATGATAGGTAACATAGCCCTGCAGAGGAGTGGAACTATGATAGGTAACATAGGCCTGCAGAGGAGTGGAACTATGATAGGTAACATAGCCCTACAGAGGAGTGGAACTATGATAGATAACATAGCCCTGCAGGGGAGTGGGACTATGATAGATAACATAGACCTGCAGAGGAGTGGAACTATGATAGATAACATAGCCCTGCAGAGGAGTGGAACTATGATAGGTAACATAGCCCTACAGAGGAGTGGAACTATGATAGGTAACATAGCATTACAGAGGAGTGGGACTATGATAAGTAACATAGCTCTGCATAGGAGTGGGACTATGATGGGTAACATAGCCCCGCAGAGGAGTGGGACTATGATAGGTAACATAGCCCTGCAGAGGAGTGGGACTATGATAGGTAACGTAGCCCTGCAGAGGAGTGGGACTATGATAGGTAACATAGCCCTACAGGGGAGTGGGACTATGATAGATAACATAGTTCCACTCCTCTGCAGGGCTATGATAGATAACATAGCCCTGCAGAGGAGTGGAACTATGATAGGTAACATAGCCCTACAGAGGAGTGGAACTATGATAGGTAACATAGCATTACAGAGGAGTGGAACTACGATAGGTAACATAGCCCTGCAGAGGAGTGGGACTATGATAGGTAACATAGCCCTACAGAGGAGTGGAACTATGATAGGTAACATAGCCCTACAGGGGAGTGGGACTATGATAGGTAACATATCCCTACAGAGGAGTGGGACTACGATAGGTAACATAGCATTACAGAGGAGTGGAACTATGATAGGTAACATAGCCGTACAGAGGAGTGGAACTATGATAGATAACATAGCCCTGCTGAGGAGTAGAAACTATGATAGGTAACATAGCCCTACAGAGGAGTGGAACTATGATAGGTAACATAGCATTACAGAGGAGTGGAACTATGATAGGTAACATAGCCCTGCAGGGGAGTGGGACTATGATAGGTAACATAGCCTTGCAGAGGAGTGGGACTATGATAGGTAACATAGCATTACAGAGGAGTGGAACTATGATAGGTAACATAGCCCTGCAGAGGAGTGGAACTATGATAGGTAACATAGCCCTGCAGAGGAGTGGAACTATGATAGGTAACATAACCCTGCAGAGGAGTGGAACTATGATAGGTAACATAGCCCTGTAGAGGAGTGGAACTATGATAGGTAACATAGCCCTGCAGAGGAGTGGAACTATGATAGGTAACATAGCCCTGTAGAGGAGTGGAACTATGATAGGTAACATAGCCCTACAGAGGAGTGGAACTATGATAGGTAACATAGCCCTGCAGAGGAGTGGGACTATGATAGGTAACATAGCCCTGCAGAGGAGTGGAACTATGGTAGGTTACATAACCCTGCAGGGGAGTGGAACTATGGTAGGTAACATAACCCTGCAGAGGAGTGGAACTATGATAGGTAACATTGCCCTGCAGGGGAGTGGGCCTATGATAGGTAACATAGCCCTGCAGGGGAGTGGAACTATGATAGGTAACATAGCCCTGCAAGGGAGTGGGACATAAAACACTGAATATACTCCAGTCAGGAAAGTAGATTTTTATTTAGATCAGCTATTTTTACGATATCAAAGTCCCATTGCAATTTATATTCTTTGTTCTCAATATCACAAGGCTGTTTGAAAGTGATATTTGTCATTTACTGGTAAAAGTTTTTGGGTGAAATGGCTTTATAAAGGAATAATGCATCACTATCAGAATGCCTGAGGAAGATTTGTTGCAATGTCATATAATTGTATGTCGTGTCTTTTTGTCATTGAAGCTTATGAAATGTGTGTGTGTGTGGGTGTGTATGTGTGCGTGTGTGCGTTCCCCAGTCCTTATCAGTGTGATTATGTTTGCTGAGACTTTCTCAGTCATGTAGAGAAAGTCCTTCCAAGTTGTCTATTTGCCAACGAGATGTCTCATTCTAAATCAGATTACCGCCTTTCATTAAGATAATGTTCCATTAGACATAGAATACATTTCCTAAAGGTACTCTATCTGCCTCCATTGCCGCTCTCATAGGGTAAATAAGATGACATTGAAAATGTCGGATACGTCTGGTGCTGTATTGGCTGAGTGTATAGGTACACTTGTGTTCCAAAAATGTTCTTCGGCTGTCCCCATAGGAGAACCCTTTATGGTTCCATGTAGACCCCTTTTTGGTTCCAGGTTAAACTCTTTTGGATTCCATGTAGAACCCTTTGTGCAAAGGGTTTTACATGGAACCCAAAAGGGTTCTATCTGGAACAAAAAGGCTTCTACCTGGAACCAAAAAGGCTTCTTCAAAGGGTACTCCTATGGGGACATCCTCTCTCTCTCTCTCTCTCTCTCTCTCTTTCACTCTGATAATATTAGGCTATGACCGCTGATTCTGTTAATGACAGCGTGTGTGAGTACTGTTTTGGTGGCTTAGCTTCTTACGCTTATCAGGCTTGGCTTGGCTTGACTATTTTCAATTTCCTTCCCTGACAATTTGAAAAACAATTCTGTTCTACACATAGCTAATTATATTTTGGTCGCTATAGCCCAATGTTAAAGAGGTTATGCTCCATAACAATGATAAGAAGTGACAACTGACAGTCAACAGTCAACAGTGTCAAGCTTTTTTTTTGTTTCATAAATTGGTAAAGTTTAAGTCTCCTAATGTGGATGATGTGGACATGTTAATCAACACAGTGCTTAATGTGCCAGTTTACCCATGTGTATTAGCTTAGCATTTGACAGAGAAAAAAGATCATGTTACATTACACTCACCGTGTGGGCTGTATTCTCACTGGGGAGGCTGGAACTAGCTGGATATCATAGGCCTAGATTTAATCCAATACATTGTCCAAACAGAATATATTTGGAAATGCACATTTAGGTTATTTCTATCTAAATGCACAAGAAGTTACATAAATCCTGATGAGTAGTGGACCTCTTATCTATTAAAATTGTTTATGTTCTCATATATTGGCAGTCACGGTGTAACAACATTTTTATAAACATGTTGATTCCTTGTCTAAATATTATGCGGCTAACCAACCTATCCACAAATATGAAGGATTACCTTTCTCACGCTCTAACAGAGATTCTTCAGCGAATTAGTGGTTTGTGGATTTGGATGGATAAATCCTTCTCTTTGGTATTATTGCCTTCTCTATTCAAACACTAGTCACATCCCACTGGGCACAGACAGACATCAGTTCAACGTCTAGTTCTGATTTATATTTGGTCGAGTTGTCAACTAAAGTGAATTCAATTTAAATAAAAAACAATCACTCTGTCATTGGATTTAGGTTAAAAGAATATAGCCTTGCTATATATCAGTTTTTCACGTTGATTCAACGTCATCAGAAAACAATGTTGATTCAACCAGTTTTTGCCCAGTGGGATACCTCGTCTCTGCTGTTGAGATATGAAAATGTATCCAGCCACCCACCCTACACCAGAGCCAATATTTGACATTGCTTCCGAGCTTAGAATGGCTCCTGGTGTGTGATCCTACTCTGAAAGGCTTTGTGAATACATGTGTTCCTGTGCATTTGATGTTCTAGACTATTTAGATTAATCCCTCTTTACTAATCTCCTCCTCATCAAATTGAGGCAGGTGGCGTTCTTCTGGCGTCCGCCAAACCCAGATTTGTCCGTCGGACTGCCGGATGGTGAAGCGTGATTCATCACTCCAGAAAACGCGTTTCCACTGCTCCAGAGTCCAAGTTTTACACCACTCCAGCCGATGCTTGGCTTTGCGCATGGTGATCTTAGACTTGTGTGCAGCTGCTTGGCCATGGAGACCCATTTCATTAAGCTCCCGACGAACAGTTCTTGTGCTGATGTTGCTTCCAGAGTTAGTTTGGAACTTGGTAGTGAGCGTTGCACCCAACAATTTTTACGCGCTACGCACTGCAGCGCTAGCTGGTCCTGTTCTGTGAGCTTGTGTGGTCTACCACTTCACAGCCTTTGTTGCTCCTAGACATTTCTACTTCAAAATAACAGCACTTACAGTTGACAGGGGCAGCTCTAGCAGGGCATACATTTGACTAGTTGGAATGGTGGCATCCTATGACAGTGCAACGTTGAAAGTCAATGAGCTCTTCAGTACGGGCCATTCTATGCCAATGTTTGTCTATGGAGATTGCATGGCGGTGTGCTTTTCTACACCTGTCAGCAACGGATGTGGCTGAAATAGCCGAATCCCCTAATTTGAAGGTGTGTCCACATACTTTTGTATATATAGTGTAGGTATACCAGCTCTACTGTATTGCTGTGTGACCTCTAGCCTTTAGTGGGGGAAGGTCTGTGAGTAAGAGGCTGCAGATGGAAGGCTAAGAGCAGGGCCAGCTAGTAGCCAGGGAGGAAAAGGTGTGTGTGTGTGTGTGTGTGTGTGTGTGTGACTGCTCTTGGGGTAAACCTCATTATACATTTAGAGCATCCTGTTTTCCTTCTCTTAGACCGGACAGGTACATTGTTTGTGGATCAATAGTTTTTTCCTACTGGCTTCCTGATGGAGTGAAGTATATTTAAAACCCAGAAATCCCATTATCCCTGGCAAGGATGGGAAGCATACACAGCTCACTATCATGCAGGGAGATAGGCCACAGCTAGCAAACAGACCTGGGTTCAAATACTACGTTTTCTTTAGGCTGGCCTGGAGTGCCAGGTGGGTGGGGTTTGCATTTTTTGGGACTTTTGTCAACCTAATTTTGGACTAAATTACCTGGAAGGATTACTACTACCAAGGATTCCTTTTTCCAGAGGGTGCTCTGGCAAACAAACAGCAGAGACCTGAGGACACCATCCAACCTGGCACTGAGACAGACCAGATACAACTTTATTTAGCATTGAGGTGTGAAGTGAGAGTTGTTGATGCCTTTGAGCCATCCACATGCATTTTCTACAAGAAATCTGCCTCCAGAAATAAAAGCTTCTCCCAAGTGGGTGTGACACCTACTCCCGTTGCCTGCTGCACTGCTGCTTGGATTCCACCTGACGATCTGTTCACCGGCTGCCCTGGTCTGTCTCCCCCTGTCTGCTACAGGTACTACCACCACACTCCCACCTCATGCCCAAGCTTTCGCTCGCCTCCAGCACACAGGCACTGTTGGGGCGAGTGACTCTGAACTTACTATGGCTAGCCCCAAGTCGCTATATATTTTTTCTTGTGCATTTTGCTATTTGCCTAATGGCTCCTGCATGCTTTGTTGACGATTAACTTTCTTGTTTACCCAACTGTGGGACAGACTATTGTTACTAACCCCAATTTCTGCTTCACTGGTTTCTGCTCTCGTAAAAGCCTGGGTTTTCTGCATGTTAACACTAGAAGCTTATTACCCAAAATTGATCAATTGAAAGTGTGGGTTCACAGCTCCAATCCAGATGTGTTGGTCATTACTGAGACGTGTTTAAGATCTGTGTTTTGAATACTGAGGTTAACCTTTCTGGTTATAACCTTTTTCAGCAAGACAGATCTTCCAAAGGTGGGGGAGTGGCAATCTTTACCAAGGATCACCTTCAGTGCTCGGTTGTCTCCACCAAGTCTGTCCCCAAACAATTTGATTGGCTGGTTTTAAGCATTAAACTTTCAAATAGCTCTTTGTTGACTGTTGCTGGGTGTTATCGTCCTCCTTCAGCACCGGCATGTACCCTACCTGCCCTAAGCTCTCTCCAAGTCTGAATTTGTCCTGCTAGGTGACCTAAAATGGGACATGCTGGGACATGCCTCTGTAAATTGGTATAGAATCAGCTTGATCCCCTCTGTCGAAGACACTTGAACCTTCTTTTTTGATATTTTCAGTAGTATTGTTAACAAACATGATAGAAAATTAGAATCAAAAACAGGTTCAGCCCCTGGTTCGAACGTGATCTTGCAGAGTTACTTCACCTCAAGAATCGCATTTGGCGAAAGGCTTTGCACATGCATACTCAGGCTGACTGGCTCTCGTTCAGGCAAATGAGAAATAAGTGCACTCAGGCTATCCGGAAGGCCAAAGTTAGTTACTTTAAGGAGCAGTTCTCTCTCTGTGGGTCTAACCCCAAGAAGTTCTAAAGACCTTGGAAATAAACCCTCCTCTTCACAGCTGCCCATGTCCCTTAAAGTTGATGATCTGGTTGTTACTGACAAGAAGCACATGGCTGAGCTCTTTAATCACCACTTCATTAAGTCAGGATTCCTATTTGACTCAGCCATTCCTCCTTGCCCGTCCAACATTTCCTCATCTCCTAATGCGACTAGCCCCGATGCTCCTCCCTCTTTTTCCCCTGCCTGCTACAAAGTTTCTCCCTGCAGGCGGTCACTGAGTCCGAGGTGCTAAAGGAGCTCCTTAAACTTGACCCCAAAAAAACATCTGGGTCAGATGGTTTAGACCCTTCATCTTTAAGGTTGCAGCCCCTATCATCGCCAAGCCTATCTCTGACCTTTTTAACCCGTCTCTCCTCTTTGGGGAGTTTCCAATTGCTTGGAAGGCAGCCACGGTTCAACCTTTATTTAAAGGGGGGGATCAAGCTGGTTATAGGCCTATTTCTATTTTGCCGTTTATCAAAAGTGTTGGAAAAACTTGTCAATAATCAACTGACTGGCTTTCTGGCTGTCTATAGTATTCTCTCTGGTATGCAATCTGGTTTCCGCTCAGGTTATGGATGTGTCACTGCAACCTTAAAGGTCCTCAATGATGTCAACATTGCCCTTGATTCTAAGCAATGTTGTGCTGCTGTTTTCATTGACATGGCTAAAGCTTTTGATAAGGTAGACCATTCCATTCTTGTGGGCCGGCTAAGGAGTATTGGTGTCTCTGAGGGGTCTTTGGCCTGGTTTGCTAACTACCTCTCTCAATGAGTGCAGTGTAATAAGTCAGAACATCTGCTGTCTCAGCCACTGCCTGTCACCAAGGGTGTACCCCAAGGCTGGATTCTAGGCCCCACGCTCTTCTCAATTTACATCAACAACAGAGAGCTCCGGCAGTAGGAAGCTCTCTTATCCATTTATATGCAGATGATACAGTCTTATACTCAGCTGGCCCCTCCCCGGATTTTGTGTTAAAAGCTCTACAACAAAGCTTTCTTAGTGTCCAACAAGCTTTCTCTACCCTTAACCTTGTTCTGAACCCCTCCAAAACAAAGGTCATGTGGTTTGGTAAAACGAATGCCCCTCTCCCCACAGGTGTGATTACTACCTCTGAGGGTTTAGAGCTTGAGGTAGTCACCTCATACAAGTACTTGGGAGTATGCCTAGACGGTACACTGTCTTTCTCTCAGCACCACATAACAAAGCTGCAGGCTAAAGTTAAATCTAGACTTGGTTTCCTCTATCGTAATTGCTCCTTTTTCACCCCAGCTGCCAAACTAACCCTGATTCACATGGCCATCCTACCCATGCTAGATTACCGAGACGTAATTTATAGATCGGCAGGTAAGTATGATCTCGAGAGGCTACATGTTCTTTACCATTCGGCCATCAGATTTGCCACCAATGCTCCTTATAGGACACATCACTACACTCTATACTCCTCTGTAAACTGGTCATCTCTGTATACCTGTCACAAGACCCACTGGTTGATTATTATTTATAAAACCCTCTTAGGCCTCACTCCCGCTATCTGAGATATCTACTGCAGCCCTTATCCTCCATATACAATTCTGTTTAAGGTCCCCAAAGCACACACATCCCTGGGTCTCTGTTCGTTTCAGTTTGCTGCAGCTAGAGACTGGAACAAGCTGCATCAATCTCTTCTTTCAAAGACTCAATCATGGACACTCTTACTTACTGTGGCTGCTTTGTGTGATGTATTGTTGTCTCTACCTTCTTTCCCTTTGTGCTGTTGTCTGTGCCCAATAATGTTTGCACCCTGTTTTGTGCTGCTACCATGTTGTGTTGCTGCCATGTTGTGTTGCTACCATGTTGTTGTCCTGTTGTGTTGCTACCATGCTGTGTTGTTATCTTAGGTCTCTCTTTATGTAGTGTTGTCGCTCTTGTTGTGATGTGTGTTTTGTCCTATATTTTTATTTAATTTATTTTTATTTTTAATCCCAGCCCCCCGTCCCCGTAGGAGGCCTTTTGCCTTTTGGTAGGCCGTCATTGTAAATAAGAATTTGTTCTTAACTGACTTGCCTAGTTAAATAAAGGTTAAATGAAAATGAAATGTATTGATTCCATAGCAACAGGCAAGCACCATTATAATCCCCATTATTCAATATACCCTGTTTGTTGTTCTACCATGGCAATGTGCCCCCTCCATCTCAAGCCGGCTGTATGTTATTAGATTCCCCATCATGATTACCTAAATAAATATCCAGTAATATTTGTCTCATGTCCATTGTTTGGAAAAGTTTGGATCATTTGGAGCGGTGTTTATACACCGTGTTATTCTGAAAACCTTCATCATTCAATCACATTGTTCTTCAATGAAAGGGAGTTGTTGTGCTCAGTGGAATCGATCCGACGGAGGTCGGGATCACATTGTTTATTACTGTCTTTTTTAATGACAAGTCACGGCCAACACCGGGGTCGTTACTGATTTAACACTCATTTAGAATTCACTGTTGTTCCTTTAAATGAGTTCTGATGGTGATGGTGTACAAGAGCTTGGCTGAGGAGAGAGAGAGAGAGAGAGAGAGAGAGAGGGAGAGAGAGAGAGAATGACTAAGGCTAACTCTTTCCTTCCCTCTTTCCCTTCCAACAATGCAACCATAAATAAAACCACCCATCTAGCCCCTGTCCTGTGGCTAGTGTCCCAGTGCTGAAGGCCTGTGCTGTGCTGTTTGCTGGTTTTTCTGTGAAGTGCTTGTCTCTCTGCTGGCTGCTACTTGCTGTCCCTGGCTGTGAGCCTGTACTGTGCTATGGGCTTATGCTGTACTGCATGATGCGTTTGTGTAGTGCGGTTGTCGACCTACGGGTCTGTGCTGGTGTGTTTGCGTAGTGATTGTCTCACTGTTGGCTGCTACTTGATGTCCCTGGCCCCCAGGCCCCTTGGCAGAACCAAGTCTTTGAAGAGACCATCGATGTGGGCCGTATTAGCATTCCATGTAGGCGAGCCGCTGAAAACAGGTCGGGTTCCAGTTTCACACCACCTACTCTGAGTTTTACACTGGATCCACTCAAAAGTCTGAAATGCCACCGCCACCCTCTTGCTGCATACGGAATGAGAACAGATAAAAGAAGGCTAAAGAAGAGACATTATGTTAGCCCTCTCGACTTAATAGCAGAGCCATTTGTATGGATGTGACCCCTGGCTGCAATCAGGCCAGGTCAGAACAAAACAACAACACATTAGCTAGAGCAGGGAGGGGCTTCAAAATACTGTTGAGAGTTTCTGTTGAGAGTTAGAATTGTAGAATACACAAGGTGCAATTTCGAAATGCGGTTGTGCATCAGCAGTTTTTCTCTTGTTATGTCAGTCACTGACAGTCACTCAATTAGCTGATGTCAGCGAAAATGTTTTAGATTGGTAAATTAGTTTAGCCTGCTACAGTTGAAGTCGGACGTTTACATACACTTAGGTTGAAGTCATTAAAACTCAATTTTCAACCATTCCACAGATTTCATGTTAACAAACTATAGTTTCGGCAAGTCGGTTAGGACATCTACTTTGTGCATGATACAAGTAATTCTTCCAACAATTGTTTACAGACAGATTATTATACTTTTATCACAATTCCAGTGGATCAGAAGAAGTTTACATACACTAAGTTGACTGAAAATGATGTCATGGCTTTAGAAGCTTCTGAAAATGATGTCATGGCTTTAGAAGCTTCTGTTAGGCTAATTGACATAATTTGAGTCAATTGGAGGTGTACCTGTGGATGTATTTCAAGGCCTACCTTCAAACTCAGTGCCTCTTTCCTTCGACATCATGGGTAAATTCAAAAGAAATCAGCCAAGACCTCATCAATTTTGGTTCAAAGTCTGGTTCATCCTTGGGAGCAATTTCTAAATGCCTGAAGGTACCACATTCATCTTTACAAAGTATAAACACCATGGGACCTTTGATCTAACCTTTAAGTGATAATGCCAGAGATGCCGGTGTTTGGAGGATATATTGGCACGGGTGTTGTTAGGCACGGGACGAAGTTGAGGGCTTGCAAACCATGCCAATATAACTTTCAGGGGCATTATCACTTTTAAACAACAGGTTACCAACCTATTCAAATAATGATTTACATATTTTAATAAAAAAAAATATTTTGATGAATTTATTCATAGTATTTCATCCTTCCACGAGATATAGTCCCGACACAAATTGTTCCATCGATTTGGCTGCCAGTTCATTCTAAATGTTCTATTGCAACATCCTTGTCCCTTGCTTGCTAGCTAGCCAACTACGGCTAACTTACCGTCATGTCAAAAAGTGCAAGAATAACAGCAAAGTAGCTGCATTTGTTTTCGCTGTTTTCTAGTGACATTTATTTATTTTACATTTATTTGGGTACATTTGCTCTCTTGTCAGGACATTTTTTACAATGGTGATCAAGTTTCCACATTTTCTGGCTGGGCTGATGGGAGAGTGGATTGAACAGTAAAATGGAACATTTCAACGTCATAGCTTTAGCTGGTGGTAACTTATGTAATAGACACCGGCTGGAATGCTTTTTTTTAACCAATCAGGATTAGACTTTTATAATACTAAACAAGCACCATTGGGAGAAGTAGCAGAGCAGATGCTCCGGTGTGCTCTGGCAGCACTAAACCCCTGCTCCCACTGCACTGAATTGAAGCGCACTTAGCGTACTCTTTTGCCTTATGCTAAATTTGGTGATGTAGAAATGAGAGACTACATGTATGGCTGTTTTATGAAAATCTGGGAATATTTGGCCAAGGGAACCTTTCTGGTTGGTCTTAGTGAATGTAAAACAATTAGGAAGGAAGGCTTTTAAAACGGAATTGAGTGAAGTAGCAACAAATATGTTGAATGAACATAGAGTTCCTCACAAGTTAGACAAACCTTATATCTTTCAGTCTATGGCTATTTACTTACTTTTGGAGCTTTTGTAGCACGCATTTAGGCCTACTTGTCCTCTCCAAGAGCTCAAATCAAATCAAATAACATTTTATTGGTCACATACGTGGTTAGCAGATGTTATTAAGGGTGTAGCGAAATGCTTGTGGTTCTTGCTCCAACAGTGCAGGAATATCTAACAAGTAATATCTAACAATTTCACAACATATACCCAATACACACAAATCTAAGTAAGGAATGGAATTAAGAATATATACATACATGGACGAACGATGTCAGAGTGGCATGGGATAAGATACAGTAGAATAGTATAGAATACAGTATATGCATATGAGATGAGTAATGCAAGATATGTAAATATTATTAAAGTGACTGGTGTTCCATTTCTTAAAGTAGCCAGTGATTTGATTATCTGTCTATAGGCAGCAGCCTCTAATGGGCTAGTGATGGCTATTTAACAGTCTGATTGCCTTGATAAAGAAGCTGTTTTTCAGTCTCTCGGTCCCAGCTTTGATGCACCTGTACTGACCTCGCCTTCTGGATGATAGCGGGGTGAACAGGCAGTTGCTCCGGTGGTTGATGTCCTTGATGATCTTTTTGGCCCTCCTGTGACATTGGGTGCTGTAGGTGTCCTGGAGAGCGGGTAGTTTGCCCCCGGTAATGCGTTGGGCAGACCGCACCACCCTCTGAAGAGCCCTGCGGTTGTGGGCTGTGCAGTTTCCATACCAGGCGTTGATACAGCCCAGAAGGATGCACTCAATTGTGCATCTGTAAAAGTTTTTGAGGGTTTTAGGTGCCAAGCCAAATTTCTTCAGCCTCCTGAGGTTGAAGAGGCTCTGTTGTGCCTTCTGGTCCATTTCAGTTTGTCAGTGATGTGTACGCCAAGGAACTTGATGCTTTTCACCTTCTCCACTGCGGTCCCGTCGATGTGGATCGGGGGGTGCTCCCTCTGCTGTTTCCTGAATTCCACGATCATCTCCTTTGTTTTGTTGACGTTGAGTGAGAGGTTATTTTCCTGGCACCACACTCCCAGAGCACCGTCTCGTCATTGTTGGTAATCAGGCCTATTACTGTTGTGTCGTCTACAAAATTGTTGATTGAGTTGGAGGCTTGCTTGGCCAGGCAGTCATGGGTGAACAGGGAGTACAGCAGTGGGCTGAGCACGCACCCTTGTGGGGCCCCAGTGTTGAGGATCAGCGAAGTAGAGGGCGGCCCGCCAGGAAGTCCAGTGCCCAGTTGCACAGGGCGAGGTTCAGACCCAGGGTCTTGTGGCTCAGGCGTTGAGTGGCAGCTGACATAGCAGCAGTTTTGCTATGTAGAGGGAATATCTGCAAAGCTGATAGAGAATGGCTGATAGCCGATAGACTATAAAAGGCCAATATAGGCTTGGTCGTTTTCTAACCCAGACCCATGAGGCACTGGAACCCAACAAAATGAGTTCAGATTTTTGTGGCCCCCACCCCCATCAAAGTTGCCCATCCCTGAGCTGGAGTGATGCTTTCCCATCTGGGCCAGGACTGGTATAACGACACAGGGCGAGACCCAGATGCAGACACGGGAGGCAGATGGTTCGAGTCTCTGATATTTATTAAGAAACAAGGGGCAGGCAAGAGGCAGGTCGAGGACACTCAGAAGTTCAAAACCAGGTCAGAGTCCAAAAGGTACAGGGCTTGAGGTCAGGGCAGGCTGAATGGTCAGGCAAGCAAGCGGGTTCAGTGTCAGCGCAGGCAAAAGGTCAGAACCAGGAGGACAAGAAAAACAGACGAACAGAAAAACACGCTTTTGATTTGACAAGACAAGACAAACTGGCAACAGACAGACAGAAGACACCAGTATAAATACACAGGGAATAACGGGAACAAATGGGCGACACCTGGTGGGGGGAGGAGACAAGCACAAGACAGGTGAAACAGATCAGGGTGTGACAACTGGTAGGTTGTCTGTGATCTTACTGCATCATCGTGTAACTGCTATAGCACATCCACAGTACCTGAATGTTTCTGCCACATCCCTCATCATTCAAAGACTGTTCGACTGACGTTAATAGGATGCTGTGATTGGAACAGATTTCCTTTCTTTAGTTTTACCGACCGAAAATAACATCTGTTAAATTCTGCTAATTCATGCTGCTATTCACACTACAGCTCATATTAATTGCAAATGTACTTAGCAACGGAACGTTGCCTGGAGATGAAGCAGCCATGCAACTATCATTTCACGTCACTCTCTGCTTTAATGAGCCCGTTTTTCCCCTGGTTTTCTCTTTTTTCATCTGTAACGATGAGTCAGACATAGTTCAGTTAAGTGAACTATCATGGTGACGTTGAGATGATTGTGTTTTTGATTGAGTTCAAGTGTGTGTGTTTGTGTGTCTGTGTTGGTGCTTGTGAGCGCGTGTCTGTTGGTGCGTGTGTTTGTGTGGAGTGTGAGCGTGTGGTGAGTGTATGTACAGTGCCCTTCGCTCTGTCCGTCCTACTCACAATATGGTCCTGCTGTGTGACTGTATGCAGAGTGAGTGGAGCTGTGTGTGGGAGACAACAACTGCAGGGTCTGCCTCACCTCGCTGCGCCCTCTCCTCCCTTCACTGGCATTACACAGCTCTCATAGTCATTAACAACCAAGCCAGTCTGTGATACAGCTGCAGCTATGCATCACCATCCAGCTCATTTTAGAGGGCTTTGGGAGGCGTCCAATACTCTGCTGTTATGCCTTCCCGTCACAAATTGGAATCAAAACAACATATTTTTTATCAATACGTATCAGTATGTAGCCTACAGTATGCACTGACTTACTGTACTGTAAGTTGCTTTGGATAAAAGCGTATGTTAGTGAAATATATTCATATTATTAATACATGATTTCTTCCCGAGCGGGGCATGTTTCAGTCAGTTGGGTCAGATGCTGGATGGATTGATGTAGGTCTGTGATTCTGTGTTTTTCTCGTGTGTGTGTGTGTGTGTGGGGGGGGGTGTGATTGTGTTTGTGCTTATCTGTGTGTGTGTGGTGGGGACTAGACCAGACTGTTGGTCTCCTCTGGTATTATTTGTTCATTTCCTGATGGTGCGTCTCTCTAATACCACACAGCATCGGGACAGCATCGAGACAGTCCTAATGGCATTTTGAGGACCTGCACTTTTTAATATAATTGGATAGGATAGAGAGAAAGAGGAAATATGGGAGAGTGAGTGTGTTGAAATAGCAGTGGGATGGATTCGATTCAGCGGCAATGGCTTAGACAACTACACCCCCCAGACCACAGGGACCTGCACTTTTGGCAAACAACTCATCACATGGCTTCTATTTTAATAGGTTTTGATGTGTTTGGCATCAATAGATCTTGTTGTTCTGAAATTTCTTCCCCGAAACAGATGTGAACTAAATTATTATTTCACAGAACATTGCACAAGCTCTCTCTACCTTCTACGAATCTCTGTAACTATAATTTAACAAGCCAAAACAACATGACTTTCAGAAACTAAGCAACGTAACTTTAATGGCTACCATTCTTTGTTCACTCAACCAAAACCCCATCTGTCTGTAGTGAAGCAGGATATTGTATAAAAGATCCCTTAACCTACTTTAGCTGGAGGAATCTGATCACAGTGTGTGCGTCCCAAATGGCACCGAAAGCCCTATGGGCTGTGGCCAAAAGTAGTGCACTACAGTATACCGTAACTAGTGTGCCATTTTGCAGTGTACAGCATGGTTGGTGCATTTCAGGCTGCGTAGGTTTTATTTGCGAAATGAGCCCATACTGTTAGCTGCTCCACTTGCAGGAACTAAACTGTTGCACGATATTACTGTTATATAAATTGGTAATCAGGATGTTTACGATGTTGGAAAACTCCCACATTTCAGTTTTTCTTCAATATGGTGAGCTATTTTTCATGTTTTTCATCTATCATCATACATGCGCTTTTCAGCTTTAAAAGTTTCCTGTAAAACTGCCATATGATGTACTGCCCCGGTCAAAAGTTTGGAATATTAATCATTCAAGGGTTTTTCTTTATTTGCACTATTTTTTACATTGTATAATTGTCAGGCTCTGGCCATAGAGAAGCAATAGGCTTCTCTATGTAGCTTGGTCAGAGTCTGACAGTGTCGTTCTTTTCTGTTTCTTTGTGGGTTTTGGGTGGATCTCTAATTAGAGGCAGCTGCTACCCGTTGTCTCTAATTAGGGATCCAATATATGTCGAGTCTGTCCTTCACTTGTGGTGGGTTGTTATCGATGTATGTCGCAGTCACGGTGTAGTAAGTGTGTTTTCTTTACGTCCGTTCATTGGTGTGTTTTGTGAACGTGACGTTAGTCTGTTCGTTAGTCTGTTTGTTTAGTTCTGTAGTTCGTCATTTCGTTCTGTTTGTTATACATAGTAATTATAATTATTATTACATAGTATATTAAAAGAAATGTCGAACTACTATCCCTGCGCTGCGTCTTGGTCTCTCCACATCCCATGCCGTGACAATAATACAAGTGAAGACATCAAAACTATGACTTAACACATGGAATCATGTAGTAACCAAAAACGTTTTAAACAAATCAAAATATATTTTATATTTGAGACTCGGTGACAGCTTTGCACACTCATGGCATTCTCTCAACCAGCTTCATGAGGACTGCCACATGAATGGAAGACCCAGAAATACCTCTGCTGCAGAGGATAAGTTCATTAGAGTTACCAGCCTCAGATTGCAGCCCAAATAAATGCTTCACAGAGTTCAAGTAACAGACACATCTCAACATCAACTGTTCAGAAGAGACTGTGTGAATCAGGCCTTCATGGTCGAATTGCTGCAAAGAAACCACTAGTAAAGGACACCAATACGAATAAGAGACTTGCTTGGGCCAAGAAACACAAGAAATGGACATTAGACCGGTGGAAATGTGTCCTTTGGTCTGGAGTCCAAATTTGAGATTTTTGGTTCCAACCTCAACCAAATTTAGATGGTTTGGGATGAGTCGGACCGCAGTAAAGGAAAAGCAGCCAACAAGTGCTCAGCATATGTGGGAACTCCTTCAAGACTGATGGAAAAGCATTCCAGGTGAAGCTGGTTGAGAGAATGCCAAGAGTGTGCAAAGATGTCATCAAGGCAAAGGGTGGCTATTTAAAGAAATTTAGAGATATTTAGAGATACATTATATTATCATTTGTTTAAAACTTTTTTGTTACTACATGATTCCATATGTGTTATGTCATAGTTTTGATGTCTTCACTTTTATTCTACAATGTAAAAAATGTTGCAAATAAAGAAAAACCTTTGAATGAGTAATATTCCAAACTTTTGACCGGGTGTGTAAGTGATTGATTTGAGATTACATCACTATGTATAAACACTGTGGTGCTGGATGACCCTGGTCTATTTCATCTATCATCACAGTACTTGTCTCTTAACATTTACCTTAAGACATATGTCTGTGTGTGTCAAAACAGCACTGTAGCAAATTTTTTTGTAGACCTTTGTTCTAACAAGACACCTGCTTAGTATGGCGAGCCATGATGCCGACACTGTGAATGTGACTGGTCCTGAAACAGCTAGCGGATGGTGACTCGGGCCTCAGAGCCCTGGGCCCAGTCAGAGCTCATTGCTCATTGCCAGTCTGGACACACACTGTTTTTAAAGAGGGAGTTGCATTGAGGCAATGTGTCGGCAGTGGAGGGCTCTGTCTCTTTTGCTTAAAGATATGCTGTCTCCTTCTGTTAATCTGCACTGATTTGGAAAGACTTGACAGTTGAAAACAATATGGTGGACACTCATAACAGAAATCAAGCCTAGCTATCAGGCAACTTCTGATGAGAAGGTCCTTATGAGTCCACTTGTACAGGTTGCCACTTCAGAGGGATCTGTCACAAACTCATACAGTAGTCAATACAATCACAAGGCTGCCTTTGTCGTGTTCACTCAAAGCCTTGAGGAGGAAGACAGTTGCTCTTTCACCATTGTGTCCCGAAATAAATACTGTAACAACCCCAGAAACAGAAATATATTTCCGGCCCCCCAAAAAACTAGGCCAAACAACTGAAAATCCACAAACAAGGAACCTCTTAGGAGGGCTACAGAGGAGCTTGTTAGCACTTCCCTCTTTGTTATTGTTTATTTATTGGTGTACTTTTGACAGTTTT
Organism: Thymallus thymallus; assembly: GCA_023634145.1. Classification (NCBI taxonomy): domain Eukaryota; kingdom Metazoa; phylum Chordata; class Actinopteri; order Salmoniformes; family Salmonidae; genus Thymallus; species Thymallus thymallus. Next base: position 25,226,826 of record CM042414.1, read on the forward strand.
AAAGGGTTTCTCATTATTTAACCCCATTTGGGAATACCATTAACTGTAGGATTCATTAAATTGGAGTTGGTTTAATTAATAATTAAAGAGGTAATCTGCAATCCAACTGCTTTAAATATATTGGATAAATAAGACGTTAAACGTAAACAGCACTATCTCTCCAGGCAGTGGCGTCCTGCAGCTGCTCCTTTCTTTCTCTCCTCCTTCCTCTTTCTCTCTTCCTTTCCCGACTTTCTCTCCTCCTTTCCCCTCTTTCTCTCTTCCTTTCCCCTCTTTCTCTCCTCCTTTCCCCTCATTCTCTCTTCCTTTCCCCTCTTTCTCTCCTCCTTTCCCCTCTTTCTCTCCTCCTTTCCCCTCTTTCTCTCCTCCTTTCCCCTCTTTCTCTCCTCCTTTCCCCTCTTTCTCTCTTCCTTTCCCCTCTTTCTCTCCTCCTTTCCCCTCTTTCTCTCTTCCTTTCCCCTCTTTCTCTCCTCCTTTCCCCTCTTTCTCTCCTCTCCCCTCTTTCTCTCTTCCTTTTCTCTCTTCCTTTCCCCTCTTTCTCTCCTCCTTTCCCCTCTTTCTCTCTTCCTTTCCCCTCAGGAAAGCAAACAGAGAGCAAGGTCACAATCAGATCCTGACAACTGGGTGAAACCAGACAGACAGGTTTATAGCTTCTTGGGGATTCTTACAGTAAAGATTGTATGACTGCAAGGCTATCATCAATCAATAGTGTAAACTCAGTCATGCCTCTGCTATGCGTCACATTTACAGTACATACAGTTGAAGTTGGAAGTTTACATACACTTAGGTTGAAGTAATTAAAACTCAATTTTCAACCACTCCACAGATTTCATGTTAACTAACTATAGTTTTGGCAAGTCGGTTAGGACATCTACTTTGTGCATGACACAAGTAATTCTTCCAACAATTGTTTACAGACAGATTATTTCACTTATAATTCACTATATCACAATTCCAGTGGGTCAGAAGTTTACATACACTAAGTTGACTGTGCCTTTTAAACAGCTTGGAAAATTCCAGAAAATGATGTCATGGCTTTAGAAGCTTCTGATAGGCTAATTGACATAATTTGAGTCAATTGGAGGTGTACCTGTGAATGTATTTCAAGGCCTAACTTCAAACACAGTGCCTCTTTGCTCGACATCATGGGAAAATCAAAAGAAATCAGCCAAGACCTCAGAATTTTGACCTCCACAAGTCTGGTCCATCCTTGTGAGCAATTTCCAAACGCCTGAAGGTACCACGTTCATCTGTACAAACAGTAGTACACAAGTATAAACACCATGGGACCATGCAGCCGTCATAGCGCTCAGGAAGGAGACGCGTTCTGTCTCCTAGAGATGAAGGTACTTTGGTGCGAAAAGTGCAAATCAATCCCAGAATAACAGCAAAGGACCTTGTGAAGATGCTGGAGGAAACGGGTACAAAAGTATCTATATCCACAGTAAAACGAGTCCTATATCGACATAACCTGAGAGGCCGCTCAGCAAGGAAGAAGCCACTGCTCCAAAACCGCCATAAAAAAGCCATACTACGGTTTTCAACTGCACATGGGGACAAAGATTGTCCTTTTTGGAGAAATGCCCACTGGTCTGATGAAACAAAATTAGAACTGTTTGGCCATAATGACCATCGTTATGTTTGGAGGAAAAAGGGGGAGGCTTGCAAGCCGAAGAACACCATCCCAACCGTGAAGCACGAGGGTGGCAGCATCATGTTGTGGGGGTGCTTTGCTGTAGGAGGGACTGGTGCACTTCACAAAATAGATGGCATCATGAGGAAGGAAATTATTTTGATATATTGAAGCAATATCTCAAGACATCAGTCAGGAAGTTAAAGCTTGGTCGCAAATGGGTCTTCCAAATGGACAATGACCCCAAGCATACTTCCAAAGTTGTGCAAAATGGCTTAAGGACAACAAAGTCAAGGCATTAGAGTGGCCATCACAAAGCCCTGACCTCAATCCTATAGACAATGTGTGGGCAGAACTGATAAAGCGTGTGCGAGCAAGGAGTCCTACAAACCTGACTCAGTTACACCAGTTCTGTCAGGAGGAATGGGCCAAAATTATTATTGCGGGAAGCTTGTAGAAGACTACCCGAAACGTTTGGCCCAAGTTAAACAATTGAAATGCCATGCTACCAAATACTACTTGAGTGTATGTAAACTTTTGACCCACTGGGAATGTGAATGACATTTCACATCCTAACTGACCTACGACAGGAACATTTTACTAGGATTAAATGTCAGCGATTGTGAAAAACGAAGTTTAAGATGTATGTAAACTTCCGACTTCAACTGTATATTATGGCATACAGTATGTGTTTTATACCTGGTACTGTATCTGTCAAGATTCTTGGCATTCTTATAGCTAGTGGTTTCGAGACAGCCATATCACAGAGACATCTCTATCCTCACTGTCTGAAAGTGTTTCGTTGAGCTGTTTTGACTAGGCATTGCCAGTCACAGAGTTACGTCTTCGGGCTAGCCTGCCATTGTCCAACGCCTGTTATGTGTACTTGTGTGTACAGTATGTCTCACATCAGTCTCCCATTCGACAAGACTCATGGAGTGCCTAGTAATGGAAAGGGCCAGGGATAGAGTGGCTCTCCTCTTTAGCTGACAAGCATTTATGCTTAGACACTTAATGCACACACACACACACATTCAAGTCGCTGCGTCTCCCAGCCTGACAAACCACAGGAAAAAAAGACAATTTAGGCAGCACTCGATGCGGGGTAGATACATTTTAGTCCTGGGTCGAACTGAGTGACTCAGTGGTAATGTACAGATATGATTGCAGTCATTTTGCTCAACAGTCCTGTGTCTCTTCTATGGCCTGATGCTTCGATCCCCTTTCTCACCTGCTGGCATATTCAAGTCGAGTTCTTCTGATCAGATGGCTAAAATGAAAAGGAATAGGTCAGAGGAGAGATGTTGCTTGTGTTTTAAGAGAGGAAGGAAAATGTTTTGCTTTTGTGTTTTCTAGTTCTGTACATAGTAATCAGTGTAGTTAGCCTACTCTTCAGTTTTCTCTCCCTGAGCGGGTGTGGCTGTGTGTCTTTGGCACACGTGTGGTCCTGCATATGCATGTGCGTGCGTCCATGCGTCTGTCTGTGTATCTCCCAGATCTGTTATTATAATGTGGAGCAGTAGAAGGTACAAACAGGGGACCTGGGTCCAGGCTGTGACCTTGTTTGCTAGTTCAGTGTCAAACCTATTCTTTCCACTTATACTCATATCTTAAGGATCGCCAGAAGGCCCTTAGAGCCGCTCGATACTCAACCGTCTCAGCCTGACTGTGTGTATGTCTGTGTGTGTAATATCATTAGGCTGAGTAAATATGACCATATGAATGTTATCCCACGGACACCAATCCTCTAAGAAAACACATTGGCTATTACATATCACAGTGCACTGCACACACAGGCTGTCTTTAGCCATATTTGCAGTTGTCCCATTGCATTTATTGGTCAGCTTTACATTATTCACTGAGCATGAACATTGCCCTATTTAACGGCCGCCTCCCATGCTTCTCAAGACTGCGCTTAACCATACACAACAAGGCCCAGTGTTTTTCTAAGACCTCTTCTCCTGTACACTCTATAAGATGTATCACAGTGAAAAAACGAACAATCTATTCTTCCCTTTAATTGTATGGTACGTTGACCAAGCTTTTACTTAAGCCATTGTGCTTATTTCAGTTTCCCCCCAGAAATGGAGAACTATTGTTATGGGTAGGCTTTAACACAGATCAGTCAGTCTAATGCCAACCCTGACCTATATTTGAAGACCTCAGACAGACCACCACACACTGTAGATGCCCACTGTAATGACCTCAGAGTAGGACATACAGGATATGCCACAGACAACAGAGAGTTCAGGGCCAGTGGGAAGGGAACCAATGATATAGTGTGTATATATATTTTTTAATTTGTATTTAACTGTATGTCTAGACTCTATGGTGGTAACCAATGGGAGTGTGATTTCTAAGTCAGTCAGATACTGAGGAGAACCCTGGAGATTAAATGTTGTTGTTTATGGTTATAGTAATGTGTGACGTTGTAGTCTAGGCATTCGTATGCTCACTGCTATATTAATACACATACGGAACGCACATAAACACATAAGTAAAACCCTCGCCACACACAACCCCCCCAATATTCTTGGCTCCCGAGTGGCGCAGCAGTCTAAAGCACTGTATCTGGTTCAAATCCAGGCTGTATCACATCCGGCTGTGATTGGGAGTCCCATAGAGCAGTGCACAATTGGCCCAGGTTTGGCCGGGGTAGGCCATCATTGTAAATAATTCTAATAATTCTCACATACACATACTTACACACTCATTCATGCATGTAAACCCACTTCCACCCTCCTTCCCCGTGAGTCTGTCACATTGGACAGGACAGGATGGACTCAGAGAGCTGGATCCTACTGTCAGGCTCTGGCCATAGAGAAGCCTTTTGCTTCTCTATGTAGCCTTGGGCAGAGTCTGACAGTTCTAGGTTAGGTTTTCTATGTGGTGTTTTGTGTTGGATCCCTAATTAGAGGCAGCTGCATTACATTGTCTCTAATTAGGGATCCTACTTATGTTTGTTTGTTCATTGGTTCATTGTCTCTGTCCGTAGTTTTTTTTGTATAGTTTGTCACATTGAGTATATTTATTAATAAATTACCACGTCGAACCATTACTGCGCTGCGCCTTGGTCTGTCTATACACCCGATCCTGACAGAATGAACCACCAATCGACCAAGCAGCGCAATTTGGGAGAGAAGGAGAAGAAGGGAGGACAGCGTCGAAATCGGGGAGCAGGAAGGAATGGAGCCTGAAGGCAACCCCAATAAAAACAATTGGGTGGGCTATGGGGGTGGTCTGGTCGCGAGGAGGAAGCGCCAGTACCACTCTCCATGTGGAATTTGCAGAGGCCGGAGTATAAGTGGGGGGCAAAGTCCGCTCCACCGGTGCCCAGTCCGGGTCCGGTCATCTGCTCCACTCCCATGCTGGAGCAGTCCGCTACACCGGTGCGCCTCCCTAGTCCAGTGCGTCCCGTGCCGGCTCCCCGCACCCGACCTCCAGTGCGTGCGCCCAGCCAGGTGCCTCCAGTGCCGGCTCCACGCACCCGACCTCCGGTGCGCCTCCCCAGTCCGGTACGTCCCGTGCCGGCTCCCCGCACCCGACCTCAAGTGCTTGCGCCCAGCCAGGTGCCTACAGTGCCGGCTCCACGCACCCGACCTCCGGTGCCCTCAAGGGCCCGAGCAGTCCACTCCACCGGTGCCTAGTCCGGGTCCGGTCGTCGGCTCCGCTTCCGTACCAGAGCAGTCCGCTCCACCAGTGCCCAGTCCGGGTCCGGTCGTCTGCTCCACTCCAGTGCCAGAGCACTGTTTGTTTGTTCCACACCCTAGGTGTGGTTCATTGTCTCCATGTCTGTCGAAGTAAGTGTATTTACGTTGATTGTATCGTTTTTTTGTATAGTTCGTCACATTGAGTATATTTATTAATAAATTACCATGTTGAACCATTACTGCGCTGCACCTTGGTCTCTCTATAACTCGATCCTGACACCTACCTGTAGGCTCTCCACCAATTACAGTGCCTTCGGAAAGTATACAGACCCCCTTGACTTTTTCCACATTTTGTTACGATACAGGCTTATTCTAAAATGTATTAAATAGTTTTTTTCCTCGTCAATCTACACAATAACCCATAATGAAAAACAAAAACTTGTTTTTACTGAAATCACATCACATTTACATATAAGTATTCAGACCCTTTACTCAGTACTTTGTTGAAGCACCTTTGGCAGTGATTACAGCCTCAGGTCTTCTTGGGTATGATGCTACAGGCTTGGCACTCCTGTATTTGAGGAGTTCTTGGTCTCCTCCCTGACCAAAGACCTTCTCCCCGATTGCTCAGTTTGGCCAGCTCCAGGAAGAGCATTGTTGGTTCCAAACTTCTTACATTTAAGAATGATGGAGGCCACTGTGTTCTTGGGGACCTTCAATGGTACCCTTCCCCAGATCTGTGCCTCATGGCTTGGTTTTTGCTCTGACATGCACTGTCAATAGATGCATCTTATATAGGCAAGTGTGTGCCTTTCCAAATCATGCCCAATTAATTGAATTTACCATAGGTGGACTCCAATCAAGTTGTAGAAACATCTCAAGGATGATCAATGGAAACAGGATGCACCTGAGCTTAATTTTGAGTCACATAGCAAATGGTCTAAATACTTATGTAAATAAGTTATTTCTGTTTATAAAACATTTGCTAAAAACTGTTTTTTCTTTGTCATTATGGGGTATTGTGTGTAGATTGCCAATGAATGTTTTAGAATAAGGCTGTAACCTAACAAAATGTGGAGAAAGTCAAGGGGTCTGAATACTTTCCGAAGGCACTGTATGTGCCTCCTGATTACTCCTGCAATAGAGAGATCGATAGGCAATGACTGGATTCCCTGACACAGTGCAGGCATGTGGTGGCAGGAAGCGGATATCTTTAGTGAATTTATTATACACTAAAGCTTTTATTATGTATTTAGTATGTATGAAATGTAGGAGCTGAAGCTGTACGAAGTTGGGGCAGACTGGCATCTGCTTTGGCTGGTTCTGCTGTTTTAACATCACAGGGATGAAATGGAGCCTCCTCCATGAGACGAAGGTACAATAGGTGACCACAGAGTCTTGTCTATATCTCCATCACCTCTCCCCTGCTTCGTCTCTCTCTCTCTCTCTCTCTCTCTCTCTCTCTCTCTCTCTCTCTCTCTCTCTCTCTCTCTCTCTCTCTCTCTCTCTCTCTCTCTCTCTCTCTCTCTCTCTCTCTCTCTCTCTCTCTCTCAGGTCACAGCTGAGAGCTCTGTGATTTGACGGCTACTGCTATGTCCTCAGCGTGTGTGCCTGCAGGCTGGTGGCTCCACAGAAGTGGTCTCCTTATCAGATGCTCACAGTGGACCCGACCAGTCTGTCTCAATACTGCAGTGCTGCACCGGAGAAGGGATGTGCCTGTTGTGGGGTTGTGTATGTGTCAGGGTTGTGCTCAATTCAGAATTGAATTGAATATGTCTCATAAATTCCAATTAAATTATTGAATTTGAATTGAAGGAAATATAATTTAGTTAAATTAAATTATAATGCCTCTTCAATTCCATTTTATGTGTAGTCTATACAAATACGTCTTGTACATACAACTTACTGAAAAACCTGGCTTCTGGCAATTTGCAGCAAGGTAAGGATGTTTGACACAGTAGCATACAGAGCCATAAAGTGGTGATGTATTTTCAATCCAGGTTTAAAATGTCAGCTTTAGAGAGCATGTTTCCCCCTCGGAGGGTCCAAAGGTGCAGCCATGAAACTATACATTCGGGCAGGTAGCTTTCTCCTGGCATCCGCCAAACACGGATTAGTCCGTCGGACTGCCAGATGGTGAAGTGTGACTCATCACTCCAGAGAACACGTTTCCACAGTCCAATGGCGGCAAGCTTTACACCACTCCATTTATCACTTGGTATTGCGCATGATGATCTTAGACTTGTTTGCAGCTGCTCAGCAATTCAAACCCATTTCATGAAGCTCTCGACGAACAGTTATTGTGCTGACGTTGCTTCCAGAGGCAGTTTGGAACTTGATACTGTTACAACTTAGGACAGACGATTTTATGCTCTACACGCTTCAGCACTTGGCGGCCCCGTTCTGTGAGCTTGTGTGGCCTACCATTTTGCGGCTGAGCCGTTGTTGCTCCTAGACGTTTCCACTTCACAAAAACAGCACTTACAGTTGACCGGGGCAGCTCTAGCAGGGCAGAAATGTGACGAATTGACTTGTTGGAAAGGTGTCATCCTGTGACGGTGCCATGTTTAAAGGGAAACCCAGCCGCGTGCTGCCCAGTGATGTGAACCTACCAGATGGGCTAAATGCCTTTTATGCTCGCTTTGAGGCAAGCAACACTGAAGTGTGCATGAGAGCACCAGCTGTTCCGGATGACTGTCTGATCACGCTCTCCATAGCCAATGTGAGCAAGGTCAAACAGGTCAACATTCATAAAGCCGTAGGGCCAGATGGATTACCAGGACCTGTACCCTGTAGCACTCCTATGTGAAAATGCTGTTCATTGGCTACAGCTCAGCATTCAACACCATAGTGCCCACAAAGCTCATCACTAAGCTAAGGACCCTGGGACACATCCCTCTGCAACTGGCACCTGGACTTCCTGACGGGCCGCCCCCAGGGTAGGCAACAACACATCTGCTGATCCTCAACACGGGAGACCCGCAAGGGTGCGTGCTTAGTCCCCTCCTGTACTCCCTGTTCACCCACGACTGCATGGCCAAGCACGACTCCAACACAATCATTAAGTTTGCTTACGACACAAAGGTGGTAGGCCTGATCACCGACAACGATGAGACAGCCTATAGGGAGGATGTCAGACACCTGGCAGTGTGGTGCCAGGACAACAACCTCTCCATGAATGTGTGCAAGACAAAGGACATGATCGTGAACTACAGGAAAAGGAGGGCCGAACATGTCCCCACTCCCATCGGCGGGGCTGTCAAGAGTTTCAAGTTCCTTGGTATCCACATCACCAACAAACTCTCATGGTCCAAACACACCAAGAAAGTCGTGAAGAGGGCATGACAACTCCTTTTCCCGCTCAGGAGACAAAAATATTTGGCATGGGTCCCCAGATCCTCAAAAAGTTCTACAGCTGCACCATCAAGAGCATCCTGGCCTGTTGCATCACCGCCTGGTATGGCAACTGCTCGGTATGGCAACTACAGAGGGTAGTGCGTACGGCCCAGAACATCAGGACCTATTTACTAGGGGGTGTCAGAGGAAGGCCCCATAAATTGTCAAAGACTTCAGTCACCCAAGTCATAGGCTGCGCTAGAGAAGAGAAGCGCCCCTATCCTTTGTTCTTCCTTAAATACTCCGACAGAATCGTTTCCGCTCCTTGCTGACCTGTCGGAGTAGAGGCTGAGTGTGGTTTAAACTTACTCAGCCTATCGTTGGCGTGCAGGCTGGTCCCAGCCTCGTGACGCAATCCAGTTGACGGAAGTAGTGGTCCTCTCAGTAGATGTCCTAGTTTCATATTACAACAAAATACTGTTCTATCGTGAAACCCCCAGCTAGCACATTCCTTCCACATAGCTCCCCCCTACCCAAACCTACAGCAGTTCTAAAGATCTATGATCACACAATACATTCAGTTAATAACTCGTTGTAGATTAACATATTCATTAGCTAAACATCTATCAGCCCTTACAATCCCCCTTTTGACACCCCCTAGGGTGTCACTCACCCCAATACAAAAAATACAGAGCTTATGCATTAAGAAAAGTAAAAAACCCTCAACCTGTTACAGCTACACCTACTGGATATAAAGAGGACTACCAGTCACTCCAAAACTTACAACCCTCACATCTGTAACAGCAAATCAACCAACCCGCTCATCCTTCGTTTCTCCACCCCTTATGCTGAGTGGCTACCAGCCACCCAAGAACTTAAAAACCTATTTTTTAAACCCGTGAAAGAACGACTTATGAAAACACCTTATTCAACCACCTCCCGTATAGCAAACCAATGGTCATCCTCAGTCAGACCCATCTTCCTACGAAGACTTGATTCGGTATCAGCATCAGCTACTTGAGCTCCAAGTAGGGGCATCATACCAACAGCCTGCACAACATCTGTAACAGACTTTTTCAAACATGGGATGATACAAGCAGCACAGCACATTAAAAAAACACAGTGATAACTATACTTCCTGCAGAGTGAGTTACCCCCCCCATCATGTATATCACCCATATCCCCCACATGTTCTTGCCTGAATCTGCTCAAGTCTCGCCCTGTCTCTTCTAATGAGCGATTTGGGCCTTCGCCTTTTGCACAGTGATTTCTATGGTACCACAAATCTCTTTTGTTTGAATTCACTCTCAATGAGTGACTTGATACCTCTTTCACCTGGTACGGTCCTTCCCACCTGGGCTCCGTCCACTTTCTGGAGTGCACCTTTACTCTCACCCAGTCTCCCACCAGGATATCTCTGTTTTCGACTGTGGTTTCGACTGCAGGAGTTCGGACCTCCACCACCTGTTTGGACAGTCTTTCGACAAGAGAAGTTAATGCCTGCATGTAGTCTGTGTATCTGATTTTAGCTATGTCTAGTCTAGGCATGCTAAGATTATCTGCTGGTGGCCCTGGCATCCTACGCCCTGTCAATAGTTCATGAGGGGTTAGATGTGTGTCAGAGCCTGGGGAGTTTCTCACTCTGTTGTTGTAACTTTTGCATATTTCACAGCTTTCAGATGTTTCCCTGGCCATGTCCATCATGTTGGGGTGGTACCATGGCTTCTCAATTGCCTTTCCCACACTCTTCAATCCTTCATGTGCTTTTTCATGCTCTTCTCTGATGATAGATCTGAGGAGTTTGGCAGGAGCCACTGTTTTTCCGGTGGTAGCCCTCCAGATTCCTTGGTGATCCCTTCTTGCCCCCTGCCTGCTCCACACATTCTGTTCATAAACATCAGCAGCCTCTTGTAACTGTCTTACTGTATCTTCTGTCAGCTCTTCCTGGCTATGGGTTGTCCTCTGCACCATCTGTTGTGCAGTGTAACCTCCCGCTTCCTTAGCTGCCAGGTCTGCTTGATCATTCCCTTCACGTTCCCTAGTGCTTTCTTTACTGTGTCCTTTACATTTCATGATTGACACCCGTTTTGGCAGCTTGATTGCCTCAATCAATTTCTGGATCTCTTGTTTGTGTTTTATAGGTTCGTTTGAGCTGGTTAGGAACCCTCTCCTCATCCATTGAGGGCCATCAATGTGAGCAATTCCATGGGCGTATGCAGAATCGGTATAGATGTCTACCTCTCTTCCTTGGCAGAGCTCTAGTGCTCTCCGCAATGCTCTCAGTTCTGCTAGTTGTGCCGAGGCTCCTGCTGGTTCCAATCTTCCTGCTTCCATCACTTCATGATCTCCATTCTTTCCCTGGCGCACCACAGCATAGGCAGCAATGTTTCCTTCTCTCGGATTCTTCGACCTATAACAGCACCCGTCCGTAAATAGGGTTTCCTTCATTCCATCCAGTGGTGTGTTTCAGAGATCCATTCGAACCTTTATTTGCTTGGCTGCCCTGTCTTCACAAACGTGTGGTTCCCCCTTGCCCATGCCATCGGTCATGTTGGCGACTGTTGTCACATATGTGATGTGTTTTGCCGTAATTGTCTTGGTTATATCGGATTTTCTCTTGCTAGACAGGGCAAAAAGCTTGGAACCGATAAAAGCTGCTACCCCATGGTCTGTGTTGATTTCCAATGGATGTCGCAACACTATGTGTGCTGTTTTTCCCACTGCTTTTGCCAGTGCAGCCATATGTCTGGCACAGTCTGTTTGGCCTGTTTCAATGTTGTCCAATTTTGCACTGTAATAATGCAATACTCTCCTCTCCCCCTTTTGTTTCTGATACAGGACGGAATGAACAAACCCGTCTTGTTCTGAAACATCAAGATGGAATGGTGTCGTGTAGTCAGGTAGAGCTTCCTCATTTTCAGAACATCCTCCCATATAAAACATACGTGGAGGGTCGGATAGTTTGTTCATTATAATCGGCATGAGTTGGTGTATAGGGGTGATTGACATGTGCATCCCAGCCTGATTACAGTATATGCTACACCCCATTTTTGATAGCAAGTCCCTGCCCATCAGTCCAACGGCGCATTCTGGGTTGTGTAGGAACTGATGTGTTACTTTAAGGTCATCCCATACCACTTCCAGTGGTACCGTGTATGGCTTTCTCATAATTGTCCCTGAAACCCCAGAAAAAGCTTGTTTTTTTGTTGTGAGTTGATATGCTGTCTGCACAGAAGACCAGGTGCATCCTGTGTCAATCAGCATACCATGCTCCCTTCCTCCTATTACGCACTTCACCACTGGTTCCACATCTGGTGGAAAAGTGTAGATATTGCTGGTGGTGCTATTTGGGGTTTCCGGGCAGCTTCATTGGTTGCCACCTTCTCCAGCCCAGGCCATATTGGGGATCAGGGCTGGGTTCGGCACGGGCTGATATTTGCCCTGTTGCTGGGATGGCTGTTGTAGGGGGCCTTGCTTCTGTCCATCTCGTCCTCCCTGCCAGTTACCACTGTCCCGTGGTGCCCACTGTCCTCTTCCTCTAGCCTGGAATGGTTGTCTTGGCAGATTGCAGTGTCTAGCCATGTGTCCGGGTCTTCCACAGTTGAAACATCCTTGGTTCCCATATCTGAGATCATGTGGCTGGGTTGATAGCGGCATGTAGGCTGACTGTTGATATAAAGGTTCAGCATACACCAGGGGTGCGGGTGGTGACGGGGGCTGATATGGTGCTCTTTCCAGGGCCATCAATCCTGCCATAGCCTGAAATGCTGTAGTTAACGCTGCCACATCGGGAGTGGGTGTCGTAGCCCCACTCGTAGGTGTACTGGTCACCACCATTTGCTTGCTGGGCTTATCCTCCATCAGTTGCTTTTCTAAGACCTTCTTCTGTAGCTGTTTAATTTCATCCTCTTCTTTTCGCTTACCTTCCCTCCATCTTTCCACATGGTGTTGGACTATATCAGTGAACTCCAACACACTCTTTGCAGTGATGCCCACCATTTTCTCGCATTCCAGCCTCACCTGATCTGGGAGTCCCTCCAAACAGCTAGCCAGGAATAGGTATTTGGTGGTTTCCTTTCCTGGTTCTTCATTCCAGGCCTGTCTCCACAGGTTTTTTGCCTTTTTCATATACACTGGCACACTCTCCTCTCCGTCCAGTGTCAGCATTTTCATCAACTGAGGTCTTGGTTGGGTCGGATATTTGCATCTTATGGCATCCCATATTTGTCCGCGATGCTGATCAAATCGAGTTTCTGATGCTACCATTCCTCTTACTCCCCCCTGTGTCATGATCTCCCGACATTCTTGATCGCCCATGCATCTGTTCATAACCGCTGCCATGTCTCCTAATGTAAGTTCATCTGCAGCAGTTAGGCTTTCAAAAGCTTTGACCCACCTATCTCCAGACTCTTCTGGGGTAGGGAGAACATCCACCAGGGTTTGTATGTCTCTGTGGGCCCATGGCTTGTAAATGGCACCACCCCCTGATGTGTCTCTCATTGGGTATTGGCCCCTGGTTTCTTGCTCCCGGGTTCTGGCTCTAGTGTGGTGGGCAGGGGCATCACATGGGTCCCACACCTTTCCTTCACATTTTCCACAAAGTACTTTAAAATCACTTCTCTCTTGCTCCACTGGTTCCTCCTGTTCCCCTAAATCAATAAAGTGTCCCCTCGGAGGTGTGGGTGTTCTGTACCTCCTTGGTGGTGTACTAACTCTACTTCCCTTCTTTCTCTCCTCACTCAGGTCCCTTCTCGTTTTCTCCATTTCCTGTAGCTGCTCTGCCCCTCTTCTCACTTCCTCTTCCATTTCTTTCAACTTTCTTCTACTCTTTTCTATCACCATTCTCTCCCTTTCTCCTTTCTCTTGGTCCATCTGAGTCCATTCCTGCTGCACCAGTTCTCCACTTTCACTGCCACCCGTTAAACTCATACTTGTCGCATCCGTCGATATTCTGGTCAAGTTGGACACAAGTTGGCTTTTGCTGCCTCTAATAATACTGACACCTCCTGTCTCCATTTTCCCATATCATTCACTCTTACCCATTGTTCCCCCTCTTCATCATCTGGTCGCTTGTGATATTTGACCTCTCCCACAATGTCCAACACTGGAGCCATCACTTTTGGTGTCCCATACGGGGGAGGTGCCGATGGCAGGACCGGGTATAGTTGAAGTTTTATTACCTCTTCTTTTTTCTTGTCTTTGTTCTGTTCTTCTTCCCATATGTTCTTTAGTTTCACTAACATGGCCAGTACTATTTTCTCCTCCAGTCTGGCGTTTTCCATTACTCCCTTGAGTTTGCCTTTATTTGGTTCACCTTCTTTCTTCCATTTCTCCTCTACTTTTTTGATTCTGCGTTTCAATATTTCCAATATTCTACCTGGTTCGCCTTCAATAGGAATGCCATCAGAAGATTGGATCCAGCCATCTTCTAGCCACTCCCTATACAATTTTTCTCCTCTTCGTTTTCCATTCTTTTCCATCCTTTCCCCCGTGGATTTCCAATGTGGATTTCAACGTCTCCAATATTCTGTCTGATTCTTTTAATGCCATTTTATTACTAGATTTCAACCTGTTAATTATCCCCTTCATTCTATAGATTTATAGGACAGTTTTAAATACTTCTATTCTGTACTTTGTAATGATAACCTTTATGTTACTAAACACTCCCTCCAACTTTACTTTCAACTCTGCCCTAATACCTAAAAATATTCCGCCGAACCTAGCCGTACCCTCTAGTTACGGACCTTGCCGGTCGCTAATATTTATCTAAAATTTCCCGAACCTAGCCGTACCCTCGTAGTTACGGACCTTGCCGATAAAACAATACTCTAATGTATCAGGGCTTCACAGTCACATTTACCAAATCACAGGTTTGCATGGTATTACTTATCTATTCATAGCTTGACATTCACATTTACCAAATCACAGGTTTGCATGGTATCATATTACTTATCTATTCATAATAATTCATAATTCAGTTCACTTACATCAAACAGGTGTTTCACAAAATTTATTTGGATAAAGCCAATGTGCAGAACTTTAGTTATTCACAATAGGTGTCTGCTTACCTTTTTAGTTGACCGGACTCTTTATGAAACACACCGTTCAACGATAGCGATGTCCAATCGGCTGGTCAATCTCCCGCAAAGTTCCGCTATCAGATCACGTCGGGGTCACCAATTGTTAAGGTCGCGTCAATTCAAATCTGGTATTGGAACAAAGGGATTACTACGCCGTTTAAATCATCTATGTATTTTATTCTAGCAAACCCTTAAATGGTAAATATGAAGTTTGCATATACAGGCTCACTGTGACACCACGCAGGGCAAACAGCAAGCAGGGCCAGAGGGGAGAGAGGGGAGAGAGAGAGAGACAGAAAACAGAGAGAGAGAGAGAAAACAGAGAGAGAGCGCAAACAGAGAGAGAGAGCGCAAACAGTCAGCAGCGCTAGAGAAGAGAAGCGCCCCTATCCTTTGTTCTTCCTTAAATACTCCGACAGAATCGTTTCCGCTCCTTGCTGACCTGTCGGAGTAGAGGCTGAGTGTGGTTTAAACTTACTCAGCCTATCGTTGGCGTGCAGGCTGGTCCCAGCCTCGTGACGCAATCCAGTTGACGGAAGTAGTGGTCCTCTCAGTAGATGTCCTAGTTTCATATTACAACAAAATACTGTTCTATCGTGAAACCCCCAGCTAGCACATTCCTTCCACATAGCTCCCCCCTAACCAAACCTACAGCAGTTCTAAAGATCTATGATCACACAATACATTCAGTTAATAACTCGTTGTAGATTAACATATTCATTAGCTAAACATCTATCAGCCCTTACATATGTCTTAATTCCAATCTTTTACTTCTTTAGATGTGTGTGTATTGTTGTGTATTGTTAGGTATTACTGCACTGCTGGAGATATGAACACAAGCATTTTCGCTACACCCACTAAATATGTGTATGCAACCGATACAATTTGATTTGATTTGATATCTTTCACCTTTAGCCATTTGGTATGCGGCCATTATGTGTTATACTGTAGTGACCTTTTTATAATGAGTTTGTATGCATGAATAAAGTGCTGTTATTTGATTAGCCATGTATGAATAGCATCAGTCAGGGATATGGTTCTCGCTTGGGTCGCTTGTGTTAGGCACATTTTCCTCGAGAAATTCATGAGAAAGCACCCATGTGTAAAAGAGGAATAGGGCACTTTACTAGGTCACGTTAAGGACAAACTTCCATTCAAGTAAACAAAAATTGACTGTAAATATTATTACCCATTCACTGTTGATGGTAATGATAAGCCTTGGGGTACGACCCTGAATATGCTAATCTGGATTGGCTTCTGTATAATAGGTCAGATTTATTTTGTTTTTTAATATTATTCAGAATATTATGAATGGGTGTTTTCTCTCTCCTTCCATGCAGCGACTAATCCAATTATAACATACTCTGTTACCTCTAGCTTTAGAATACTTATTTAATAAAGCACGTTGGTAGGGTTGAAAGTCTCTGTTTGCACGCCACCTTCGTTCACTGAAACCAAATGAACCCTGGTTCAACCTCTGAGATAGACATGGAGAACATTTCTCTACGATTTGGCTGATTTAGCTCATCCTGGTGTGTTCTGTGTTGGTTACGATGGATTTGGCTTAGCCCTGTACCGTAATAACCACATTGTTGTTTAGTGACTGTTATTGTTATTCTCTGGGAGTGCTACAATGCCTGTATAATGATGGGGTCATGGGGTATACGGCTAGGGTTGGCTGTGTGGTAGTATTGTTGTACTTGTATGCTACCAGACAGATTGCAAAAACGTTCTATCTAGAACCATAAAGGGTTCTTCAGCTCTCCAAATTAGGGATGCACATTTTAGGGAATATTCAGAGGTGTAAACTTTCCGTGGGAATTAAGGGGAAATATATGCAAATTAATATTAATACCATTTAAATGTAGATGTTTTTTGCATTGGATATATTTACCATAACATATGGAGACATAATTGCAAATGATTAAATCCTTCCACTAGAAAAAAACAAAAACAATTTAGTTACGAATTGAACTTTAATTACATGAGTTGACTCTTCACATGGGATGATTTCACAGAAAAAAAAGAAAGGGAATATTAAATGATCCCCAATGATCAATCGCATCTCTCAAAAACGTTTTCAACATACATCTGTAAAATGTTAGTCTAGAAACTAAAGCTTTGGTTGTCTTCCTCTCAGGCTTCCATGTCTTCTCCTCAATGTCCACCTCTTGAACATCCAGACTCTGAGGCCTCATCTTCACTGTCACTTTCCAACCTTGTTGAGGATGGCTCATTGTCAGGCTCAAAAGGCCTCAAATTTGCCCGGATGGCCACCAATTTTTCAACCCTTGTATTGGTCAGCCTGTTGCATGCTTTGGTGTGTGTGTTCCCAAACAAGGACCAGTTGCACTCTGAGGTGGCTGATGTTGGTGGGATTTGGAGGATGATTGAGGCAACAGGGAAAAGAGCCTCAGATCCACAAAGTCCCTTCCACCAGGTGGCTGATGAGATATGTTGGCACGACTGCACGAGTGATGACACCATAGGCCTTGTTGATCTCTGCACCAGACAGGATGATCTTGCCAGCATACTTGGGGTCCAACATGTACGCTGCGGCATGTATGGGCTTAAGGCAGAAGTCTTCACACTTTTTGATGTATTTCAGAACTGCAGTTTCCTCTGCTTGGAGCAACAGTGAAGTGGGCAGGGCAGTATGGATTTCTTCTCTTACATCTGCAAGCAGAGTCTGAACATCAGACAGGATGGCATTGTCTCACTCAATCCGTGCAATGGCTACTGCTATAGGTTTCAGGAGTTTCAGGCTGCTTTCCACTCTCTCCCTAACCATTTCCTAACCATTTCCTAGGCTCTCTTGTTGACTGTATCCATTGCTTTGTTGTTCAGTTCCATGATGTCCTTGAGGAGGAGATTCAATGCATGAGCAGCACAGCCAATGGGTGTGATGTGAGGGTAGGACTCCTCAACTTTAGACCAAGCAGCCTTCATGTTCGCAGCGTTGTCTGTCACCAGTGGAAATACCTTTTGTGGTCCAAGGTCATTGATGACTGCCTTCAGCTCATCTGCAATGTAGATACCGGTGTGTCTGTTGTCCCTTGTGTCTGTGCTCTTGTAGGATACTGGTTGATGGGTGGAGATGATGTAGTTAATTATTCCTTGCACACAAATAATAGACCACCCATCAGAGATGATTGCATACAGTCAGCTTTCTCTATGATTTGCTTAACCTTCACTTGAACTCTGTTGAACTCTGCATCCAGAAAATGAGTAGATTAAGAATGTCTGGTTGAAGTTGTGTATGCTGGGCGAAGAACATTCAGAAATCTCTTCCAATACACATTGCCTGTGAGCATCAGAGGTGAACCAGTTGCATACACAGCTCGAGCAAGACATTCATCAGCATTTCTCTGACTACGTTCCTCCATTGAGTCAAAAGACCATGAGCTGTTGCTATCGATAAGGTATCTGATTCATCATTTTCACCTCGAATAGAAGTAGAGGGACTTTTGTCAGAGGTTGCTTGTTGTGAGCGCTGAGGGAACATTATGCACTTGGCCAGATGATTCTGCATCTTTGTTGCATTCTTCACATATGATTTGGCACAGTATTTGCAAATGTACACAGCTTTTCCTTCTACATTAGCTGCAGTGAAATGTCTCCACATCAGATAGTGCCCGTGGCATTTTCCTGTAAAGATTAGAAAAAGAATTGTAAAAAATACACAAATACAATTCCATGTATAGATAAATAGTTAAGCAGTTAGATTAAACAACTCCTTTGTAAGAGTATGTATGGAAACAGGTGAATTAACACTCCTCAGTTAGCAGGCTCAAGCAAGCTAAAACCCACGTGGTAGCAAAAACTAACTGTCCTGGTTCTGAGACGGGACCCAAGGCGCAGAGCGGTAGAATGCAGACATTCCTTTATTTGTGACAAAAACAACCAAACAAAGGAGAGAACAAACCACGAACTGATGTGTGACATGCACAAACAAAGACCACACACAGGTGGGCACAATAATCAACTTGTCTGAGAGCTGAGGCCCAATGTTTTATTTTTAACAGCAAGACATTTACCCAGGTTTCAATAAAAATGAGGTACCTGCATGTATACACTCTGATTATTTGACCTGATTGTCTCGTCTGAAGGTAGCCCGGTACCAGTTTAAAGCAATTCCTTGTTAGCTTAGTAGAACCCCCCCGGATTAGACTGTTAAGGACTAATGGATGGAGGCAAGTGTTTGGGGCAAAGTGGTTCCTGACCTGATAGTAACTTGGATTTAAAGTTAGAATTAGAGATCCTCAGTATGCTTCCCTTTCACGTACAGACACACGCACACACAACACACTCACACACACACTCCGCCACCCCCAAGTGGTAACAGTAAAGTCAAGTCAGTTCAATCTGGTTGGATTTGGTTAGTCTACTTTAGAAAGAGAGATTGAAGAGGAAAATACAATCAAGTGTAAGTACACAGTTGAAGAGACAGAACATGCTGTGCGGACCCTAATAACCTCTGTGTTGTAATCCCTTCTGGAGAATCTGTAGCCCCTCTGTAGTTCTGGGTTGTACCTTGTGGTTTGGAGCTCTCATCGTGTCCAGTAGTCTTACCAAGAACGTCAAGGCGAAACACATAAGAATGCAGAGTGTTAGCCTCAGCATTTTCTGGCCATTTCAAACGAGGCTGAAACAGCTTCAACACAAAATATACTGTCAGTGTTGTACATGTACTGTCCCTTTATTCATGACTACATAACCTGATGTTTGAGCAGCTCTTGTGGTCAGATGGGTGGGGTCGATGGAGAACGTCGGACTCTCGGTTTCCCATTATGCGTGTTCTCCTGATCCTCTTGTATTCCTATCAATTTTTGTGGGTGTGTGTGCATGTATGTGTGTGCATGTGCGTACCCCTGTGTGTGCATTTGTGTGAAGACTATAGGAAGGAAATGTATTCAGTGGAAAGACTATAGTGCTGAGTCAGACGACTGGAATACATCCCATAGAGGAGAACTACCTCAGAGTTGTGTGCGTGTGCAGGTGCGTGTATGTGCGCATCTGTGTGCGCAGCATACACTACACACAACACAAACCCTATGCTCAGCTATTATGGTACTACAGTACCGGTATGTGCTTTGCATAGAGAGAGGGTGTTGCGTTGGAGGATTTGTGACTTTGATTAGCTAGCATGGCAGCCTTGGTTTTTGAATGGGACACTGCGTAGTTAAAGGAACAGTCTTAGAATGTGTAATGGCCACTACTGGGAACCTGGCTAAAATAACATGAGCCTTCACTATGTAGTCTCAGGGAACACCTTTGACTCTCTTCTTGACCTCATTAGCTTTTCAAGTATGATATTTAGCGGACTAGAGATATTATATATTAGTTGGTGGCTTTGACTGATGCACTTTTACTCAGTTGCATTTTCCTGTTCCAAAGATAGACCAGTGAGATAACTGGTGAAATGTCCTAATTATTTAATTATGTCTGGTTACTTATTTTTTTAGGGTGGATGACTAATGGCAATACTGTGGTTAATTGACGCACTTATACAACGCAACATGAGCAACAAGCAATGATTTTTCTCTCCTCTGTCTCCAAGCCATTGCAGGATGGCCTGTGTCACTGCAATTCCTTCCCGACATGTTTTAAGGCTTCTGGAATGAACTTAGATCAATTAAGTTCCATTTCCTAATTTCACAGCGTTGGCGTGGTCAGCAGGGCATAAATTGCACAGTTAAGATGGATGATGACTTGCCTAGTTAAATAAAGATTAAATAAAAAAAGATGGATGAGGTGTGTTTGTGTGTGGTTGTGTGTGTGTCCAGTTAAGATGGATGGAGATGGGATACACAGACAGAGAGAAACAGGGTTTTCTGCATGATTACGCCAACCCTGAAATCCTATAAGTCCAATCAATCCCAAGCCCCGTTTGTGTTTATCCTGTCTCTCTTTCCGTGCGTGTGTGAATGTATCGTCTCAGAACAAGTTTGTATCTTTAGACTGATTGCACTATTTATCATGTCAGAGTAATCTGGTGAGGTGTTACAACTCAAAAGACAAAAGGAATTGCAAGGAGTAATGCATTCAGTACTGTAGTAATGCTAGTCTCGCTTGCCAGTCTCACGGCACTCCAGACTATGCTCCAGGGGGCTATGTTGAAGAGACATAAGTAATGTGGACTTAAACCCCGCCCAATATTTACTTATCTATTGTCTTACAAATCCTTGCAGCTCTTGCTCAACACTTTGTGGTAAATGGTGACTGGATTATATCCCAAATGGTGAGCAAAGGCTAAATCTAATTAGCTTGCAATTCTGGACTACACCATCTTTTGTTCTTTTTCTATTGAAGTCTATCTTCATCTAATATTTGTGAAATTAGAAACTTAGTGGAGCTCATTCATTCATTAATAATAGAGCCAGCTTCACAGTTTCGTTCACCCCTTAAGTATCTTTTCACTAAGAGTTGTAAGAGCAAGAATAGGATCTTCAAATTGGGGCACGCTCTCCCGAAAGATAACTGGTATGAGATGAAGGGAATACTTTACCACTGAAGAAAACATGGCACCACTGAATTTGTTTGACAGACTATGTAGGTATTGAATCAGAACAACCCAGAGAGAAAGGCTTAATGGCAGTGCTTTAGTGACATACCCATATAAATTAAATCGTCTTTCACATCCTATCCCCTCATGTTTAGTGTGGTAAGGATGTTTACAAGATGCTGAGTCTTGTTCTTCCAGCAAAACAAGTTTTTGTTGTATTATTCAAGTATCATACTCTTGGCTTTGTACTTATACGGTCAAAACAATATCCCCATGGGGCTTGTGTCACAGCGAGCATAATGATGATGAAGAGGAGGAGGAAGAGAAAGAGGAGGAGGCAGAGGACAAATTGAAAAGGTGCTTCTGCACTTGAGGTGCTGTCTCTCAAGGCCTGGCCCCCAGCCAGGGTTATGACTATAGAGAGAGAATGTGTGTGTCTGTCTGAGAGTAAGTGAGACGGGAGGGGGGTTTAAGAGATTAGACACTCCCCTGTCCGCTGTGAGTGTATGTGCGTGCGTGTGTGTGAGTCGGCCTCTCCATCTGTGTGCGTATGTGTGTGCGTAGCGACGACACCTCGGCAGAGCTACTCTCTCTGCGCTGCAGGGAGGCGTCTTCAATGGCAGGGTATTTGCATCGCTACCGTCCTGCTCTTCTCCGTCAGGGAATTAGGCTTTACTCCTCCGCTTCTCCGACTGAAAGCTTCTCGCCTCTGCTTACCTCCATCCATCTACTGCTGCGCTCATTTGTGAGACAAACAATGGAGAGAAGGATTTAAAGGACAGTTGGCCGGGAGGCCCGTTTGAGAGGATGGTAGCGACACGTAGGTTTGTTTTCTCACAAACACGCACGCAACCACATATGCACACACACAAACACACACATGCACACATTCCCCCCCAACACATACATACACACATACATACAGTGGGGAGAACAAGTATTTGATACACTGCCGATTTTGCAGGTTTTCCTACTTACAAAGCATGTAGAGGTCTGTCATTTAAATCATAGGTACACTTCAACTGTGAGAGACGGAATCTAAAACAAAAATCCAGAAAATCACTTTGTATGATTTTTTTATAATTAATTTGCATTTTATTGCATGACATAAATGAATCCAAGATGGCGTAACAGTGCAGACGTGTTTTTGTTCGTCCCGTCTCGTGTCCCGTGTAAATAGTTTGTAATAGTTTGTAATTTGTCTTTCCATACATTTTTTACCCAACGTGAAACGGATCAAATATCGGATTAAATATCTGTGCTTTTCCATTATTTAACTGAACCGCAGTCAAAAGTTAGCCTGCTAGCTAGCTTGCTAACTAGCCATCGCTAACCACTGCTAGCGGTCCTCACCACCGCTCTGCCTGCTCAGCCAGCTTTTAGTTCGGACAATATTGGCCAGTCTGCTCAGCGCGCTACCAACCCAGCGCTTATCGGACTGCGTTCCCTTCCACTTCACCGGATTTCCACTGAAATTACAGGACCACCACACCGGATCATCACAGCTAGCTAGCTGCATTCGAGTGACCGACGTTTTTAGCTAACCTCCATTGTTTACATGCTACCTATGCTAGCGTGAGCTAGGCTCATCTCCCGGACAGCCGACGTGTGCTAGCTACTCTCCCGGGCTCCAGTACCTTGTCAACCTACCTGGACCTTCTACTGTCGACACGGAGCCCCACCGAGCCACCGTGACTGGTCTGCCGACGTAATTGTCAGACGTGGTCTCAACAGGGTTCTCCTCTGCGACGTCGCCGAAGATCCATCTGCTAGCCCCGGACTGCTAGCACTCTGAACGCTGTGCCTCCTCGCTCGCCTAGTGCTGCGCCCATTGAACTGCTCTCTGGCTCACCACTTTGCTGCTCATCGGATCCTATGATTGCTCAGCTTCACAGCTGATGCTTGCAGGACTGTTTGGTTATATGGTATTTCTTTCTGTTTAACTACCAGGCCTCAGGTCCTGTGTGTAGCACATCACTTTTTCTAACTGACCCTCTTTGTCTATTCATCGCCATTACCCGTCGTTGTCTTAGCCCTCTTAATTAACTGTTATTTTTTTATTTTTTTTGCCCCTTTCTTATTTCAATATGCCTTGTCTTTTGCTGTTCAGGCTAGCTATTATTGTTTTATTTCACTGTAGAGCCCCCAGTCCTGCTCAACTGGCCTCTGATAGCTCCTTTGTCCCTCCCCCCACATATGCGGAGACCTCACCTGGCTTAACTGGTGTCTCCAGAGATGCTACCTCTCTCTTCATTACCCAACGCCTAGGTTGACCTCCACTGAACTCACATCCTACTATACCCTTGTCTATACATTATGCCCTCAATCTATTCTACCACGCCCAGAAACCTGCTCCTTTTATTCTATGTACCCAACGTACTAGACGTCCAGTTCTTAAAGCCTTTAGCCGAATACTGATTCTACTACTCCTCTGTTCCTCTGGTGATGTAGAGGTAAACCCAGGTCCTGTAACCCCCCAGTATTACACCTATTCCCCAGGCGCTCTCATTTGTTGATTTCTGTAACCGTAAAAGCATTGGTTTTATGCATGTTAACATTAGAAGCCTCCTCCCTAAGTTTGATTTATTCACTGCTTTAGCACCCTCCGCCAACCCGGATGTCCTAGCTGTGTCCTGGCTTAGGAAGGCCACCAAAAATTCGGAAATTTCCATCCCCAACTACAACATTTCCCGTCAAGATAGAACTGCCAAAGGTGGCGGAGTTGCAATCTACTGCAGAGATAACCTGCAGAGTTCTGTCATACTGTCCAGGTCTGTGCCCAAACAGTTTGAGCTTCTACTCTTAAAAATCCACCTTTCCAGAAATAAGTCTCTCACTGTTGCCGCCTGTTACAGACCCCCCTCACCCCCAGCTGTGCCTTGGACTCCATATGTGAATTGATTGCCCCCCATCTATCTTCAGAGTTTGTACTGTTAGGTGACTTAAACTGGGATATGCTTAACACCCCGGCTGTCCTTCAATCTAAGATAGATGCCCTCAATCTCACAGAAATTATCAAGGAACCCACCAGGTACAACCCAAAATCCGTAAACATGGGTACCATTATTGATATCATCCTGACTAACTTGCCCTCCAAATACACCTCTGTTTTCAACCAGGATCTCAGCGATCACTGCCTCATCGCCTGCGTTCGCAATGGGTCAGCGGTCAAACGACCACCCCTTATCACTGTCAAACGCTCCCTAAAACACTTTTGCGAGCATGCCTTTCTATTCGACCTGGCCCAGGTATCCTGGAAGGATATTGACCTCATCCCGTCAGTAGAGGACGCCTGGTTGTTCTTTAAAAGTGCTTTCCTCACCATCCTAAATAAGTATGCCCCTTTCAAAAAACGTAGAACTAAGAATAGAGATAGCCCTTGGTTCACCCCAGACTTGACTGCACTAGACCAACACAAAAACATCCTGTGGCGCACTGCATTAGCATCGAATAGCCCCCGCGATATGCAGCTATTCAGGGAAGTCAGGAACAAGTACACACAGTCAGTTAGAAAAGCAAAGGCCAGCTTCTTCAAACAGAAATTTGCTTCCTGTAGTACTAACTCCAAAACGTTCTGGGACACTGTAAAGTCCATGGAGAATAAGAGCACCTCCTCCCAGTTGCCCACTGCATTGAGGCTCGGAAACACTGTTACCACCGATAAATCCACGATTATCGAAAATTTCAATAAGCATTTTGCTACGGCTGGCCATGCTTTCCACCTGGCTACCCCTACCCCGGCCAACAGCTCTGTACCCCCGGCAGCTAGTTGCCCAAGCCCCCCCCCTGCTTCTCCTTCACCCAAATCCAGACGGCTGATGTTCTGAAAGAGCTGCTAAGTCTGGACCCCTACAAATCTGCTGGGCTAGACAATCTGGACGCTCTCTTTCTGAAATTATCAGCCAAAATTGTTGCAACACCTATCACTAGCCTGTTCAACCGCTCTTTCGTATCGTCTGAGATCCCTAGAGATTGGAAAGCTGCCGCGGTCACCCCCCTCTTCAAAGGAGGAGACACTCTAGACCCAAACTGTTATAGACCAATATCCATCCTGTCCTGCCTTTCTAAAGTCTTCGAAAGCCAAGTTAACAAACAGATAACTGACCACTTCGAATCCCACTGTACCTTCTCTGCTATGCAATCTGGTTTCCGAGCTGGTCATGGGTGCACCTCAGCTACGCTCAAGGTACTGAACGATATCATAACCGCCATCGATAAAAGACAGTACTGTGCAGCCGTCTTCATCGACCTGGCCAAGGCTTTCGACTCTGTCAATCACTGCATTCTTATTGGCAGACTCAACAGCCTTGGTTTCTCAAGTGACTGCCTTGCCTGGTTCTCTAACTACTTTGCAGACAGAGTTCAGTGTGTCAAATCGGAGGGCCTACTGTCCGATCCTCTGGCAGCCACAGGGTTCAATTCTTGGGCCAACCCTTTTCTCTATATACATCAACGATGTCGCTCTCGCTGCTGGTGACTCTCTGATCCATCGCAGATGACACCATTCTGTATACATCTGGCCCCTCTTTGGACACTGTGTTTACTAACCTTCAAACAAGCTTCAATGCCATACAACACTCCTTCTGTGGCCTCCAACTGCTCTTAAGCGCATGCTTTTCAACTCCTTAGTTGCCTTGGCTGTGTGTTTCGGGTCGTTGTCATGCTGGAAGACCCAGCCACGACCCATCTTCAATGCTCATACTGAGGGAACGAGGTTGTTGGCCAAGATCTCGTGATACATGGCCCCATCCATCCTCCCCTCAATACGGTGCAGTCGTCCTGTCCCCTTTGCAGAAAAGCATCCCCAAAGAATGATGTTTCCACCTCCATGCTTCACGGTTGGGATGGTGTTCTTGGGGTTATACTCATCCTTCTTCTTCCTCCAAACACGGCGAGTGGAGTTTAGACCAAAAAGCTCTATTTTTGTCTCATCAGACCACATTACCTTCTCCCATTCCTCCTCTGGATCATCCAGATGGTCATTGGCAAACTTCAGACGGGCCTGGACATGCGCTGACTTGAGCAGGGGGACCTTGCGTGAGCTGCAGGATTTTAATCCATGACGTTGTAGTGTGTTACTAATGGTTTTCTTTGAGACTGTGGTCCCAGCTCTCTTCAGGTCATTGACCAGGTCCTGCCGTGTAATTCTGGGCTGATCCCTCACCTTCCTCATGATCATTGATGCCCCACAAGGTGAGATCTTTCATGGTGCCCCAGACCGAGGGAGATTGACCGTCATCTTGAACTTCTTCCATTTTCTAATAATTGCGCCAACAGTTGTTGCCTTCTCACCAAGCTGCTTGCCTATTGTCCTGTAGCCCATCCCAGCCTTGTGCAGGTCTACAATTTTATCCCTGATGTCCTTACACAGCTCTCTGGTCTTGGCCATTGTGGAGAGGTTGGAGTCTGTTTGATTGAGTGTGTGGTCAGGTGTCTTTTATACAGGTAACGAGTTCAAACAGGTGCAGTTAATACAGGTAATGAGTGGAGAACAGGAGGGCTTCTTAAAGAAAAACTAACAGGTCTGTAAGAGCCGGAATTCTTACTGGTTGGTAGGTGATCAAATACTTATGTCATGCAATAAAATGCAAATTAATTATTTAAAAATCATACAATGTGATTTTCTGGATATTTGTTTTAGATTCCGTCTCTCACAGTTGAAGTGTACCTATGATAACATTTACAGACCTCTACATGCTTTGTAAGTAGGAAAACCTGCATAATCGGCAGTGTATCAAATACTTGTTCTCCCCACTGTACATACATACAACAACAACAACACAGTCATGACACAGTCCTCCTTCAACAAGGAAAGAGGAGGATACAACAGATTGTTTTCCGCTCTATTTTGTTTCCTGTTTATTTTCAGGTCCAGGATAATGACTCGGTATGATATTGCAGGTCATGGATATGGATATTCATCGCACCAATGAATGTAAACCCTCTGAAGGACTAAATCTAATTAAGCAGAATGCTCGTGGCTTATTTTATTATTCTGTTAAAGCGTTTTCTCTCTCTGTGGTTTAGGCAAAGTTAATCTGTGGCCTAATGTTGGATTCATTCCCTTTAATCCAATAATGTAATGAATGGGGATAGGCACTTGGAAGCCTTGACATAGATTAATCTGTTTATTGTTTGTCTCATAGGTTTATCCGGCTAATGTAAATGCCATTGACGCCTCTCTGGGATTCATTGCACTGTAATTTTAAATATTTTTATAGCATACTGAAGAATTATGTTTTATTTTCTATTCTATTCTTTCTATTCTATACATGCATTAGACTGCTTTTTTTTTCTATTTCTTTACATTTTGTATTAGTCTTCGACATTACTCTTCCTGATCTTGGTCTGGGACTAAGCACCTACAGTATATCTGTCTGGAAGCCCCAATCCGACAGTTGATGTGTCACTGTTAGATACTGATTACAGTGTTGGAGGAACCTATAGTTACTTGTGAGTGTGGGGGTTGAGATGTGTATTGTGTTTAGGGTCTGATGCTTGTCACTTCTATTCTATGGAGACCACTTAGCTGCTATCTTCTCTGACCAGATGTGTCATATAGTAATTTAGCTATGAGCTCTTTTTCCTCTGAGAGTTCAGTCCTCCTTTGACCTTTTGCCTAAAGCTCATTAATAATGTTTGGGTTTATAATGGCAATCTTTCCATACCTCGATGCAACACCTCAATACATATGGGTTACTGAGTGTTTGTTTAGTAAATAGTACAGAGGAGTGTGTGTATGTGTGTTTGTGTGCGGGCGCATGTGTGTTTGTGCGTCCATGTGTGTGTGTGCACATGCGCGTACACGTGTGTGACTACTGGATTGAAAGTTAATCCCAGTTCACAATACAGTTATAAGTGAATTACTCCTGTGGAAAAATCTACCACAAAGCCATATTTCCCCTGACCGTCATTTTAATATACATGGTTATAGAGTCACAAGCTTGATGTAATCATTGCGTGCTAGGAATATATTAAACCTAAGTGAATTTGTCCCAATACTTTTGGTCACCTAAAATGGTGTGGACTGGAATTTTTAAGCTTGAATGCATTGTCATGATGCTAGCCCTAGCAGAGATGGGACAGCCACCCCCCCCCCCCCCCCCCCCCAAACTTTAATTCCATGCAGTATGGGGGAGTGAGAATCTCAGAACAGGACAAAGAGACTCTCCCTCCAGATACTCCTACCTCCAACTAGAATTAAGCAATAGATCTCATTTTGAGAATGTGCAAACAGTCGGGAAGAAGCCATCTGCAATCTATTCACCTTTTTTATTCTTGTGACAATACAATACAGCCACTTTACCCTAACTCTGTGTATAAAGGTCCCTCAATTATGAGGCTTGCATCTGAATTTTGGATAAACTGTGTAACTGAGTATAATAATACTTTTAAAAAGAATACAATGTAATTTAAGCCTTCTAAAATGAAAAGTGTTTGATTAATGGTAACTCGTGACCAGGCAGTGGCCACGCCCAAGTGAACAGACATTGGATTAGAAGGATGAAACACGCACCTTCTCTTCCCAGTACAAAAGCACTCGTGACGGAAAGTCACATTGTGTTCCAAATTACTGGAGGACTTGTCCCTGCGTTAAAAAGGGCTAATTTAATGTAAACTCTACAGACCAGAAAACTAGGGATTTTGCTCCCCACGTGAGATAGTATGAACTCTGAACTATTTAACTAAAGAAGATCAGCATATCTCAAACTGCAGCAGAACATGTGCGCAAATCTAGTAAGAACATTGACCGATGTGGACGCATCTCCAGAGTGAGATAAACCTCTCAGACCAAATGAACCTCTCACACGACGACCCGGAAGATTCTACAAAGGAACAATTGCGACATCGACTGGGCAGACCAGAGCCTCACACCTCCAGCTCAATCGTAAATGCTGATTTCATTCCTTTGTCTGAACGAGCGGTTGTTAAAGTGCATATGTAGTCAGATTTATGTGTCATTAGTTTCCCATGCCCGTTAGATTACAAATTCCTTTTCTTCTCTGAATCTATCATGTTATAACCAAACTGTTGTTCAGTCCACTAGGGACCATATTTTCCTGTATAATGTATGTATTGTATTTGTATATTTTATAATTGTTTAATTAGCTAGTAAATAAATAATTGAGCCAATTTCTGTATGGATGATTCATAAGTAAAACTGGGTTCGTGCAAATTAGGATTTTATGACTTTCAGAATGAGACTGATCGAGATAAGGTGACGATTAATATTTGACTGCTATTGATGTACAAGATCTTCAGATCTTTAAGAGTGGATTTGGGAGAGAGCCGCTCTATATAAACCAATTCTTCCGTGGTGCCCCAGAGTTCCTAATGAGTTAATTATTGCCTGATTAATTGTATCAAATAATTAAACTTTAGGTAATCGATTTGAAAATATCACATTTAATTTAAATAGCTTACATTACATTAGCGTGACAAGTGGAGACTGGAGAGAGTGAGTGACACAGAGAACGAAGCATGACTGGGCTGTCTACAATGGGTTTACATCACGATACTACTCCTTCTGTTAGGGAAATTATTGTCAGTAGCCTAGTCAGTGGGATGTGTACCATACTGTGCCTACACTTGGCCTTATAAAACAGCTGTTGTTATGAATGTGCCAATGAAATCATTAATCAATACAGTTCTTGACGGTTGATGTTTTAGGGTTAACTAACATCATACTTCTTTGTCTTATCTGTCCTCATATCAAAATATCACTGGTGTTACTGAAAAGTATTTTTGCAAGGATTGATACTAGCGTTAGTGCAATGACATGCTAGCTGTTCCCATAGACTTCCAGTCATTGAGCCAATGTCTATCCATTTAAAAGCGCGTCTCGGCAAGAAATATATATATATTTTTAATTACATCATATTTTTTGCAGCGGTGACAACAATTTATTTTAATGATTATAGGGGAAACACTGGAGATACTTCCCTGTGCTACAGGATGGCGAGGCCAGGCCCATTCTAAATGTTTTATGTAAAGACAGGGAAGCAGTGTTGGGAAACAAGGGAAGCAATTTAAAGCCTCTATCAAGGCTGAATTGGAGAGATGTAGAGTATGGAGGCCAGATTTTTATCGACTGTTGCTCATTTTATATTCACAAGCCAATTATTTTTGATAATTAATTCATAGGGGAAGGTTATGATATGTAACTTAGGCTGAGACCAGACTGGAGTACTACAATACTGTACAGCACTGTTGTAGTACTCCGTTCCGGTTTCGGTCTTTCTCTGACACATTTTCACATGTGGATAGTTGAATAGCAGGGATTCAACATAAACATACTGTTGACAGATGGTGTACACTACAGTAGGTACCCACTGGACAAAATCAACGTTATATCCACGTCAACTTTTAACCTAAATCCAATGTCATATAGATTTATTTTTTAAATGTTGAATTCACGTTAGCTGACTACTCAACCAAATGTAAATCAAAACTAGACGTTGAACTTACGTCTGTGCCCAGTGGATAAACACTGTAGGGAATGATGGATAGACCTATTCGATCAAAATAATTGAAGCATAATGCTCTTACACCCAGACTACTGGTTTCTAAGACTCTGCAGCCTCACAACCACATTGTTAGTATGCACAGCTTGACAACATTTCTCTCCTTGCAATTCAGTCCAATCAATATACTATGTCTCCTTCTTTCTCCTTCTTTCTGCAGTATTTGGACAAAATGTTCTCAGAATGACCACACAATCATGTGGGATATGATGATATACTGGCCATTGACAACTTCCTCTCATGTGTGAGGACCAACTTACATTCTTGACAAACATGTACAATAGCGGTAGCAAGTGGACCACATTGAATAGCCCATGTTTGTGGTCAGTTCATGAACAAAACATTTCTTATTGAATTGACACTCTTGCTATAAACGTTGATCCCAGTGGTCACTCACTCCTTTTCTGATTGAGACCCATCCTGTTTGAACCTCTTCTTGGTATCCTCTATCACAGGATTACGTCTCTCTCTCTCTCTCTCTCTCTCTCTCTCTCTCTCTCTGCATGCTATAGGATACAGAACTCCCCCGCCCCCCCCGGCTCTGACCAGGCTGAAAAGGGCTGTTGTCCTCATAAACCATAAACATCCCACCTCCCACCCTCTTATGTGGCTTAGTGTAGACCAAGCTGGGGAAGGGGGGGGGGTCACTCTGTGAGCCCCAACGGATGCCCTTGGGGGTCAGTGGTGGGGGTGGGGAGTCCTGCTAAGCCATAGCTAATGTTATTGGTTACTGGAGTGTGAAAGTAAAAAAATCAAAGAGGATCCCTGAATCTGAATTGAAATCATTGTGTTATATACTGCATAAAGGGTCTTGAAGTAATCTCAGGATTTCACACCAGAAAGTCAACATGAGATGAGAAACCCAACCTGAAAATCTGACCACATGCAGTAATGGCATGTCTGTGCCCGTGTGTGAGTCTGGTGGTAATGTTCAGGGTATGATTTATAGAGGAGGAGAAATGGCCTTGAGGCCTGGCTGTCACGTCCCTGGCCTCTGGCTGGTGATTTTGTGTGAGGTTCCTTCATCAGGTGCATTCAGACTGGTACAATAGTGGAAATTAGAGTCTGAGGAGACCATATAAATTCTGATTGTTAAGTTCACTACACCACCTGCTGCTCTTCTGTGGCTCCTCTGCTGACTCTTTGATTCTAGCTCATACTGTGATGCATACCCCAGGACACCTATCGTAGAAAAAGAAAGCCAGGCGCTGGCACAAAGATGTCTGCTGGAATCTCAATTAATTTGAGGGATCAACAACTATCCAGGCTGTCTATGTGAAATATATATTTGATAGATCTATTCTAGAATCTGACTCTGCATATCCTCTCCTAGGTGCACATCTGCAATTAATTCATGATTCATAACTTAATAATGTTGTAAAAAGGAGGATCCTAGCTGTTTGCAGTGTATGAGTCTCTGGGTTGTTGAGAACCTTTTACTGTATCATATTGTTTTGTTGTGGACCTGGAATTAATTACTTGTATTCATGAAGCGTCTCAGAGAAGGAGTGAAACTGATCCTAGATCAGCACTCCTACTTTAAGACTTTATAAATACAGGCCTAGGTCCCCAACAACAATGGTGTTCCGGACAAACATTTGAGTTTGCATATTTTTTATCCACGGTCACAAAAGGCCCCTGCAAACACACAACTGCTCCTTTTCAAATGTGTTGCTAGGATACGAGCGCAGCGAAGATGAAATCAACTCTGTGTTTCGTTTCTCCAGCTGACATTATGTTATGTTTGTGTTGGAACCAGTTCAAGGAACAGAACAGAAAACAGGAAGATACAATAATCAGACCGGGAACGAAAGTAATCTATACTGATCCGGAACAGAACTGTTCTTCTAAAAGCATGGGAACCGGGTCAGAGGTTTAAAAAAGAACAGAAAGTAACGATATGAACCTTTACTTTTTTTGGGTTCGAACCGGTTCAGAACTTTGTTTTGTTGGTCAGAACAGTGGAATGGAACAAAAAAATTATGGTTCTGCTCTGAACAAAACGATTGTAAAATTATTTTGGTTCCAAACCCTGCTGAAGATACACTGACATTTCATGCTAATAGCTCATTAGATGATTAGCAATCCAGCATGGCTTGGATATGAATCGATTGTCTGATTAATTGTTGTTGTTGTTGATTTATTATATTTTTTCGATTTTCAAGTGTCAGCATTTCAAGTGCCGGTTTGGTACTGATAAAGTAGTCCTCTGAAATAGTGTCTGTTTGATGCTTAGAAATCAGTATCTAATTCAAATGAATTGTGGCAGTGGAAACTTATTGATAACAATACAAATGCTTTTTATTATCTTATGAGCCAGCATGCAATCCATAGTTTTTAACCCCTGGTGGTGTTTTATGAATCCTGCCTAGTGCCTAGTGATGAGCATCATTACCTGAGTCTGTCTGTCGCTATGGCAGACGTCTCCAGGGCAACCAGAAAGATGCCGCTGCGCTGTTCTAGTCTGCTGTTCCGCTGTCTAAGTAGCGCATAGAGTGTTGCTGAAACAGCTGTTGCTTGTCATATTGTGTTTCCTTGGCGACGGGTTAATCATGTCACAGTACGCTCCAGGTCTTCTCTAAATCTGGTCTGGGGGTTACTGAGTGTTCAGCGATGGCCCGCTCAGCTAAAACAGTGCTCAGTAGTTGCTTGTGACAACCATGGACCTGTCAATCACTGTGTTGTCAACCTGTTAGGGAAGACAGGGAGCTGGTCTCCTGCTGTGGTGCCTAGAAGGCTGACATGATCAGTACTGTTGTTCAGTGCCAATGACATAAATAGTGGAAAGGATGCTAGTACTGTAGTGTACCAGAGTTGTCTTACTGGGCATGACTAGTGCTGTTCAATTGTACGGTATGACATGTAGTCAATTGATTCACTCATATGATCCCCCACCTCTTTTCCCTCAGAACAGCCTCAATTCTTTGCCAAAAGTGTTCCACCGGGATGCTGGCCCATGTTGACTCCAATGCAACAGTTGTGCAAAGTTGGCTAGATGTCCTTTGGGTGTTGGACCATTTTGAATACACACAGGAAACTGAAAAATCCAGCAGCGTTGCAGTTCTTGACACAAACCTGTGCGCCTGGTACCTACTACCATATCCCGTTCAAAGGGACTTAAATCTTTTGTTTTGCCCGTTCACCCTCTGAATGGCACACATACACAATCTATGTCTCAATTGTTGCAAGGCTTAAAAATCCTTCTTTAACCTGTCTCCTCCCCTTCATCTACACTGATTGAAGTGGATTTAACAAGTGACATCAATATGGGATCATAGTTTTCACCTGTATTCACCTGGTCAGTCTATGTCATGGAAAGAGTTTGTTTTGTACACTCAGTGTATATCGTATGTGTCCTAATACAGCATGTGAAAAGGTAGCAAGTCTTTTCTGAGCTGGCCAAACAATATTATTGTTTGCTTTCGTACCCAAGACCTTTGTGGTAACCCTTTACTTAACACCCAGTGTCATAACACGTTATGACATGGTCATGATAATGTCATAACTTTTCATAACCTGTCATAATATGGTCATAACACTGACCCATGACCCATATATGTAAACCTGTTGTGACATATATTGCATTATTTTATGGCTGGTTATAACACTTACATAAGAGTGCCAAAACCCACATTTATTCAAATTATTTATTTTTTCCTACCAAGAAGTTTCCTTTCATTTGAAAGTGTGTTTCTTAAATCCTTTGTTGTTGTCATTAATTCTTTACAGTCATGTTTTTTTCATCAGATTTTAAATAATTTGTAGAAAATACACTTTATGACGCTGTCATGAATCATTATGTCCATCCTATGTCACATTATTATACTAAGAAAATACCCTTTATGACACTGTCAAGAAGCATTATGACCATCCTATGTCACTTTATTATACTAAGAAAACACCCTTTATGACTCTGTCAAGAAGCATTATGACCATCATAATCATATAAGCCAGATGCCCTTGTCAGTCAGTCAAAAAGAGGGTGTCTTGTCCTGCTCCTGAAATCTGCTCTTGCATTCATCCCAGTCATCATCAACAGAGCATTGGGGTAGGTGCATGTCTGACATCGATGTGTGCGCAATTACAATGATAATTTAATATCAAAATTTGTTTAAGATAGCCTACGTATCAACAGTATGTTTATGGTGTAATGGAATGATTTGCCCCTCTTATGTAGTTGTCATAACCAGCCATAAAATAACTACTGTGGTAGGTTTTGTGGGTTTTTACACTCTTATGTAGTTGTCATAACCAGCCACAAACTATTGCAATATATGTCACAACAGGTCTAAACATGTGTGTCATGACAGTGTTATGACAAGTTATGTCTGCTGTTATGACATATTATGATATGGTTATGACCTTGTCATAACGTGTTATGGTGCTGGGTGTCAAGTAAAGAGTTACCATATTTGCATACCCTCTTATCTTGAACTTTATTGCGTTCACTGATATAGCTCCTTCGCCTGATGCCAAAAATGTCAAGAGTATTAATCTTATTGCACTGTAATATTCCTTTAAACTGTTCCTTCGTGTCCATGCTCAGTATTTTTATTTTTATTTCCCCCTGATTGGCCAATGAAAATGTCACACTGCTGGGTTAAGCTGCTTAATCAGAGAAATGTCACTGCAAGTTTGAACTGCTCAGCCCTCAAAACAATTACACAGGATATCCATTATATTTAAGGGTTTTAAGTCCATTGCAAAAATGGCTGCCAAACCTT
>CM042414.1:25267277-25314777 GCA_023634145.1 Thymallus thymallus
AACAAAACGGCAGCACCAATGCGCTGGCATGAACTAAACAGAGCATACACAAGAACCCACAATGAAACAGCGCACTGCCTGAACTTAAATGGAATCCCCAATTAGAGACAACTAACAGCAGCTGCCTCCAATTGAGGATTAACACACAGAGTTAAACTCCCCACTCCCATAGAGGAGTCCTGTCCACCGTCAGAACCTGAAAAATTGCACCAATGGATCAAATCCAAAAGTGAGAATATTCCCCAACAGGGAAACCCTTGCAAGGTTACATGATGGAATAAGAGTTTGTCATAAGAACATTTTAAGTACAAGCTTAATAGGCTTACAATTTGGCAAGCACAAATTACTATTTCACAATTTTAACCATAACTGTTTATTAACGTGTCAAAACAATGTTATTGATTGGTTATTGAAGTAATTGGCCCATTTTCAAATGCATCGTTAAAAGTATTTTTTTATGTGAACTTTTTGTGAACCTGTTTTTGCCATTGGGCATGGTTATCACACTACAGAGCTCTTTATTGCAGAGTTGAGTCAATGAGGTGGTACGTTTTCAATTGGCTAACACTGATCACTTGATTTGTGCAGGCTGAAATATGGTGCATTGGGATGCTATCGGAAACTTTTACATTGGTAACAAGCAATCGTTGTTACACCTCTGTAATTACAGACTGCAATTACCACCAGTTACATGTTGCTATTACAGTGTAACTATGAACTATTACAATTAATTACAATACTTGTTATGGTGTAATTACACTGTAATCATATTAAGCGTTACCTTGTTTTGTCCCTGCTGAACATAAAGAAAACGGACTGAAACAGGAACACTCATTTTCATTTTACCCTACTGAAAATGACCCTGTAGTGTAGCTCTCAGTCTGTCTGTTTATGGGCCATGGCCTTAAGGCCTTGAGGCCATATGGGAAATCCTCCATGATTCATTGAGGGCCTCCAAGGGCATTTAATTCAAATGGGTATAGAACGGTAGAGAGGAGGAAGACACCAGTCGCTTGTGTCCTTCATACCATACATGATTCATTCATGACAAACTGAGAGGTGACTTGTTCGCTTAGCATCTGGAGAGGGTCTTTTGCACACTATCACCAGCAAGCTGCTGTCAAAGAGCGTTTTGTTAGACACTTAACCCAAGTCCAAGTCCAGGAAGATTGAGGGAGATTGATCTTTGCTGTCGTTTGTATGGCCTGCAGTTTACTTTTACTGTTTCCGGATGTTTTTAGACCCTCTATTCCATTCGAAGACACGCCATAGGGTACACTTCCCTCGTCCACTATTAGAACACAGATGGGTACAGCAAAATTGCATCACTGCCAGTTTGGCTGTACGACATCGATATTAGGAAGGCATCAGTTGTCTGGCAACTCCAAGTCCAAGATGCCAAAAGTCATTGACCTGCAGTTTACTTATTAAACAGCTTTTTTCCATTTTAAGACACGCCATAGCCTGTGTGCCCCTCGTCCACGAGCTTAGAACACAGCTGGGGATTTTGTTTTTAAGAGTTCCTGTGTTTGTTCCAGTAAACTTTCATCATTGACAGTTTGTTTGGCCACTTCTGCAGCCAATGAGACGTGCGAGTGTAGCTGGCAGATGTTAAGAGAGGGACAGAACAAACTGTTGGAAGAGCTAACCAGGCTGTTAGCACGATAGATACTTCATCTATCTTCAATGACCTGGAAAGATTTGTTCCCTTGCTTAATTTTGGTATTCTGTGCTCTGACTAACAATGGAGGTGTGTCCCTTTTAAAACTGAACTAGTACACAAACCATCAGTTCTTCCCACCAGGATCTTGCAATGTCATTTTTTTATGCAAAAATTACTATGGAAGTATGTCTGTCTCATATAATGTAGCTCACAAACAATGGAAGTATGTCATGGCCATTGGGCCTCAGTATTCCCTTGCCCCCAGTTCTGGTCTTGCATTGACCCACAGGGTGGTGGTGGTTGAAACACAGTAGAATGTTATCTGCCTTTCAGACTGGCACTGTCTGCGACCCAAATGATACCCTATTCGCTATATAGTCCACTGCTTTTGACCAAAAAACAGGGTATTGTGTTTGACAATAAAACATTATTACTATTATTATTATTAGTAGTAGTAATAGTAGTAGGAGTAGTAGTAGTATTATTATTGTCTTCCTTTATGGAGAAAATAAAATTGGCGACTAACCTAAATTGCCAGATTATGTGGAAATATGTTGGTTTCACGGCTTCTGTTTGGATGAAATGCATGTATAATAATACAGATCTTTATAGAAATAACACCAATTATCAACTGTTGACTCTAGTCACGTTTGTTGTGCATTTGAAAAATGTAACAAACACTAAGGTGAGTCCTTGTCACAGAAACATGGGAGGCCTCCTAATTATCTATAGACAAAGTCAGGGACTTTAATTTACTGTGTGCTGTCATAGTGTACAGGATATGCATTGATACCACTATTTATATATTCCCCTCACCCACCACCATATTCCCTTACTAACCAACCAGTGACAGTCAGTCAGTGAAGGGTAAATTTAATTATTTTGTGAAAGGAGAGCATGTTGTGAAACTACATGCAGGGTGAGTTGTTTATTCTCTCCTAGATATCACCTCTCACTTTCTCTCTCTCTCTCTCTCACGCTTTCTCTCTCTCTCTCTCTCTCTCTCTCTCGATTTCGCTCTCTCTCTCGCTCTCTCTCTCTCTCTCTCTCTCTCGCGCTTTCTCTCTCTCTCTCTCTCTCTCTCTCTCTCTCTCTCTTTCTCATTTCACGGCCTCTCACGTTCTCTCTCTCATGGATAATAAGTGGCATATCGACCGTGGGTGATCTAATGTGTAATGGAAGCAGCAGATAAAAGAGAAATGGTGTAAAGATCAAAAACATTGTTATCTGTTCGACGGGGGCGAATTTTCATTTTGTCCAACTGTATTGCGACAAAGTTGTTCGAATAAATGATTGCCAAATAATTTTTGAAGGTACGCAGGGTACATGATATCATCACTTAGGCCTAATTATAAAGTTCCACTCCACATTGTATTATAAATGCCCACCGCTTGCAAAATCAAAAACAACATTTGCAGGACAAGGTTTGTCCTGACTTTCAAGATTGTGTGAATTGCTTCACCTTGCTAATTCTTCACGTTGGCACATGAGATTTATTCAAATATGGCAAATAATAGTCAGTTATTGTATTCTATCCATGCTGGCTTTTGCAGCCTACCTGAGACATTAAACAGATAGGTGGGAGGGCCTTAATGGAACCACTTGATTTTTATTAGACACTGTAGGTTTTTGCAAGTTTTTGTTTGTGTGTGACGTCATTACGTCCAGCTGTTTTTATAGACAGAAGCTAGTTCAATATAAACATGTAACAGGCAATTTTCTCTCTCTCTCTGATACCCAATGCACTCTACAGTAACCCTTTCCCAGTGAGAATGTGGCTAGCAACAAAGCTCTAGCCATATTTCACTCACTGGCATGGCATGGAGAATATCTCCACAGAATGCTGCAGTAGAGATGCCTTCATGATACATTGCATATGTTCACTGTCCCACTTGGACAACAACCAATTTGTGCATGTAAACAAACAAACAAACAGATGCCAAAATAAACAACTGTCTGGGAGTTACCTGCATGTTAGCTTGTGCATTAATTACATTTACAAACAATATCACACTATGCATAAACATGTGCAACACTTTATAGCTCACATATCCATTGTAATATGTGATGAAAACAAAATAATGAGTGCGTTTCCCTACAGGCTGGGAGACCCGTGTGACATACAAGGGGTTGTGCATTGTCACCGTTCTCTACAGTATTAAAATGTATTGTAGCTTTAATTATAATTCAATTTCACACTAGCTAAAATTATTCCTTATATAATACCTAACTGATGAATAACAGATGTGTAATTTCGTTAGAGGCTCTGATGCCAGGAAGGATAGAAAGAATGAAAGGAGGGAAAGAAAAGCTTCAGATGAGATCATGATCCTGGATCAGGAGAGAGTTATCATTTTACATTCAAATGAGTCCCAACAGGTTTGCGTTGGTATTGTTCCAGTATATGACAGACAGTGTTGTTGAATAGAGTCCTGTTGTCTGATAATAAAGTCCAGGGGATGGCTCTTCTCTTCGCAGCAGGGCTCAGGAGAGAATAGGGTGTGTGTGTGTGTTTGTGTTTCAGTGTGTTTGTGCATTGACTGCTGGGGATATGATTGCCTACCCCAAAAAGCATTACACCCCTTTAATGGAGTCACCCAGCATCGCTGCCACAGCCAAGTCATGCCAGAAGATGAGACAGAGAGGGGGATAGAGATACAGAGAGAGACAGAGTGTCTGAGATACTGAGAGACACAGAGAAAAAGAGGAGGAGACAGAGTGTCTGAGACACTGAGAGGCGCACAGAATAAGAGGAGGAGAGAGAACGACAGAGAACAATATTGAAGTATTTCGAAAGGGAGTGTGAGAGGGAGAGAGAGGTGTACAGGAAGTGGGGAACAGAGAGATGGAGACAGAGAGATACAGTCTGTGTTTGAGCGAAAGGAAAGAGAGAGAAACAGAAAGCTAGTGAGAGAGTGAAAGATAGAGACTATTGATGTTTTTTATTGAGACATCCTCAATCAATTGCGAGAGCGATAGAGGCAGAACAGCGAGACGGTCGAGGGATAGAGAAAGGCAGCAAGAACCAATGAGAAATCATGTGAGAGGAAAAGGGAGAGAGCATCAATACAGATGCAGGAGCATCAATGTCCCTGGTTTCTTCAGGCTGTGGGCCTAATGTGGTCTGTTTAACATTCCTCTCTACCATCTGTAACTTCACATAGTACAGTCAGGGAGTGGTGAACACACACACACACACACACACACACACGACTTTACGATGACTAGCATTCCTTTCACTGGGCCAGACAGGCCTGTGTGTCGATTTCAGCTCTGTTCCATACGGTCACTGCCCTTCTCCTCTTCTCCCTCCTCCTCTCTTCTTCCCTGAACACTGTTTCTCACTTAACGTGCCTCCATGCCCTATTTATGGCAGAGCATGTGTATTTCTCTCTCTCTCAAGCAGCAGTAATTCCAAATGGGTGGAACTAGGCCATCAAGCTATGACAGTGTCAAGCACTTACACATTGTCCTTGTGTTGGAGTGTGCGTGAGCTTCATTCCTGTCCATTGCAATTGTTTTCTGAAATGTCCTGAAGTAACTTATAAAATCATATTTTCTTTAGTCCAAGGTGCTCTCTCTGTCTCGTTCTCTGTCTCGTTCGCTCTCTCGCTCTCTCGCTCTCTCGCTCTCTCGCTCTCTTGCTCTCCCTCATTGTCACTCTCTCTATATCGCTCTCTCTCACGGAGACTTATAATAGCAATAAAGCACCTCAGGGGTTTGTGGTATATGGCCAATATACCACTGTTAAGTACTTCTGCACGAAGCAATGCGGAGTGCCTGGATCCAGCCCTTAGCTGTGGTATACTGAGCATATACCTAAAACCCCTGGTGCCTTATTGCTATTATAGACTGGTTAACAATGTAATTAGAGCAGTAAACAAGTAGTTTTTTGTCATATCCATTATCTACTGTCTGATATACCACGGTTTTCAGACAACACCCGGTTTATAATAAGACATAAGTCTTTTTGCTGTCAGGATATTGTGAGAATATGAATCCTTGGTCCTGGATTTGTAAAGGTGGCAGTTGGCGTGTAATTATTGAATCTTCAGGGAATCTTTTAGAGGCATTGGCTTGCCTATTTAGACAGATGAGATAAGTGCAGGGTGTGTGTGTGTGTGTGTGTGTGTGTGTGTGTGTGTGTGTGTGTGTGTGTGTGTGTGTGTGTGTGTGTGTGTGTGTGTGTGTGTGTGTGTGTGTGTGTGTGTGTGTGTGTGTGTGTGTGCAGAGTGCAGAGTGCAGAGTGCACAGTGACAGTGGCATAGAGGTGACAGATGTGCTCAGAGAGCGAGATCACACACACACCCACCTGAATGCACAGTCCCGATCTGAGAGAATATTCAGCGTCTCAGGAACATTTTATCCCTTATTGGTCATTCATTGCCTTGTCTTGCATTGTGTTTCTGTCTTATTCATGGGAGCTCTGTGATGCGTGTCTTTTTGAATGACTAATTGGATCTCATTATCCAAGTGTGTTTGTGTGTGTGCGTGCACGCGCGCAGGTTCTGATTGTGTGTGTGCATTCGTGTGTGCTTGCGCACGCACGTGATCTCGTTACCAATGTGTCCTGACACCGGTGTTAAAGGCAGGTCGAATGAGGCAAGGCATTTCCATCAAAGAAATCTCTCTCTGGGTTAGAGCTCGCTAACTGCTTGTCTTGTCAGCTCTGATGATGATGATGATAATGGCATCTGAAAGGGTTTTGGGTTAAATGTTCATTTCCAATTTAAGAGCCGACAATAATTTAACCAATGGGAGACGGTTCTGCGCGTAATAGGTTAGCCATCTGACTAGCCAGCTCTGTCAGAAGAAGTCACAGCACAAAGAAATACCAAGGGTTGCTGAGAGTAGAATGACATTGCACCATGTTGTTCATGTACTGCAAGAATGCATTTAATCAATAACAAATGTTTTTCTTTGTGAAAGAAAATAAACTCAACTTCACATCACTTACGTCTTATCCCGAGACCTGTGTCTCAGTCATTAGGCACTAGCGAGAAAAAACATGAACTGAAACAGGAAGGGACTATCCTGTCCATCTGTCTATCTGACCTAGTAGGCCCTGATTGATTCACCCAGTTTGTCTGTATGTGTGTCTCTTTCCTCTCAGACGATGCTACAGGTTACGGGCCGGTGTTTGAGGATCAGCCAGTCGAAACCATCTACCCCGAGGAGTCGCCCGAGGCCAAAATCACCATGAGCTGTCGCGCACGAGCCAACCCACCTGCCACATACCAGTAACATATGCTCTGCTCTCCTCTGTCCTCACCCCCTTAAATTCCACCTGCTGTGTGTGCTGTACTGTATGTCCCCCATCTCTTGCCATCTCTCTGTCTTTCCTCAGCATGATGTCCTGTACAGGGCCAAGTCTGGAGGTCCTAATACATGACCTTAAAGGACCTTAAAACATCCAGGCATTATTCACCATGCAATTCATGACATGTGGAAAAATGCATTGTAATAGATGTTTAAAATGTTCTTCTTCATCTTTTTCTACATTTTCTTATTTTTCTTCTTCTTCTACGTTTTCTTTTTCTTCTACTTCAACTTCAGCTGGAAATTGAACAGCTTGGACATAGACCTAGACGGTGATAACCATTACACCCTGGTCGGGGGCAACCTGGTCATCTCTAACCCCATCAAGAACAAACACGTTGGGAAGTACTCCTGTGTGGCCACCAACAACTACGGCACCGTGGTCAGCCGAGAGGCTGGTGTCAAGTTTGGATGTGAGTGGATGGGACACTGGGGCGTGACCGGATACACCGTTAGTCATTATGTAACACGTTATCATAGGCAGAAAGGATGGAAGGACTTTTTTTGAACAGCCCCTCAGGCAAGGGCTACGCTTTCATGCCTGTATTAGTAGAGATGTCAGAGAGTGGTACAAGACAGAATCACTTCTGCTAAATCAATAGCTAACTATCCCTCCCTTTGAAATATGACAGTTGCAAATTACAAGCCTGCTAGCTAAAGTAATGCAGGTCCTGGTTTTAAAGTGATTTTGAGCTAGGAGGTTACAGGGTTTAAGAGTATTGGAGGAGACGTGCTATTACGTAAATGGGGTGAGGGAGAGCATGACAGTGGATTCTCCAGGCTTGTTAATGAACTCTCTTGTCTTCCTCTTCTCTCGCCACTTTCCTCTCTCCCCCATCACTCTCTCTCCCTCTTTCTCCCCCTCTCGCTCGCTCTCTCTCTCTCTCGCTCTCTCTCTTGCTTACCCACCTTTCTCTCTCTCTCTCTCTCTGCCTCACTCTCACACTCACTCACTCTCTCACACTCACTCCTCCAGA
Organism: Thymallus thymallus; assembly: GCA_023634145.1. Classification (NCBI taxonomy): domain Eukaryota; kingdom Metazoa; phylum Chordata; class Actinopteri; order Salmoniformes; family Salmonidae; genus Thymallus; species Thymallus thymallus. Next base: position 25,275,237 of record CM042414.1, read on the forward strand.
CCTGGACTTCTTCTCGTCTGAGGAAAGAGAGGCAGTGCACGTGAAGGAGGGCCAGGGGGCAGTCCTGCTCTGCGCTCCTCCCCCACACTACCCAGGTAAGCGCTAGCTAGGCTAACGGCTACAGCTAATTCTCTGATGCTAGGCTATTTCTACAGCTAATGCTAATACTACACACAGCTTTTGTCTTAAGACATTTCTTCAAAATGTATCTTAAAATGTCTTAAGATGTCTTGAAAAGTATCTATGTCTTAATTAATATGTTTTATCAAAAGATGTGTCGAGACATCTTAAGAAAAGGTGTGATGGCTGGGTATGAATGCTATGGTTAACACTACGGTCTGTAGCATTGTACTTATTACGTGTGTCTCTATTCCAGTATTAAATCCAACAGTATGTAATGACTCAGGCAATTAACCCAGATAGTCATAATGAAAATCAATGAAAGTCTTCCCCCTGCTGATGACTGGCAGTACTCCTTCACGAGGGTGCTTCTGTTCTGTCATACAGTATTGCAGGCTTTATTATCACACTGCAGCCCTGAGCTGAGTTTGACACTTCTAGTCTCAGTTTAGGGATGTGTGAGGCAAAATAAGCTGTTTTGAATACTTTTTTATGTCATTTAATACAGCAGCTTTGTATGATTCATCAAAGGTACTGTACACTAATCTGTTCAGGTTTTCCTCTCTGAGTCCGGCGTGTTTCCTATTTTGGTCTCCTTTATTTCTCTATTTCTTCATCTTTGATCCTCGTTAAACAAATCTATCTACAGCAGATATGCATATTCATAGTTATGCAAATGAATCCAACCAAACCATTCTGTGAAATAATGGTGACGTATTTCAGCTGCTACCGCGGCTACAGAACTAGTTCCTCAGTGAGACTTGTCCTTTTCAACTCTTTTCATCATAGCGTCATGACGAGAGAGAGAGAGAGAGAGAGAGAGAGAGAGAGATAATATTTTCACATGACTGATGTGAGCCAAATGACTGATGTTAGCCAAGCTGTACTGGGCTTGCCTGGTTATACATCCACTATACTTGCTAGAAAGGACAATGTGTGAGGAAAAGATCTGAGCCAGCACACTATGGTTTTGGTTAGCATGATAGTGTCATGTGAGGGTGCATACACAGACCAAGACGCAGAGCAGGGATAGTAGTTCGACATCTTATTTTAATTTACTATACTATGTATATTTTCGGACATACTGTGTATAATAAAACACAAATGACGAACTACAGAACAAAACACGAATAGACTAAACGTCACGTTCACAAACAAACACGAATGGACGGACGTAACAAATGTGGCACACTTACTGTCACCGTGACTGCGAAAATATCGACAACTACCCACACCCCAGTGTGAAAATTACAAGCCTTTGTAGGATCCCTAATTAGAGACGATGCGCTACAGCTGCCTCTAATTAGAGATCCCACACAAACCACCACCAGAAACAGAAAGAATAGAACTGTCAGACTCTGACCATGGCTACATAGAGAAGCAAATAGGCTTCTCTATGGCCAGAGCCTGACAGATAGTGTGTTTTGGGTCAGCATGATAGTGTGGTTTGGTGTGAAAATAGTATAAATATAAGAATATAAGAGCCAACTCCTCAGCCTCTCTCCTGGCTCCTGTCTATGTTGGCACTCCGCCCCTCCCCCATCTCCTCTGTCTGACTGACAGATTCAGGCTTGATTGACAGGTTGAGGTTTGATTGAAAGGTTGACGGTTGTGTATCTTTTCTCCATAGACGAGCTGTCATTCCGCTGGATTCTGAATGAGTTCCCGATCTTCATCATGCTGGATAAACGTCGCTTCGTTTCCCAGACTACAGGGAACCTCTACATCTCTAAGGTGGATTTCAGAATGTGTCTTTGACTGTCTGCAATGACAACCTATCATTTCACCCTACCATACTTTTTGACACAATATCTGGTCAAAAGTAGTGCTCTATCTAGGGAATAGGGTGCCATTTCTGACACAGCGTCAGAAAATGAAGAAATCCTGAATTTACAGCAAAGGAATGTACACATATGGGTTACAGAATACAGGACATAAGATCAAATATGTTTACATAAACTGTTTATGTCTCTCACCAGGTGGACTCATCAGACAGTGGCAACTACTCCTGCTTCGTCTCCAGTTCATCCATCGCCAAGAGCGTCTTCAGCAAGTTCATCCCCCTCGTCCCCCTGGCTGAACGTTAGTTCCTGTTTTTCAGATCCTGTTTTAACTATCCTATATGTTGATATAGGAATCTATTCAGCAAAGATTCCTGTCCCGCCGTATCTAGTAGTATGCACATACCATGACCTACAATAAATTTATCGTTACTGGAAGATTTCAGTAATCTTTTTGCTTGGAAGATATAAATCTGTTCACTGAAGATGGGCACCATATTATCCAACAGTATGTGAGATCATTATCAAGGTGTTAGATATCACACAATTGCCTACTATTTGTAGTTTGCTTAGGGCAGTAGAGTTGGTCCATCTTGTGACCAGCGAACCACATATGAACATTGATAAAGATAGTACGTTAGCAGGCAAGAACCCAGACAGTCTCCATCTCCGGAGTTGAAGTTTGAGACCACTGTTGAACTGTTGAGAGAGAGCCTTGTGTTTGCGTTGTTTATAAATTTGGGAAAGGTTTGAGCAGAGAAATAATTTAGATAAAGATGAAGAGAAGGCCTACCATTCCTCAAGAGTTCATGTTTACCTGTTTGTGATGTAATCTCAGTTGGTCCCCCTCGTTTGTTTGCTGAGTTATGCTAACATTACCTAGTACCAACCTAGACAGATTTAAAAACACAAACTAGCATGTTCTTGGCCTGGTCCCAGATCTGTTTGTACTCTCTTGGCAACGCCTATGGTCATGTCATATATTGACGGCATGATGATTACCCAAGGTTTTGGCTATAGCACAAACATAATAGGGGGAAAGCTAGCATGTTGTGTTCTAGTTGAAAAGGTTGTAGGGGAGAACAGTAGTTTACCCGGCAACACTTCATGTTTTATCATGAATATGTTTTATTATGACTACATTACTACGACACCACACGGGCCTCTGGCTGTGTCATGGCCCATATATAGCACACTATTGTACACTCATCCTGAAGGGCAGACTGAAACACTGTGTGTGTGTGTGTGCTATAGCATAGTTAACATATTATATCTGACAGAACCGTTTACAATAAAGCGCCTCCAACCATGCATCACCTTGTCCGTACACAGAGTTAACTAACATAACATATTGTTTCTGGTCTAAGTTGTTCTGCCTCCGAGGGGGTGTTATGAATAAACAGGTGACTCTTATCCAGTTGTTTCTATTTACTGTTTCTCCACCAACCAGGTCCAATCAGGAAGTACCCTGCTGACATCAAAGTCAAGTTCCCAGACACTTATGCACTGGTGGGACAGAATGTCACACTGGAATGCTTCGCCCTGGGAAAGTAAGTATGGATAAAGCCAGTACATATATTAGAGAATTACTTATACTAGGTATCCTAGCTCAGACTTATGAAATGGTTATTGGAATACAGCTGTGCGTATAGATTCCCATGACAAGGCTATGGGATTATAGGTCTGAGCTCCTCTCCTTTGTGTTGTTCTCACTTCCCAACCCTCTCTCTCCACAGCCCCATCCCTCAGATCCGCTGGAGGAAGATGAACGGAGAGCTGCCGTCCAATCACGACGTCAGCATGGCGGGGGCCCTCCTCCACCTCTACAACGTGCAGTTTGAGGACGAGGGGGCGTACGAGTGTGAGGCCCTCAACTCCAAAGGGAAGGACAGGCACCGGGCACACGTCTCTGTAGAAGGTAGGAGTCTGTCTCTAGTCTACTAATACGGTATATATTCTCTACCTTTGTAGTTGGAACTCATTGACTTGTAAATTGTTATGGTTTAACACCTTTTCTCTCAGGCTTCATTTGAGTTGTGCAGGTAGCCTAGTGGTTAAGAGCAATGGGCCAGTAACCTAAAAGGTTGGTGGTTCAAATCCCCAAACTGATTAGGTGAAATATCTGTTGATGTGCTCCTGTAAATTGCTCTGCATAAGAGCGTTTGCTAACATAGATCATCCATTGATGTTGATTGCTGATCTCAAGTTAGGATATGGGCATCATACTGTCTGTTTTCCTCATCTTACTCTGTTCCAGCATTCCCAGAGTGGACAGAGTACATCAACAGTACAGAGAAGGACATCAGTAGTGACTACACCATGTCCTGCGTGGCTAGCGGCAAGCCAAAACCCCACGTCCACTGGCTCAAGAACAGCTACACCGTAAGAGAACTTTCACACTGCTGTGCTGAGCTGGCCTGATAAACCACCCACCATAGTTGCCGGAATCGTACTGGAAAATACAATATGAAGACAAAATATCTGAGCCAGCACAGTATGGTTGCCGTTGGCAATGTGAATCAGGCAATAGTGCTCCTTTAGCTATGGTGGATGCGTAGCTAGGCCTGCTCAGTACAGCTTGATTTGGCTCTGCTCTGTTAAGTTGTGTGAAAATTCCTGTAGTGTTCCAGCAGGTCCCTTAGCTAGAAAAACACTACCCTCTCAGAAGCCAACATCAGGGTGGCACGGTTGTGACAGGCCGCTGGCAGGGGTACTCTGAATAGTCTGAACTCAGGGCACAGTCAAGACTCAGGAGAAGGTGCCAGCGTGGAGAGAAGAGAGGAAATGAGGGGAAAGGAGAGGGGAGGATAGGAGGAGTGAAGAGAAGGGAAGAGAGGCGGTACAAAGGGTCCCGTGTGGCTCAGTTGGTAGAGCATGGCGCTTGCTACATCAGGGTTGTGGGTTCGATTCCCACGGGGGACCAGTACGAAAATGTATACACTCGCTATTGTAAGTTGCTCTGGATAAGAGTGTCTGCTAAAATGATATGTGGAGAGGAAAAAGTACCTCTAGTTGTTGTTTATGAGAGTGCCAGCCCAAAGAGGTTACGTAAGTAACTGTCTCAAACACCGAGCCCTGGCAGGCGAGTGGGAGCATTCTTATGTCACTATGATACTTCATTATGTAATAATGATGGTTTCATTAAGTCAAATAAAACCATTTTAATGCTAAAGGAATGCTATTTAATTCAACACTGCATTAATTGGTACACTGTATTCCTAGATTTCTAAAGCATTTTGATGTTTCAATGTCAACATTGAAGTTTCACAAAAGTACAATCTCGATGTTGTCGGTATAACATCACAATTATTTATTGTGATGAAATCTCAATGTTGGTATTGAAACATCAAAATACATTTTAGGATACCATGCAATATTAAATGTAAACATATTGTTGTAATATTGAAATGCTGAAGGATATAATTGTAACATATTTATTTATTCATTTTCTGCAGTACGATAACCATGATCTGAAGATCAGTGGTCTGACGTTTAAGGACTCTGGGATGTACCAGTGTATAGCAGAGAATCGTCATGGAGTCATCTATGCTAACGCAGAGCTGCGAGTGATTGGTGAGTCAAAGGCTCAGATTCATTGTGATTGGCTCAGTCCAAAGATTAAAGGTCACCGCACTAGCTGACTAATTTGGACTAAATTAAAACATGAAGTTGCCTTGTCAGTTGTCATTGAGGCTACGTTACACATATAAACAAACAACAGAGTCCAATAAACAGACAGCATGTCCTTTTCAGCGGTGACTTGATCCAAAACACGTCCTAATTATGGTAATGAGGCATGAAGAGAAGTGAAATGCTAACATACACACCCTCATTTTTTTTTTTTTTTATTTTTTTTACATAAACTAAAACCTATTCTCTCTGTGACCCCATGCAGCGGGTGCCCCTACGTTTGAGCACAAACCTGTGAAGAGGAGGATCCTCGGAGCTAAGAACGGCAGAGTGGTCATAGAGTGTAAACCAAAAGCCGCTCCCAAACCCTCGTTCTCTTGGAGCAAGGGCACTGAGCTGCTCTTCAACTCTACCAGGTCGGCATCTGGGTTGGGTCTGGTTGGGTCTCAAAAATAAGCTGAGTGTTAGGTTTGTATCAGTCTGTGAGACACATTTAGGTCGTTGGAGTGTAAGGTGATTTTTTAACTTAGAATCCATTAAGATGTGTACGTCTCATCTGTCTTCTCTCTATATCCCTTTAGCATGGTAATGGGGATGCTTTTGTTTGTCAGTGAGTACTGGGCTGTAGTCTGCTTCCCTCTGCTTTCCGCCTCTGACTGACATTAAGCTTGCTCTAAAGCTCATCAGACAGGACAGAGAGAGTCTGGCTGTGTAAGCCCCTGCCCTCCGCCCCTATGCTCCTCAACCACTAAACAAGGCTAATCTGCCTTCACAAAGACCCACAACTCACCACAGGGGGTCCGAAGGGGGCACAGGAATACTACTGTGCAATAATCACTCTGAAACAAACTACCCAAATCACTATGGCTTGAATAATCTCTGTCTCTCTAAAACTACCAAAATCACTCTCAATTATCTAACTCGCTATGGAGGAATTACTCGATAAACAGAGATGACCAACATGACTGACTGCCTGCCTATCATGTAGGGTCTAGAGGGTTTTTCCTGTCCGTGTGAATGGAATGAGTGCTGAATAGAATGTTGCCTTACCGGATTTGCTCTAGTCATATTTTTTTCTATAACCCTGGTCTTTGTATTTTGTACACTCTGAGGATTTTGTGATCATCAGTATCAGCTCTCTTGTCATACAATATCTATCTGCATTAAGTAACTGTGTTACTTCTGTGTTCTACTTTCTGTGTTTTGTAACACTTATCATCAGGGTGTTCATCTGGGAGGATGGTAGTCTGGAAATCCTGAATGTAACCAAAGCAGACGAGGGGCGCTACACCTGCTTTGCTGAGAATGACCGGGGCAAGGACAACAGCACAGGCTCCCTCTCCATCACAGGCAAGCTACACACACACATGCATGCGTGCAGTCGCAAAAACCATCAAGCGCTATGATGAAACTGGATCTCATGAGGACCCCCACAGGAATGGAAGACCCAGAGTTACCTCTGCTGCAGTGGATAAGTTAATTAGAGTTACCAGCCTCAGAAATTGCAGCCCAAATAAATGCTTCACAGAGTTCAAGTAACAGACACATCTCAACATCAACTGTTCAGAGGAGACTGTGTGAATCAGGCCTTCATGGTCGAATTGCTGCAAAGAAACCCCTACTAAAGGACACCAATAAGAAGAAGAGACTTGCTTGGGCCAAGAAACATGAGCAATAGACATTAGACCGGTGGAAATTTGTCCTTTGTCTGGAGTCCAAATTGGCTTAATTCTCGCACAGCATCTATCTGACGTATTACTATTTTCCAGATTTTTGACCACTTTCTATCTCTGGCCTCCGTTGACTTAGTCACCCTAATATTGGCCATCCTACAAGGGTAAAAACTCCAACAACTATTGAACGGATTATAAATAGATACATAACATTTGGACCATTGGTTTTCTTAAAAGAATATCCATTGATGGTTTTTGCGACTGCACTTGAAAAACTTTCAAAGTTCTTGACATTTTCCGTATTGACTGACCTTCAAGTCTGAAAGTAATGATGGACTGTCGTTTCTCTTTGCTTATTTGAGCTGTTCTTGCCATAATAATATTATGGACTTGGTCTTTTACAAAATAGGGCTATCTTCTGTATACCCCACCTACCTTGTCATAACACAACTGATTGTCTCAAACGCATTAAGAAGTAAAGAAATTCCACAAATTAACTTTTAAGAAGGCACACCTGTTAATTGAAATGCATTCCAGGTGACTACCTCATGAAGCTGGTTGAGAGAATGCCAAGAGTGTGCAAAGCTGTCATCAAGGCAAAGGGTGGCTTTTTGAAGAATTTCAAAAATAAAATATATTTTGGTTTGTTTAACACTTTTTTGGTTACTACATGATTCCATATGTGTTATTTCATAGTTTTGATGTCTTCACAGAGCGGCATGGACTAAGAAACAGTAGAATAGTATAGAATACAGTATATACATATGAGATGAGTAATCCAAGATATGTAAACATTATTAAAGTGACTAGTGTTCAATTTCTTAAAGTGGCCAGTGATTTCTAGTCTATGCCCCACGTGGGTGATTGAAAGATGAAAGATGAGGTCCACACTCCAGTCCAGTTGGTGGCACATTAAAGTTGCCGCCGACGGCGCACTCAGACGCACACTCGTGCCCGGTGTAGTTAGCATGTTAGATGTACATCTGTAGAGCACTTACTGTGATAATATCTTACCCTTCGCTGTCCTCTACTGGTCAGAGATGCTCACTACCACTTAACTCCACCCAGTTCACATGAATCAATTTTTGCAGTGTCTGATAAATTGCACATATTTCCCTGGCTTGAATATTAACCTAAAGTGGATTTAGGAGGAGAATTGTACTGTAGAGTACATTCATTGCTGATCTTTCCATATTGTAGTCAGCACAGTACTGCAAAGTTGACCACTCACCCCTTTCATTTCCTTTCCTCAGAGGCCACTAAGATCACCTTGGCTCCTTCCAATGCAGACGTGACGGTGGGGGAGAGTGTCCACATGCAGTGTGCCGCGTCACATGACTCCACGCTGGACATCACATTCGTCTGGACCCTGGACGCCCACGCCATCGACTTCGACCAGGAGGGATCACACTATGAACGCAACCCGGTAAGAGATTAGAAAGGTAGGCCAGAAAACATAGGGTTGACAGTTCAAATCCCGCCTATGGCCGAAATATTAAATTAGTATTACTCTGGTGTAGCTCTGTAATACTCTGTTATAACTCATATCTCTGTAACACTGTAATACCACTGTACCTCTCTACTGTAATACCACTGTACCTCTCTACTGTAATACTACGGTACCTCTGCTGTAATACCACTCTACCTCTCTACTGTAATACCACTGTACCTCTCTACTGTAATACCACTCTACCTCTCTACTGTAATACCACTGTACCTCTCTACAGTAATACCACTGTACCTCTCTACTGTAATACCACTGTACCTCTCTACTGTAATACCACTCTACCTCTCTACTGTAATACCACTGTACCTCTCTACTGTAATACCACTCTACCTCTCTACTGTAATACCACTGTACCTCTCTACTGTAATACCACTCTACCTCTCTACTATAATACCACTCTACCTCTCTACTGTAATACCCATTTAGCATCAGTTACTAAAAGACCCATGGACTGCTAGCTGCTGGTGTCCTGAATCAATTTAACTGCAGTTTCCTTTCCACTCTCATACATTATCAATGACGTAACCCACTCTCTGCCCGTGCAGCCTTAGCAGTAAGCAACAGCTAGCCTTCCTCATCTGTCATTCCACAGGCTGGAGTATCTCCATATAACGATTGATGACCTTGCATAGCTGTGTACAATGCTTATTTTCCCTCTCATACAGCGAGCTCCAGTTGATTTGATTTATGTAGCAACAGAATAGTATGACTCATATTACAGTAAGTAAGTTAATATAATGCTGCCTTTATATTCTCAATGGGAGGATTTCATAAACAGAAAATATGGCTGTCATTGTAAATAAGCATTTATTCCTAACTGACTTGCCTGGTTAAATAAAGGTCAATGAGATAAATAGTGCTTATTTGACCTTGGTTTGCTTCATGCTGTGAGAGTGAAGTTCACATAACAAACTGTGATTGGCTACTGTAGACATACTGCAGGCTTCTGTGGTCAAATATTTTGTCTATGAAATATTCCCATTGAGAATACTAAAGAAGCACCATGTTATATTTGGAAAACAAGGCAGAAGGGTGATTGGATGATTGGATGTTCAGATCTCTGTATCCCTCCTAGTCTCTTCCCACAGCCTATGTAGTGACATGAGTCTGGTAAGCAGGACTATATCCTCAAGGACTTGGAAAGTTGTAGCCTTGTTACAATAGATACTATGTTAACGGCTAATTGGAAGACAGGAAGGGGACATTTTGTCTAGCTGGAACTCACAAGACATTTTACAACAGCCATAATATTTTCAAAAGATACCTGTATTGTGATACATAAATAAAACCCAGAATAATATACCTGTATTGTGATACATAAATAAAACCCAGAATAATATATCTTTATTGTGATACATAAATAAAACCTAGGATAATATACCTGTATTGTGATACATAAATAGTGTTGTAGTAGCTGACATGACTAGAACTAAGAGGTTGTGTGTCTGAACAGAATGAAATAGAACACCATTCATTATGTTACACTATAACTGGTATTATACTGCATCTCTGGATGTGTCCTGTCGTCCCTGTTCAGAATGGTGGTTTCAGTGGAGAGCTGCTCATTAAGAACACCCAGCTGAAGCACTCTGGACGTTACACCTGCACCGCCCAGACCCCTGTGGACAACGTCACCGCATCCGCCGATCTGGTTGTCAGAGGTACCTCACACATGCGCACACACACACACACACACACACACACACGGCACTAGAGTTGACAAGGTGAGAGGTAGGTGAGTGGAGTGTTAGACAGAGAGTGGGAGATGATTGACGCAACATTTTCTCACTCTCTGTGGAACCTGTAATTTGTCTCCATATCTGCTCTGTATATTAGTTCATTAAACAGATCTCATTTCTATGAAAACAAAGTAAATTACAAATCAAATGACAAGTTACAGTAGTAGTACTTATAAACTAAACTCTTAACAAAGAGGGAGTGTCATAAATTAGCCTGCAAAAATGTAATTCTTCCTACTTTATTTGGTACAAATACTTTTATGAAGGATGTTAGTGTGTATATGTGTACGTGTTTTTGTGTGTGTGTACGTGAAGGGTTGTACATCTAGCCAGAGTTAGTAGACCAAGACTGTTTTATGTGCTGATTTGTCAACTCTGTGGCTCTGTCAGAGCAGATCTTCAATGTGATATGCACGTCAACGTATCGTCCAAAAAAGCCAATCAGAGAATGTTCATCCTGAAAAGTCTGAGGAGGTTTGGCGTACGTCCTGTGGTGGAGTATGCTGTTGCCGTGTGGCATTCCAACCTTAGAGAGAGTCCAGAGGCGGGCCGTCAAGATCATTTTAGGTTCTGGCTACACAACATACTCAGCGGCCTGCCAAACCCTACAGATGAAACCATTGCAGCGGAGACGAGAGGAACTGTGCCTGCAAAGTTCAAACAAATTCTACAGCTGGCCGGAGTAAGGACAAGGCAGGACGGGCAACTACGGGAGATCAAATGCAACCCTGAACACTACAGAAAAAGCCCAATATCATCATTAGTTAGGCTTTTAAACTGACACTAGATTGGGTAGATAATCGCATTGAAATGTTTTTTATTCATGTGTTTCTCCTTTTAATCATGTTTATGCCCCTTAGTATCTTATGTACGCTGCACTGCAATTCCATTTTCTTTACTGTAAACTGCCAGAGTGCACCATTGTGACACATGTATTTCTGTATTTCTGTAAATAAAACATATATATCCGGAAAAGGTCTCCAGGAAACATCAGGCCTTTTATGTCGCCTCCTCAAAGAGCTTGAGAATGAATGCACCAATGTTTGGTTTCTTTTGTAGCCAAAGAACTGTATCTCCTCACTTGATTTGAATCATCTTAGTCATTGCTGCTCAGTATTCTATATCCTCGAAAGCTAAACATGTATGAACCAAACTCCTAAAGTAAGGCATGACTTCTGCTATGCTGTATGCCCTTGAAACAACCTTTCTCAGTGGACAAAGGGGCTTTTAGAACGGACTGAGAACTCAGTGCAGTGAAATAAAAATGGAGACCAATGGAGTGCCAAGAGGAAAGAGATGAAAGATGACCATTCATACATTTGGACAATGAGGAAGTAGATCTATTGAAGGATTTTACCAGGGAAATATTGCACAGCAGCTATATCTTATTATTACCATTGTCACGATCGCTATGAGACAGGACCTGAGGCGCAGAGCTGTAGTGTATAGACATTCCTTTATTCCGTAATAATCCCATAACCGAACAAAGGAGAGACAGCTAGCTACCGGGCTAGGAACCGGCACTGCTGGCACCGGGCTAGGAACCGTACTGGCGCTACCAAGCTGAGGACCCGCACTGGCACCACCAGGCTAGGAGCCGGTACAGCTGGGGAGGCACACTGGAGAAATGGTGCTTGGGGCCGGCACTGGAGGCACCGGGCTGGGCGCACGCACTGGAGGTCAGGTGTGGAGAGCCGGGACGGGCTGGGGAGGCACACCGGAGGTCTTTATTCTGTAATAATCCCATAACCGAACAAAAGAGAGACAGCGACCATGAATTGGCGTGAAAACAAAAAGGAACAAACACAAAAACCCACAAACACAGGTGGGAATGCTGAACATAAATAGGCTCCCCAATTAGAGGCAATGTGGCGCAGCTGCCTCTAATTGGGGACCAATTCCCAAAAATTTCCAGAGACGTCTCTGAACATAAACCTTACAACCATCTTATTTGTTATAGCTCTATGATAATAAGTACCTGTATGTGCAGCATCTGCGTATCACAACAATGTATAATTGCTGTCGTTCAGTGGGGGGAAAAACATTAAAACAAAGCGCCTTTGAATTTTCTATTTGACAGCTCAAACAGACTTTTCCCCCATATGACATTCATAAAAAAACTAGCCTAGCTCTGAAGTTTATCATACTGCACAGACCCTGGCCTGCAGTGGGACATGGATACAAAACTTGCTCTATTCACCAGTCCGCTTCCACACAACAATACAATAAGCCTGAAAATGTACTTATTTGTGTTAAAGATGTTACTAGTATGTTCCTGTGAAACAACTCAGGTCTTTTTCAGAGTAGAGACAGAACCTTAGCACACACACACACACATGCATGCACACACACTTGTACACACACATCTCTCCCTCTCTCTCTGGCAGTCTACAGTCTAATCGCCTAAATTCTCTGGGAGAGAGAGAGAGAGAAAGACTCATGCCAACAGTCTGGGTTTTATATTAGTCTTTCTTCTTCTCTCTCTCCTCCAGGAAGAGCAGAACTAGAACAACTGTGGATTAAAATGCTCTAGGCTCTCGGTCCATAGGCTCAGTTAATGTATGTCAATGGCCCTATTATTCAGAATAGGTGTTGCAGTATAAGTACAACTTAAACTTAACAGGCAAGGAATCTTGCCATGTATATACACCCATGAACAGGAGGGGAAAGGCATATGTTTGTTTTGTTTTACATTATACCTTACTATACAGGTTTTGTTTTACATTATACCTCAAGTCTTCGAAAGCCAAGTTAATAAACAGATCACTGACTTCTTCGAATCCCACCGGACCTTCTCTGCTATGCAATCTGGTTTCCGAGCTGGTCATGGGTGCACCTCAGCTACGCTCAAGGTACTTAACGATATCATAACCGCTGTACTGTGCAGCCGTCTTCATCGACCTGGCCAAGGCTTTCGACTCTGTCAATCACCGCATTCTTATTGGCAGACTCAACAGCCTTGGTTTCTCAAGTGACTGCCTCGCCTGGTTCTCAAACTACTTCTCAGACAGAGTTCAGTGCGTAAAATCGGAGGGCCGGTCCCCTGGCAGTCTCTATGGGGGTGCCACAGGGTTCAATTCTTGGGCCAACCCTATTCTCTATATACATCAACGATGTCGCTCTCGCTGCTGGTGACTCTCTGATCCATCTCTACGCAGACGACACCATTCTGTATACATCTGGCCCCTCTTTGGACACTGTGTTAACTAACCTTCAAACAAGCTTCAATGCCATACAACACTCCTTCCGTGGCCTCCAATTGCACTTAAATGCTAGTAAGACTAAATGCATGCTCTTCAATAGAACGTTGCCCGCACCCGCCCACCGGACTATCATCACTACCCTCGACGGGTCTGACTTAGAATTTGTGGACAACTACAAATAGCTAGGCGTCTGGTTAGACTGTAAACTCAACTTCCAGACTCATATTAACCATCTCCAATCCAAAATTAAATCTAGAATCGGCTTCCTATTTCGCAACAAAGCGTCCTTCACTCATGCTGCCAAACATGCCCTTGTAAAACTTACCATCCTACCGATCCTTGACTTCGGCGATGTAATTTACAAAATAGCCTCCAACACTCTACTCAGCAAATTGGATGTAGTCTATCACAGTGCCATCCGTTTTGTTACCAAAGCCCCATATACTACCCACCACTGTGACCTGTATTCTCTCGTCGGCTGGCCCTCACTACATATTCGTCGCCAAACCCACTGGCTCCAGGTCATCTATAAGTCTTTTAGGTAAATCCCCGCCTTATCTCAGCTCGCTGGTCACCATAGCAACACCTACCCGTAGCATGCGCTCCAGTAGGTATATCTCACTGGCCACCCCCCAAAGTCAACACCTCCTTTGGCCGCCATTCCTTCCAGTTCTCTGCTGCCAATGACTGGAACGAATTGCAAAAATCCTTGAAGCTAGAGGTTCCTATCTCCCTCACTAACTTTAAGCATCAGCTGTCAAAGCTGCTTATCGATCACTGCACCTGTATATAGCCCTTCTGTAAATAGCCCATCCTACTACCTCATCCCCATATTTTTTTTTATTTTTACTTCCGCTCAATTTTGCACTCCAGTATCACTATTTGCACATCATCATTTGCACATTCCATCATTCCAGTGATTATGCTAATCTGTAGTTTATTTCGCCACTATGGCCTATTTATTGTCTTCCTAACCTTACTGCATTTTGCACTACATTTGCACTCTGTATATAGATTTTCTATTGTGTTATTGACTGTACGTTTGTTTATTTCCCATGTGTAACGCTGTGTTGTTGTTTTTTGTCGCACTGCCTTGCTTTGTCTTGGCCAGGTCGCAGTTGCAAATGAGAACTTGTTCTCAACTGACCTACCTGGTTAAATAAAGGTGAAAAAAATAAATAAATGATACAGGTTTTGTTTTACATTATACCTTACTATACAGGTTTTGTTTTACATTATACCTCACTATACAGGTTTTGTTTTACATTATACCTCACTATACAGGTTTGCACATTTGTAGTATGTGTACTTTATTCTCTCTCTCTCTCTCTCTCTCGCTCTCTCTCCTCTTCTCTCCAGGTCCCCCTGGGTCCCCAGGTGGGGTGCGTGTGGAGGAGATCAGGGATAAGAGTGTACGTCTGATCTGGAGCCGAGGTACAGACAACCACAGCCCCATCTCTAAATACACTGTCCAGTGCCGGGACTCATTTTCTCAGGAGGACTGGAGAGACGCCACCACATGTAAGTAAAATGAATAAAGGTCATACATAAATCTGTAGACTGGTCAAATAAATCCCCTAAATGTGTAGGTCTGGTCTTGCAGTTTGCGCTGCCTCTTTCAGAACCCATACCAGTGTCTCCTCTTCAACCTTTTCTGTCTCTCTCCTACTGTCTATCGGTCCAATAAAATACATTAAAAAAGAATGGTCAAATAAACTGTAACTCTGAAGCGGAGACTGCTGTGGTGCCACTCTGACTGGCTAAGCACAAGATACAGTACATACAGTGCATTCGTAAACTATTCAGAGTTTGTTACATTACAGCCTTCTTCTAAAATGGGTTGAATAAAGAAAACATCCTCATCAATCTACACACAATACCCCATAATGACAAAGCAAAAACAGGGTTTTAGAAGCGCCAGATACAGTCGTATGAAAAAGTTTGGGCACCCCTGACAATTTCCATGATTTCCATTTATAAATAATTGGGTGTTTGGATCAGCAATTTAATTTTGATCTATCAAATAACTGATGGACACTAATATTTCAGTAGTGAAATTAGGTTTATTGGATTAACAGAAAATGTGCAATATGCATCAAAACGAAATAAGACAGGTCCATAAATTTGGGCAACCCAACAGAAAAATCACATCAATATTTAGTAGAGCCTCCTTTTGCTAAAATAACAGCCTGTAGACGCGTCCGATAGCTTCTAATGAGTGTCTGGATGAAGGTATTTTGGACCATTCCTCCTTACAAAACATCTCCAGTTCAGTTAGGTTTGATGGTTGCCAAGCATGGACAGCTCGCTTCAAATCATCCCACAGATTATCAATGATATTCAGGTCTGGGGACTCTGTTGGCCATTCTAGAACATTGTACTTGTTCCTCTGCGTAAATGCCTGGGTAGATTTTGAGCAGTATTTTGGGTCGTTGTCTTGTTGAAATATCCAGCCCCGGCGTAACTTCAACTTTGTGACTGATTCTATTCCCAAGAATCTGCTGATATTGAGTGGAATACATGCGACCCTCAACTTTAACAAGATTCCCAGTACCGGCCACACAGCATGATGGAACCCCCACCAAATTTTACTGTGGGTAGCAAGTGTTTTTCTTGGAACGCTGTGTTCTTTTGCCGCCATGCATAACGCCCCTTGTTATGACCAAATAACTCAATCTTTGTTTCATCAGTCCACAGCACCTTATTCCAAAATGAAGCTGGCTTGTCCAAATGTGCGTTTGCATACTTCAAGCGACTGTTTGTGGCGTGTGTGCAGAAAAGGCTTCTTCCGCATCACTCTCCCGTACAGCTTCTCCTTGTGCAAAGTGCGCTGAATTGTTGAACGATGCATAGTGACACCATCTGCAGCAAGATGATGTTGTAGGTCTTTGGAGGTGGTCTGTAGGCTGACAGCTTACATCTCTGCGATAGCTTTTTGTAGCCTTCCCCTAAACCATAATGTTGAACAATCTTTGTTTTCATGTCATTTGAGAGTTGTTTTGAGGCCCCCATGTTGCCACTCTTCAGAGGAGAGTCAAAGAGAACAACAACTTGCAATTGGCCACCTTAAATACCTTTTCTCATGATTGGATGCACTTGTCTATGAAGTTCAAGGCTTAATGAGCTCACCAAACCAATTGTGTGTTCCAATTAATCAGTGCTAAGTAGTTACATGTTACGGATGCTGGGATAAAAAGGGATCCAAGAGCAGATAACTCAATTTATTGTCTAAAAAGCAAAGAAAATAAACAAAACACAAATATAAATTGCAGCCGAGCCACCGAGCGAAGGGCAGGACAGAGGCGAAATCCAAGGGCAGGCAGGGGTCAAAACCAGAGGCAGATCCACAGCCCCGGGGGTAGAGCCAAGTCAATAGTCCAAAACAAGAGCAGAAGATCAAAACCGGGTGAGCAAGCCAAAACAGGATTGAGTACAGGGAGTGGGCAAATCAGAGGGAAAAAACAAGATTAAATAAACAGACAGAATGTAAGCTAGGCACAACTAGATCAAGACTGGTTTAGGACAGTAGTGAAACGGACGGTAACCAAGACACACTGACAGAGAAGCAAAGTAAGAGAGAAGCATAAGTAGTGGAGAAAATCAATGCAAAATGGGAGACAGGTGTGTGTAAGGAGAGCAGAGCACTGATTAGAATGAGGTGCAGCTGTGATGGCAGAGTGAGAGAAACTGACAATTAAGACAAATGCAACAGAAAGGCTGATGATCAAACCAGAGTCCTGACAGTTACAGGTATTCAAATCAACAGAATGACGACAGAAGGGTGCCCACATTTTTGCATAGCCTATTTTTCACATCTGATTTAATTTCATACAACTTAATATTGCTACACTAAAAATCTTTGTCTGGACAATACCCCAGTACTCAGCTTTTATTAGAAAATGAATGGCTTGCCACTGTGATCATTTTCTGTGACGACAGAGTAAATTATTATGCAGCCTCAGATGGCTGCCCAAACTTGTTCATACGACTGTACATAGCTATACATGGTGGAACTCTTAAAGAAGCCAACCTTGCAGAGACTGAAACCACAAATGTTCTGAACGTATGGAATTTGTCCTCACAGTCTCAACTCTTACAATGTAAATTAGTTTTTAGGTGTTTATCTCATACTTCTCTGAGGTGAAAGTATGTGTTTCTATGTGTCTCTGTCTTAGGGTGCTTTTAAGTTTTTAGTGGTTCAGTTGTTATTGTTATTCTTTCGTTTTTTTATCCTCTTATGTTTGTTGTGTAGTTTTTATTTCCATTGTTTTTATTCGTTTTTTTGCTGTGAAACACATCGCGTTTCATTCCATGTCTGAAATGTGCTGTATAAATAAAGCTTTATTTTATTTTATTTGTAGCCCCTCCGGATGTGGAAGGAAATGCAGAGACAGCCACGGTGGTAGACTTGTTTCCCTGGACAGAGTATGAGTTCAGGCTGATAGCCACCAACACCCTAGGGACAGGAGACCCCAGCAGCCCCTCTTCCAAAGTCACCACAGTGGAGGCAGGTGAGTGGAACGGAGCTGGTTCGGAACCACCATCGCATCATGAGTAACCTTACCTTAGATCTGAACTTGTTTTGGCTACCAGAGCTAATGTCTAGGACAGTGGTCACCAACCTTTCCTGAGCCAAGATCACTTTCTGAGTCCAAAAGCAAGTCAAGATCTACCATTCAGATTTGTTTTAACATGACTTAAAAAACATAAGGCTATGCAACATTAACCTATAACAGTTCTGTAGCAATGAGGTTGGCACAGTAGGCTATAGTCCCAATACATTATCACTGCATATTGGCTACGCTTGAATTGCCCTGCCAATGTTGTTCTTCTCAAACCATTTACAAATGATATAAAAAAAATTGGGTATATGATCACACTGGTAATAGATACTTTTTTTGTATTACTTGCGAGGCACGGCTGACTGAGCATAATAATTTGCTTTAATAAATGTTACTGGACTGATGGCCTGCATCTGATGGTCAGTCTAGGCAGGTAGCGTAGCGGATAGCCTTTTCCTGCAGTCAAATGACAGAGTGGCCTCATGGGTGGAATGTTATTAATATTTTTAACAATTTCATAATTAATAAATAATATTATTAGCTGAAAATATATTTCAGTTTTCTGTGGTGTATATAAAGTGTAATATTGGGATGTAAACTCAAAATTGAGTACATTTCAACTCTATATCTGACATGGTGTCTTCTTTTTTTAAAGTCCATAACCATGTGTGTTAGGTGTGTACTTTCGTTTTAAAGTAGATTTGTTTAAGACTACCAAGAAACACTCTGATTTAGCCCACTTCAGTAAAAGGTTAAGAGTTTTGGGCCAGTAACTGAAAGGCTGCTGGTTTAAATCCCAGAGCCGGCAAGGTGGAAATATCTTCCCTTCTGCCCTTGAGCAAGGCAGTTAACCCCCAACAACAACTGCTCCCCGGGTGCTGATGACGTCGATTAACCACACCTCTGTGATTCAGAGGGGTTGGGTTAAATGCGGAAGACACATTTCGGTTTAATGCATTCAGTTGTGCAACTGACTAGGTATCCCCTTTTCCCAGTCCGCTCTCCCTCCACTGAGAAAAGGGGACACAGTCTGCCAGCTGATGGTGAAACTCAAGTCGCACTGCATTTTTTCTGCCTCATGCACAAATTCATGTTGTTACTCCTGTGACCAGATAAAGTGAAATATTCCCTGATATATGAAAAGACACAAACCGCTAATAACAACGCAAGCTTATCGAAACACGTTTTTATACTCATTCATTACTGCTGCAGTGCTGGTTGTAGCATGAGTGAAAGTAGGGAGAACACGTATTTTATGGCTTATAAAAGTGTTAAACAGTGCTGAATAACAACTTAAACATGAGACAGCAGCTCTTTGCTGTATTAATTGGGTCTCTCTCTAGTAATGGTTTTAAAAGTTTTGAAATCTCACAGTATCAACTTTGCATTGTGCTCTAGGCTTCTTTTTACAGCCTATGGCTCGAGGAAACTATGCAGTGGTGATCTGAGCTATCTGTTCGGCCAGCAGTAGACCTATAGGTGCACTTGATTTTCTCTCTAGGACTGCAGTGTTCTACCTTCATACACATGAAATGGTTCAAAATGGGACACTTTGCCTTCCCGGCGCTAGGGCTACTGAATCAAGTGCACCCACAGCCAACAGCGCTTAATGGAAACAAAAAAATAGGAGCGCAAGGCTTTATCGTACCTGGTTTTGAACCCCAGTCGGCCATATAAGCTAATTTAAATTTAACATTGGAAAAAGTAGGCCTAATGTAACCTTTCTAAAATAGTAATATCTGGTAGAACACATCTCACTAAACCATGACACATGAGATAAGACTGAGCTTTAAGCAGACCAGGAAAGAGCTGTAGCCTTTCTACCCCCACGGTGTGGCATCGGTCCCATATGAACATTAAGGTGTTGCACTTGGCAGCATTAGTGACATTGATATGGTATTTGCAAAGCCAGTGCTGCGTCAGTACTAGTGCCAATGGAAGGGTACAGTATATGTTGTTTGGCATTGTACTGTGTGGACAATGGCCCATATTCATAAAGTGTCTCAGAGTAGGAGTGCTGATCTAGGATCTAGTTTGACCTTTTAGATCGTAATGAATATGATTAAATGGACAGGCAGGACCTGATCCTACTGTAGATCAGCACTCCTACTCTGATGTCCTTTGTGAATGCTGGCCTGTGAATGTGAACTCAGGGCTTGGCGTTTGCTGTCTCGTTTTAGTTCCCGTGGTTGCTCCCTCGGACATCGGTGGCGGTGGCGGGACCAGCAGGGAGCTGACCATCACTTGGACGGTAGGTCTAGCCAATCCAGATTTTTTCTGTCTCTCCCAGGGTGAACTAGCAGCCAGGAGTAAGCCAATGGAGACAAGCATTAGCAGAGGTTTTGCACATCAAAAATACATTTTACTTTTTTTCTCATCTTTGCAAGGCAGTGCAAAACGGCTGTGAAAGTAAGGTAGCTATGTTCCTAGAGGAAGAGGAAAGAGAACACATCAAACCACAGCACATTCATAACAGTACAGTTTGACAGATAAACACTGGTATCCAGAAGTGCCTTTGTATCTGTCTTTAATCTCTTACTTGTTTAGACTCACAACTCAACCACCAGCAAAACTATCAGTGATAGATATTAAGCATTAGCGAGCATCCGTTTCTGTGCTGCCCCCTTTGACAAACTCCTATCGCGCTCCTGGGCAAATTGCCTTCTTCTTGCTAGAAGCCTGGCAGCATCACTCCTACAGCGGTTGGTCGATGTGATGAGGCTTGTGTTTAAAGGTTAACTGTGTGTGTGTTTAGAGGTTAGTGGTGTCTGATGCATGTAGTCACACAGAACATATGGTGTGATGGTGCCTGAGCCAAGCTAGGAGATGAGGTCTAACAATAAGAGTGTCAAACTTTGGAATAAACACTGTCAGAGACACATTCGTCATGGTAACTAGAATGATATTATATATTATATAAACACGTTGCAGAGTGATGATAACCCCTTATTTTGGGTCTGGCCATTGTCGCTCAGCACAACTCTGCTGTGGCTATTTCTGGTATTCTTAATCTTTCAACTCTATTTCCTGTTCCCTCTACCTCCAGCCAGTGCAGCCACAGTACTACTATGGACGTAACTTTGGCTACATTGTCGTCTTTAAGCCCCGGGATGGCAACAAGTGGAGGAAGGTGACTGTGGCAGACCCCCAGGCTAATAAATACATCCACAAAGACATATCCATCCCCGCCTCCACAGAGTTCCAGGTCAAAGTCAAGGCCTTCAACAGCAAAGGAGAAGGACCCTATAGTCTCATGGCTGTCATCTACTCTGCACAGGACGGTAAGCACAGGTCTAGGGTCAGCTTACTCCTCAGCCCCAACCTTAACCATAGACAGGAAAACAGAAAAACTGACCCCAGACGGGGGGCTCTTCAGAATTCCACACCTTCATATCAACTGTTTCAATCTGTCAGTGTCAATTACTTATCAGTACGGTGACTTTTTAACGGAGTGGGATATACTTAATAACTAATCCCAAAGATTATGTGAAGAATTGCACGCTTAGAATGTGAACCCTCCCTACATCTCCCCCTACCTCTCTCCCTCCCTCCATTCCCCACCCACCCTCATCAGAGTGGGATTATCGTGATCTGTGTAGCATGAACCAGAAAGTTGAATATTCGCCCCAAGGATACCAAGCATTTAGCCCACTTATTAACTTCAGCTGACAGACAATCAAGATAGCCACTATGGAGAAATGCTCAGTTGCCGTGGTAATGCTTTTTGGGAGTGTGAAAGAGGGGAGAAGCATTCAGTTAAGCCTGATGATGTGTGTGTGAAGGTTTGTTGGGGCGGCGCCTTGCGTGAGATTTAAACATCAAAAGAAGGACAGCGCTCTCTCTTGGAGCGAATACACTGAGAGTGTGCCATGGGTCGTAACTCAGAGGAAAGTGTTGGTTGGCGAGAGAGAGATTTTTATCACTGAGCTTGTTCTAGGTAATGATTAATGACTGTTAACAGATGTCTCCTTACCAAGACTGAGGGAGGTCTGCATGAACAAGTCAGACTTGGTACCAACATGAAGTTGTAAAGTGAAATAAAGACTATATTCGTAGATGTATAGTTACTGTAGGTGGGTATATGGAGGAAATACTTTTACAGGGTCTCTCTCTCTTTCTCTCATATTGTCTTAAATGTTATATATGTGTGTGCCACTAGTGCCATCTGAAGCCCCTACTATTGTGGAGGCCAGGGCGCTGTCTGCCACTGAGGCCATCGTGTGGTGGCTTCCTGTCACCCAGCACACTGTAGAAGGCTACCAGGTCAGTACTATGTGTCTGTGTCTATGAGGGGTAACATGACTGTTTATCAGATAGAAGTAGAATCGATCTGTATGCACCAACCCAGAGTTCTCCAAACAATGGACTAACCCTGAGTACTCCGTTGTATTTGCACCAGTACTGTCAGCTAATAGTTATTACCATATAATTTTTTTACCAGGAAGTATTTAGGCCCTAGAATAGTATATACAGTATATTGAGTCTCTGTGACCCTCTTCTTCTCCTCCTGTCCAGGTGCGATACTGGAGGAAGGCGGAGGACAGCGAGATGTCCAGTCAGAAGGTGGTGGTGTCCAGCAGAGAGAACCAGACCAGGCTGGATAATATGAGGCCAGCCTCCCACTACCTCATAGAGGTCAAGGCCTTCAATGCAGCCGGATACGGACCCCCCAGCCAACACTCCCAGATCTTCACCAAGAAAGCCCGTACGTATTTTTATCTCATAGCTGGTTTCCTGGAAACAAATGAAGCCTACTCTTAGACTAAAAACATTTTTCAATGGAGTTTTCTATTGAAAGTGTCTTCGTGGAGGACTAGGCATATTCTGTGTCCTCAGCTGAATAATCGTCAGCATATTCTGAGTTATGTACCAAAGTGTGATCTCATTGATTCTGTTTGATTGTGATTCCTACACTGTAGAACTATTTCTCTTCTGTTTTTTGCCAGCCCCAAGCCGGCCTCCTAAAATACTCAGTAAAAAGCTGAAAGGCACATCAGTGAATATCGCCTGGGAACATGTTGAACCCTTGGCCAACGAGTCAACAATAGATGGCTACAAGGTGGGTATAGTTTTACAAATCTATGGAAGCTTATAGTGCAGTAAAGTAACATCAAATTGATCAGAAATACAGTGTAGACATTGTTAATGACTATTGTAGCTGGAAACGGCAGAGTTTTTTATGGAAATAAACAGGCGTACAGAGGCCCATTATCAGCAACCATCACTCCTGTGTTCCAATGGCACGTTGTGTTAGCTAATCCAAGTTTATCATTTTAAAAGGCTAATTGATAATTAGAAAAACATTTTGCAATTATGTTAGCACAGCTGAAAACTGTTGTGCTGATTAAATAAGCAATAAAACTGCAATAAAACCTTCTTTAGACTAGTTGTCACGAGAGGGTGCATACACAGACCAAGGTCTGTCACTAAAGGGTGCATGGAGAGACCAAAGCGGAGCGCAGGAATAGTTCGACATGTTTCTTTAATTATAATATGTATATAACTTCACACAATGACGAACTATACAAACAAAACACGATCCAACAAAAACGTAACACACTTACTTTGACTGTGACATGGAGATAATGACCCACACCTAGGGTGTGGGACCTACAAACATATGTAGGATCCCTAATTAGAGACAATGCACTGCAACTGCATCTAATTAGGGATCCAACACAAACCACCACACAGAAACAGAAATTATAGACCTGTCAGACTTTGACCATGGCTACATAGAGAAGCATAAGGCTTCTCTATCGCCAGAGCCTGACACTAGTTGAGTATCTGGAGCATCAGCATTTGTGGGTTCGATTACAGGCTCAAAATGGACAGAAACAAATATCTTTCTTCTCAAACTCATCATTCTGTTCTTCTTCTGAGAAATGAAGGCTATTCCATGCGAGAAATTGCCAAGAAACTGAAGATCTCTGTGTACTACTCCCTTCATAGAACAGCTCAAACTGGCTCTAACCAGAATAGAAAGAGGAGTGGGAGGCCCCGGTGCAAGAGGACAAGTACATTAGAGTGTCTAGTTTGAAAAACAGACGCCTCACAAGTCCTCAACTGACAGCTTCATTAAATAGTACCCGCAAAACACCAGTCTCAACGTCAACAGTGAAGAGGCGACTCCGGGATGCTGGCCTTCTAGGAAGAGTTGCAAAGAAAAAGCCATATCTTCCTCTGTCCAGTGTCTGTGTTCTTTTGCCCTTAATCTTTTCTTTTTATTGGCCAGTCTGAGATATGGCTTTTTCTTTGCAACTCTTTTCTTTAACGTCATTGGCAGATAATTTAGCTTATTTTAACCTAAGAAAGGCTTATGACAAGTAAGGGAACCGAAGCCTCCCTCTTAGATGATCTTAACACATTCTATGTTCGCTTCAAGGCAGACAATACCGAGCCATCCAGGAAGACTCTCGCTGCTCCGGACGACCAGGTGCTGTCTCTGTCTGAGGCTGACATGAGGAAAACTCTCAAAAGAATGAATAATTACAAAGCTGCCGGCCCAGATGGCATCCCTGGACGTGTCCTCAGAGTGTGTTCTGACAGGCTGGCCGGCGTCTTCTCGGACATATTCAACCTGTCCCAGACTGTACTCCCCACCTGCTTCAAGGACACCACCATCATCCCATTGCCCAAGAAAAACAAGGTGACATGCCCAAATGACTATCGCCCTGTTGCACTCACTCCGCTCATCATGAAGTGCTTCAAGAGGCTGGTCATGGCCCGCATTAAGGCCAGCATGCCAGGCACACTGGACCCACACCAACAGATCCACGGAAGATGTCATTTCCATCGCTATTCACACGGCCGTAACACGGCCGAACACTTGTGACCATGCTGTTCATTGACTACCGTTTTGCATGTTCCCTCCAAGTTTGATGCTCTGCAACTGGATCCTGGACTTCCTGACGGGCACAACACCTCCTCCACACTGACTCTTAACAGAGGGGCCCCCCAGGGGTGTGTCATCAGCCCTCTGCTGTACTCCCTGTCCACCCAAGACTGCAAGGCTTTGCACGACACCAACTTCATCATCACGTTTACTGACGAAACCACGGTTGTGGGCCTCATAACCAACAATGAAGAGTTGGCCTATAGGTAGGAGGTAAGAGGAATTGTTGTGCCAGGACCACAACCTCTCCCTCAACGTCAGCAAAACAAAGGAGTTGATTGTTGACTTCAGGAAGCAGAGGAGGGAACATTCCCTGATCCCCATCATTGGGACTGCAGTAGAGAGAGTGAGACATTTTAAGTTCCTCGGCGTCCACATCACCGAGGACTTGACATGGACCAACACCACCACCACTCTTGTCAAGAGGGCGAAACAGCGTCTCCACTACCGCTACACCATCGAGACCGTCCTGGCCGTTTGCATCACGGCCTGGTACAGGGAATTGCTCTGTCCACGACTGAAAGGCCCTCCAGCGGGATGTGAAGATGGCCCAGTACATCACTGGGACCGTGTTCCCACCCATCCAGGACATCTACTCGAAACAGTGTGGAAGGCCCCACATACTCCAGCTACAAGCTGTTCACTTCCTTATCATTGAGCAGACGGTATCGGAGCATGAGGTCTGATACCAACAGGCTCAATCTACAAGCCATCAGAGCGCTGTACCCTTGAACTGGACTAACAACCTGCACTGACTCTCTGTACCTTAGCACACTCTATGCACTCAGTCATGCATAGACTCACATAGATATACACTCATCCACGCATGCACACACACATTCATGCTACACACACATCACAACTGCTACTACAAGACTCTTATTATGATTGCTAAATTGCTTCACAATTTAAACATTTGCCCCTCAATCCCCCTTACCCAATACACATTTAAATTGTTGTTGAATTGTCGAAAATTAAGGCAATTATCAGTCAATATAAGGTATTTAGGCTTGCTTAGATTTCAGTGCAACTTTTTGCAGTGTAGTCAAGGGCTCCTTATGTATGAACATGTACTGATCTAATGTTCTCTCTCTGTCTGTGTGTTGGTCTCCATACAGGTCCTGTACAGGCAGGCTGGCAAATCCACTGGGATGCTGTTTACCACTGGGAAACGGTCCATAGACCTGCCCATGCACAAGGATGGGGACTACGTAGTGGAGGTCAGGGCTCACAGCAAGGGAGGGGACGGGGCTGTGGCCCAAGTACGCATCTCAGGTAACACATCAATCAAAAATCAACATAATAAATTTACTAAAATGTATAAAGCCCATTTCACAGGTAGAAATTAATATGACACAAAATGGAGGCTGGTTGTGAGGAGGTACTATAGATTAAGTAACCAAAAGTTAACATAATAACACTTGAGTGAAGCACTATAATCCATCAGAAGTTGAATCCCATATTTGCTGCTGTGGGGAGATATCACCATCTCATCCAAGGCAGCTGGCCCTCCATTTGTCAAACCCCCTGCATTATAATCCCCCTGGAGCTCTGATTCCCAGGAGTCTATGAAATCAAGCTGTCAGGTGGGCCTGGCATCCATGATAACAGCTACACTATTTTATGACAGACAGGATAGCCCAGTAATGAGCTATAGGCTATTGTCACGCTCAGGTGTGTATAAAGACCAAGGCGCAGCGATAGTTCAACATAATTTATTAAAGTATAAACTAGACTTAATGTGAACTATACAAAACAACAAAGATACATATACTAAGGAAAACACACTTACTTCAATCACGGCCAATTAGACAATGAACCACACCTATGGAGTCGGACATGCAATGCAGCTGCCTCTAATTAGGGATCCCACACACAACACCACACAGACGTAGAACATATAGAACTGCCAGACTCCTATTGCTTCTCTATGGCCAGAGCCTGACAGCTATAAATGCCCTCATCTAACCATACATTTGGAATTGTGATCAGTTCACCAATGGCTTCTCTACTGGAGTGACATTGATATGAAAACAAGCCCTCATGAATGCAGCATGTGTGGATTGAACAGAGAGAACTCTATGAAAATACATTTTGTGTCAGCCAGCCATAACCGTCAGCCAGTAATTTAAAGTACATGCCATCGATCTCCAAATTGGAAGTGGCACTCGTGTTTTGCCACTGAAAAAAAACCAACAACTCTGTCTTACCATACATATTCTAAATCCAATCTTTAGTTTATTGAGAACATGTCCCACCATATTACAGATGAGGTAGGAAGAGGGGCCTCTCAGAGTGGTACACAGCATCATATTATGAAACCATAATGGATGAAGACCTACAGAAAGTGGTTGAAACTTTGTGGCCAATTAACCACATAGGAGCATAGATTGCAGTGTGCACTCTTTTTATCATTTGCTAAACATATGATTTGATATCCACTACCTGTTCAAACACATTGGATGTGTGTATGTAATATTTTCCTATCATGAAACCATACACAAGATCCCTAATAGGAAATATACCTGGCTTGGTTGATAGGTTAGAACGTTACCCAGAATGTAATTGAAACATCAACATTGTGCCTCTGTCTATCTCCCTCCAGGTGGAGGCGTCATGGCTGCCAAGTCCCTCAGCTTGGCCTGCCTGCTCCTGGTGGCTCTGTTCTGCCTGATGGGCCTCTGAATGTAGCGCCATCTTTATCTGTCTTCACTGTCCAGTCCAGTGAAGGAGACTCTGTGAAGTTGACGCCTATCTATGACAACTTTGGTTTCCACAATCTTTGGTTTCACCCTGCAAGCCAAAAGCCCATATTCCCCTCTCGAGGAATAAGGCTCTGTTTGTGGAAAAAGACACAATACAAAATTTGGACAAAGGACAAAGATATTTGGAATATCTCTTATTTAATACCTACAATATCTTTGAAGGAAGAGCGTCAAAGGAGGTCTTTCAACTTTTTCAATATGCCTTATATGTAGACGGTTACACTTATCTTTCACAATGCCATGACTTGCTCTGGACTGGGTGAGGTGTGAGTGCATAGGTACTGAACAAAGATTGCAGGTAACTGTTGAAAAAATGTTGTGATACAGGCCTTTCTTGTTCATTCATGAAGGTACAGTAGCTTCAAAGTGTGTTTCAGTTGATGTATGACATTATGGACAGTTGTTACAACATAGCATTCCATATATACTGTAAGTATAAGCTCAGCAGGTAATATAGTTGTGAAGGATAAGTGTATGAGTTTATGAAATCGTTTTTATGTGTTTTAATTGCATTTCAGTGTTTTTGTCTTTCCCCTTTTCCTTTTATTTTCAAGATGAATTACACAATCCCCTTACAAAGATACAGTCAAATCAAATCTATACTCATGGTCCCCGGCATACTCTGATTTTTCATCATCAGAAAAAGAGCAATTTATGTCATGCTAATATAATATATGCAATCATTTATATGGTTTTGGTATCTAATAAGTACATATAGCCAGTACATATGCTGTATAGCTTACTATTAACGCTGTAACTTCTTTGTTCAGAGAAACATTGACTTTATCTCCCAAAAAACATGCTTATTTCCAACCCATAACGTTCTCTAAATTAATAGGAGACCAGTTTGCAAGTGTTTGCATGTAGACAGTGTTATCTGAAAGAGTTTCCAGACAAAGCAAGATAAACTTTTCAGCCAGAGTGATGTGTGATTTTTAGCACATGTATATCTGTGTATGTAAAGTTGAATGTATTGATAAACTGTGGAACAAGAAATTAGCTTGAAAACATATAAGACCTGCAGTTTGTATAAATCCACACAAAGGATGCTGATTCATGATTTCGACTGGCTGAGAAAAGCTGCCTGTCTATCTGTCTCACATTAATTGCTATGCGACAGCTGGAGATCGAATTTGAATATTGAAACAATGTTGCAAATATCGGGGAGACAGACAAATCTCCACTGGTTTATACAAAACTTAAAGTTAGTCTAAAAGAAATGTGAGATAATGTCTAGATGCTTTTTATAGTGGATATCAAGTTTATAAATTGCCTGGCTGGGCTGATGAGACAGTGGATCGCGCAGTCAGATGGAACAGAGTAAATAGGCATTTTAATGTCATAGATTTAGCCGGTGGTAACTTGTGGAATAGACAGCGGCTGGAATGCGTTTTTAACCAATCAGCATTCAAGATTAGACCCACCCGTTGTATAACATGACATAAACCATGTGTGACAGTGGTGTATTTGGTTTGCTTGTCAGGACACCTAACTGTCCTGTGACCGTCGCTTTGCCATAACATGTGTCCAGTGTTGTAAGAGTGTCCAATTGGAGGAACCATATAGCTTAACTGAGTTTGGAATCATAAAAATAGAATTATAGAATGGGTATTTTCCCTTCTTTATTTCTAATTATACGGTTTGAATTTCCCATGAAAGAGTACATTGAGCACAAAAAGGTTTTGTTTTGACGGTACCGGACGTTAGTGGTAGACTACATGCTGGTGCTTTGTAAAGAATGTTGGCATTTTGTTTCATCTTTTTAATGTCTCATTTATTTCGTATTTTTAATGTTTCAGCCGTTTTTAATCAATGTCTCAAGTGTGAGTGTCACTATCAACAGTGATGCAGTGACTCTTACTCAGTTCAGTCAGTAACCGTGCAATGTCTGTTTGAATCTTGAATGGCTATTTAAATTGTATTATATAACACAACCTGCCTAGCTTCTATAACAGCTATTATTGTGTATCATGGTCCATAAATTGGTGCAACTAAATATAAACAAAACAAACTTTCAATATCTGTGTCATAGTCATCCAATGCTCATTCATTTGTCCTACTATGTTTGCAACATTAATTTGTCTTTTTATCAACAACATGAGAGGTACATGTTATCAGAGGTATATAGAGTATGCATTATCAATTGGTGTTGTTGTTCATCATTATGACCCACCACTGGTTAAACAGTAGAGGTTTATTACTATTATTACCCGCAAGAAGTGTAAAAATGCAGCATTTTTTTATTTCTCAATACATGTTCAGTGTGACAGAGTGATGCTAGCCATGCTTTTACTAGCTCTGGTGCAGGGTGTTCGAGTGGCTTGCTACGCTAGGCTCAGGTAGCGCCCTGGACCAGAGCTATGCTTCTGCATACATTGTGACTTTATAAACAAAACACCTACCAAAGTGCTTTTCCCGGTTTCCCCTCATGCGACAAATCATTGAAAGAGTTGCCAAATGCATAAATGCCTTGAACTTTGATATTTGGAAGGAAACAGTTGCTATTACTACATCCTAACATGCATGACATTGGAAAGTAATTGTAGGCCTATACGGTAAAGAGACTCCATCCATACACTGCAATGAGTCAACTCATCATACATACAGGCAACTTCCAATCAGCTTCATATGAACTAAACATTCCTTTGTGGTAAATAATAATAAACATTTATTCCATTATGAGTGACATCCCTTTATATCAGAGACTGTGTTATGTATACATACTGCACATTCTATAGATAAGCCTAACATGTGCATTAGTTGCTTCATCAAGCCAGTCATCTCAAGGAGAAGTCTATGGAGGGCAGGGTTGCAACATTTTAGAAACTTTCCCAAAATTCCCAGCTTTTCCAGAAATCCATTTGGAGGATTCACCTGGGAATTTGGGGAAAGTTTCCGGATTTTTTTCATCCTAATGGGGTTTAAGGTTTTACAGAAAAAAACTAAACTGACTAAAGGAATCTCACTCATTCAACTTCCGTAGGCCCTACTGGTCAGTCCTGCGGTCGGTCTCATGCATTACTGTAAGATGGGTTGGGCTTTGATGACATCACCGTTTTTGATACAGCAGCAGTGTTCGGCTGTATGTTCAGTGCTGTACTAATACTGTACTGAATGTTGTGACGGCTGAAACTGGACTCTCCAATTGGCTGGACATAAAAGGAACAATAAAAGTTGAGTTTACTATTGATTTAAGGTGACTTGTCTTTTTTATATATTGTCTCGAATGTACTGTGAATAAATGAAGAAAAGATAAAACTCTATGTACACAAAAGAATAAACATAACAAGATCCTTGAAGAACTAAATTAAATTAAAGAAAGTGGCATGACAGCTCACAGCAGTATTGGGCATTAATAAGGCCTATAGCAGCTGTTCCACAGCCTAAAACCAACCTGGACTCCGAGATAGACGTAGCATAGATTTACATTTACTATCTCCCTTTATTTAGTAGACGCAGAGTAGGTACAGTATATGCCTAAAAGGCCCTCCCTCTTCGTCAAATCTGACTCCATTTTGCTCCTCCCTTCCTATCGGCAGAAACTCAAACAGGAAGTACCCGTGGTAAGGACTATTCAACGCTGGTCTGACCAATCGGAATCCATGCTTCAAGATTGTTTTGATCACGTGGACTGGGATATGTCCCAGGTAGCCTCCGAGCATAACATTGACGAGTACACTGATACGGTGACTGAGTTTATCAGGAAGTGTACAGCAGATGTTGGACTCACTGTGACTGTTAAACCCTACCCGCAAAACTTAAAACCGCGAACCACCGCATTTAACAATGGCAAGGTGACTGGATACAGTGTAGTTATTCCCTCTGTAAGGCAATCAAACAGGCAAAACGTCAGTATAGAGACAAAGTGGAGTCGCAATTCAACGGCTCAGACACAAGACGTATGTGGCAGGGTCTACAGACAATCACGGACTGCAAAGGGAAAACCAGCCACGTCGCAGACACAGATGTCTTGCTTCCGGACAAGCTAACCACCTTCTTCGCCTGCTTTGAGGATAACACAGTGCCACCCAAGGACTGTGGGCTCTCCTTCTCCATGGCCCACGTGAGTAAGACATTCAAGCATGTTAACCCTCGCAAGACTGCCGGCCCAGATGTCATCCCTAGCCGCATCCTCAGAGCATGCGCAGACCAGCTGGCTGGAGTGTTTACGGACATATTCAATCTTTCCCTATCCTGGTCTTCTGTCCCCACATGCTTCAAGATGTTTACCATTTTTCCTGTACCAAAGAAAGCAAAGGTAACTGAACTAAATGACTATCGCCTCGTAGCACTCACTTCTGTCATCATGAAGTGCTTTGAGAGACTAGTCATCATATCACCTCTACCTTAACTGACACCCTAGACCCACTTCAATTTGCTTAGCGCCCCAATAGATCCACAGACGATGCAATCTCCATCGTACTGCACACTGCCCTATCCCATCTGGACAAGAGGAATACCTATGTAAGAATGTTGTTCATTGACTATAGCTCAGCATTAAACACCATAGTACCCTGGGTCTGAACCCCGCCCTGTGCAACTGGGTCCTGGACTTCCTGATGGGCCGCCCCCAGGTGGTGAAGGTAGGAAACAACACCTCCATGTCGCTAATCCTCAACACAACAGAATAGAACAAAACATCATGTTTGCAGACGACACAACAGTAGCAGGCTTGATTCAACCTCAGGAGGCTAAAACCCCCACACACTTTTACAGATGCACAATTAAGAGCATCCTGTCAGGCTGTATCACCACCTGGTACGGCAACTGCACCTTCCGCATCTGCTTTGCGCTGAGTGGGACTATCATTTGTTTTTCAACAGGACAATGACCCAACACACCACCAGGCGTTGTAAGGGCTATTTGACCAAGAAGGAGAGTGATGGAGTGCTGTATCAGATGACCAGGCCTCCACAATCACCCCACCTCAACCCAATTGATATGGTTTGGTATGAGTCGGACAGCAGAGTGAAGGAAAAGCCGCCAACAAGTGCTCAGCATATAGATAGATAGATAGATAGATAGATAGGTACTTTATTGATCCCCCGGGGGGGAAATTTCATACAATTTCACACATATGTGGTAACTCCTTCAAGACTGTTGGAAAAACATTCCAGGTGAAGCTGGTTGAGAGAATGCCAAGAGTATGCAAAGCTGTCATCAAGGCAAAGGTTGGCTACTTTGAAGAATCTCAAATATAAAATATAGTTTCATTTGTTTAACTCTTTTTTTGGTTACGACATGATTCCATATGTCAATGTAGATAATTTATGAAAGGTAGGAGTAAAACGCCACGTTTTCTTTAAAAAACACTTTCCTTGGCTGCCACTACTGTTGCTCAACAAAAAATATAATTTGTCTCATGTCAACGTTTTAAGTCACTCTAACAAAATGATTTTGAGGTAAATGTATCAAATATTTTATAATTTAGAAAAAGTTATATACATAATCTAATAAAGTTAGATCTATAAACATTTTTATATATACCAGTAAGGGATAAAGATAAAGATAAATAATACACTTGATTAGAGAGAAAACATTTAATCAGTGTTTTAATAAAGTAGTACAATTTGTAAAAATGTATTAGTGTTTTCCAAATCATGTCCAAATCATCTTTAAGTAACTTCATTGAGTTACACAATATATTTTTTGATGCTTTAGGCTGATTTGGAAAGGAAACGCGAAAATGAAAAGAGGATATCATAGTGAGGACATAATGATGTGATGTGCAATGCCATTTTGTTTCAATATTTGATTGATTTAATTGAAATAAGATACCTAGACTTGACATTGATTTTAAGAGTATATTACTCAAACATATCAAAATAAAACATAAAATTGATTTTAACTCTAGTCTTCAGGGGTAATTTGGTTACCCCAAATTATCACAAGTTACCTTATCATCTTCACTGTTCCGCATTCGTCCTCTCCAATGACTCACTATTCCTGTGATAACATCTCAGCTGAAAAATATCCCTTTTTACTGCCAGACAGTAGAGCTGATTAGCGATCAGAGATAGTGTTACAACTCTGTTCTCCATTATAGATAACACCAGCTCTCTCAGGATAGTATTTATTTTATGCAGAAACAGAAACAGCAGTCTGCGTTTTGTTTTCCAGCTTGTATCCAATAATGATTTCAGATAACAAAGTAAAAATTATGTATTTCCCCTTTTGTTTGTGGGGATTAAGTCACAGCCTATTTGTGGGTTAGATTTAGATTCAGATTGAGATAAGGGAATCCATCCACACTTCCTGCTAATCAAAAGGGCTTCAATAGTTCTTACTTTTACACACATGAATGTACAAAGGAAGACTATGGGAAAAAGAGGGAGATAAATGACTTTTCCCTGAACGTGTCTCACATCTGTGATAGGTGATAGGCCTTGTCCCAGATGGTTTTCTGGCAATGATACTGTTGTTGTTTTGTTGTTCTTTTTGACATCATTTGTTGCTACATCTCCTAAGGGAAATCTGATTTTCAGATTTATAGATACGGCCTGCTGAGTTTAATCTGTAAATTATAATTATTATTAATTATAATAATATTTATTATATTATTAAAGTATTCCCACTGGGCACACACTGGTTGAATCAACATTGTTTCCACGTCCTTCCAATGAAATGAAGTTAAACCGATGAATTGACATCTGTGCCCAGTAGGTAGTTACTTCAAATATGATGTATAACAAACCTTGATTGTATCACTTGTCTTATTAATGAGGAGGACTATTCTCCTCTTCCTCACTGAGCAGCTTGGTCTGGAATCAATATAGTGTTTATGAAGTGTGATGTGACACTAGAAAGAGTAATACTGGAGGCTGTGTTTCACCAAGACCGGTGTCAGCAGTAAATACTATTAGTATGTCAGAGACATATGGCCTAGACTAGTATATGTGTTCCTTTCAGACAGGTGGAAACATCCCAGGGCTGAGAACTATTGTCTTTGTAAATCTACACCTGCCAGCCTCCATCTCTCTCTCTCTCTCTCTCTGATGTTTTTTTTTTGTACTCCATACCAGTCACAGAACCCTGAAACATGATGCTTTCTCTCTGAGCGGTGCCTGTACTCTGTCATTCTGGGTTAGACGGTTAGATGGTGGATGGACACTGGTCTGTAGGCCACGGGATCAGGCTCACATCTCTATAAAGATATCATATTACAGAGATGAACTGTAGAGGAAGGAATTCCCCAAATACCACTTTTTGTGATGATTAGTCATCATAGAGCCACATGCTACTGTGCAGCTTATTTTCTAAAGCGTTGGAAATAAATTACATTAGATAATGTATTCCTATTTTGAAATAAAATATACATGATGTGAAAATGAAGGCAAAGGGTTAACATAGGTCTTTGTTTAGTTGTGGAAATTATTCCAATTGTCTGAAAATCAATTGCATCACTGTATCATGGTATCTGAAGGCTTGGGTGACCTCTGGTGGTTATATTGCAAACAATTAATGGAAATAACTGTAATGTACTCTGTTTAAAATGTATTCAGTACTATTAGCTTACCACCAATGTTTTTGTTACTATTATGGATAGGGAATTTACCCAATACGCATTTTTTTCTTGCTCTCTCCTCTTATTTGGAAAAGACAAAGGTGAGTAGACAAGTCTACAACTTCAGCAACATGTGGGAGGTAAAAAGTTAACCAGTCCATTTACAGTTAGTAAGGGACGTCGACGTTGGTGGGACGTAGGCGCGGCTAACGTTGACATCGCATTTTCACCCGAATGCATAGTTTCTATTGCCTATGTAAATGTAGGCTGATTTACATTGGGATTTTTATTTTACGCCCAGTCCGTATAGCAACCGTCTGCAAATCCATCAGTTCATTCTACACCAGGCCAAACTTCTGCTAACTTTTTTACATTGCCACTGCAGAGAGGCTGTTTGACACGGATCAACCGGACTCTGGACCAGCGAGGAAGATACACCTTAATTCCCAATTCATGAAAGGAGGACGGAGAGGTTTTGAAAGCAGGCGAGATGGATACTGATTTGTGTATGGTAAAATACAACTTCAACTTTGACCAAAGAGATGTGGGTGTCTGTCAGAAAGGGTGCGGACTTCTTTTGCAGACAGACATTGTCGATGGAGAACATTGCTGTTTAGATGCTCTTCGTATGCTGAACGATGCGCTCCAGGAACGGAGCGCTACCTTGGAGCATGAAGCCCGGATGCAGCGGCTCAGGTGGATCAGGAGAGAGCAGTCCCTACTGGCCCAGGTGTCATCCCTCCAGAGCGAAGCGCATCTGACTGCTCTGAAGTACCTGCGAAAGTTACACCAATACATGCTGAACATCAACAACATAGCCAAACATGTTATTGGATATTACAAGGTGAGAACGTGTATGATATTAAACTCAGTCCCAACACCAATTATTGCTATTGATGTGATACAATTACATGATGTCAAGATAGGTATGCCTACTGTATTTGAGATGGACACATTAGATCAGGGGTCACCAACCTTTTCAGATTAGTTTTTAACATGACTTAAAAAACGTAAGCATATGCAAAAAAAAAAACTGTACTGTAACAATGAGGTTTGTGCAGTAAGCTATAGACCCAATACATATCGCCTCATATTGGCTTTGCTTGAATTGCCCTTCCAATGCATTGTTGTTTGGGCCATTTTTTACAATTATATTTAACAATTTGAGGTAGGATTGACCGATAATAGATCCGTTGTTGTATTATTTGCAAGGCACTGCCTTTCCTCCACTGACACTGACCAAAAAGGGACACCGTCTTCCAGCTGATTTCAAAACTCGAGTCACACCGCATTATTTCTGCCTCATGCACACATTCATGTTGTTACTCCTATGAACAGAGAAAGTGAAATATTCCTATTAAAAAAGTATGGGATCAATATCATGCCAAATGTATCCACAAATGTAAATCACTTTCCACAAATGTAAATCACTTTCCACAAATGCATTTCACTTTCCACAAACAAACACCTTTTGATTTGTATTTGTAAATCGATATATTGCAATAGAATTGTTTTATAACTTCAGATATGTAGGTAATTTCAAAGGGCCTTAAGTAAAATGACTGCCATAAAGATTTGCACATATACGCAAAAAGTTCTCATGCTTATAAAGAAGTTCTCACGTGTAGAAAGAAGTTCACAGCATAGAAAGCGATTTGTAGTCGTAGCCAAAACGTTCTCACGTGTAGAAAGCGATTTGTAGTCATGGAAAAAAAATAAACAAATTGCTTGCTAAACGTGAGAACGTCTTGTATTTTTCTTGTCGCCAAATCCCTGACAAAAGTCAGGTGACCTAAGCGCTTCCAAATATGGAGTTATAGAAAGCGATTTCTATAAATCGCTGTCAGCCTCTCGTTCGGCCATGTTGATGCCTGCCTTTCAAGGCTGCAGAAATTATAGTATGGTAACCATAATATGTTAACCATATGTGTGGTCTTTTGCAACGGGAACAGGGACATAAGGGTAATAGAATGCCCCAGCTGGGACAGAGGAGTGTTAGCAGCTCTGTTGTTGGTCTGATCCCATTTCCTACACCTCCCCTCTACCTTTTGCATGCCTCTCCTGGGGAAACAGTTAAAGACCTCAGGAATACTTATGTCTCCTTAATGCTCATCGTCTGTGCAACATGAGACAGCGGATTGATTATAATCACTTACAATGTATGACATATCTTTCACATTTAGTGGTGCTTTCACACTGGCCAGCTAATTCAACTATTTGGGTGATGAACGGGTGTACACCGCCATAGTGTTGCCAATATAGAGTAATCTTGGGCTAGGGTTTCCATTATTTACGTTGGACATACTATGGTTACACATATGGTTAACATATTATGGTTACCATACTATAATTTCTGCAGCCTTGAAAGGCAGGCATCAACATGGCCGAACGAGAGGCTGCCAGCAATTTATAGAAATCACTTTCTATAACTCCATATTTGGAAGCGCTTATGTTACCTGACTTTTGATGACAAGAAAAATACAAGAAGTTCTCACGCGTTGAAAGCAATTTGTAGTTTTTTTATTATTCTACGACTACAAATCGCTTTCTACGCGTGATAACTTCTTTCTACGCCTGAGAACTTCTTTCTACGCCTGAGAACTCCTTTCTACGCCTGAGAACGTCTTTATATGTGAGATACGCGCTGAGAACGTCTTTCTACAGTGAGAACATATGACTACAAATCGCTTTCTATGTGTGATAACTTTTTTTCTACGACTACAAATCTCTTTCTACGGGTGATAACTTTTTGTGCATATGTGCAAATCTTTATGGCAGTCATTTTACTTAAGGCCCTTGGAAATTACCTGCATATCTGAAGTTGTAAAAAAATTCAAATGCAATATATCGATTTACAAATACAAATCAAAAGGTGTTTGTTTGTGGAAAGTGATTTACATTTGTGAATACATTTGGCATGATATTGATCCCATAAAAAAGACCCAAGCTGCTGAATTGAATGAATAACAACAACACAAGCCAATTGCTACACTGTCCTACTCATTCATTACTGCTGCAATGCTTCTTGTAGCACTAAATGAAATTAGGAAGAACACACATTTGTTGATTACAAAGTGCTGAGTAAGAACTTAAACATGAACTCACTCATACAAACAGCACCTCTTTGCTGTATTCGTTGACAGTCTCTCTCTAGTCATGGTTTTAAACGTTTTAAATCTCACAGTATCAACTTTGCTGTAGCTTTCTTTTATGCCTGCAACATTACTACAGACATGGTAATCTGAGCCATCCGATTGGCCAGCGGAAGGCCTATAGTGCACTTGATTTTTCTTTCCGGGCAGAGTTTGTACCTTCAGACAAACTACCTTAAATGGTTAAAAATGGTAACAGTTTGCCCAGTCGGCACGCAGGGCAGCTGAATCGGGTGTACCTACCGCCAACAGCCCGAGGCGAATAAAATAAATAGGAACACAAGGCTTTATCATTGATGTCGCGATCGACCGGTTTGTGACCACTGCATTAAATGGCATCTATAACACTATATTGCATTATCCAGCAACATACGCTATTAGGCTATTTCTCTTTACTGTTTTTTTTGTTATGATAATGTATACAGAGTGACTCAGGAGCTTCTGGAGTCTGCCTGTCCCAGCTATCTGAACAAAGTCCAACTGATGCCGTGGACGGACTTCAGGACCAGGAGGAGCATGGCCTGGTACCAGAGGTAAGCCACTGCAACATTCTAACTCTATGTAAGTTGTAGAATTTGTACAGCTTTTTCCTGCAACTTTTTCCTGCTTTCTAGATCCATAATCATTATGCCTAATTCTATGTAAAACATTTGTCTATTTTACTGCATATCTAATATACCTCTTGAGGTGTCTGTATCCTCCTGACTAGTGGTGAAGCAAACTAAATATGCTTACCTGCATCTATGCTAAAATCTGGGTAAAAGATTGAAAGGAATGTGAAGTCTTATTCAGGATATTTAGTTATTGACCAACCTTGCCAGCAGGCATGCCAGCTAAGGTAGGTACTCTAGTTTGATTGATAGTAGGGATTTGACAGATTGAAAATCTTTCTTAATATTTAAACTGACGTTTTTTTATCGGTTTTCCGTCAAAAACAATAACAAAATTCCACCTGAATTCACAATGCAGCTGTGCTGCTGCCAGCAATG
Organism: Thymallus thymallus; assembly: GCA_023634145.1. Lineage (NCBI taxonomy): Eukaryota > Metazoa > Chordata > Actinopteri > Salmoniformes > Salmonidae > Thymallus > Thymallus thymallus. Next base: position 25,314,757 of record CM042414.1, read on the forward strand.
TTTGGGTCTCAAGGTACCTTT